>CM033641.1:34087891-34535852 GCA_019512145.1 Engystomops pustulosus
CGCAGGTGAGTATGTCTATGTGTTTTTTACTATTCCGAAGGGTTAGATTTCCTTTGAGCTTTTCTTGAAGACTGGTTGAATGAAGAGCATTACAATACATAACACATGTTTATTGCACATTTCTGTCCTGTCCTGTTTCTGACCTAATTGGTCTGCATTACTGGTCTATCTTTAGTAGGAAGGCTGTGGCAGGTAAGACTATCACAGACCATTGGCTGTGGAAACATTGTTGGCCATTGTCTTGTGTTTCAAAAACATGGATGTGGCTTGCTAACACCGTTGCATCATGTCCAGTACAGTTGCAAATTTTTGCACATATACCAAAAGGCACCTACACATGTACCAAAAAATACTGACCACTAATAACAACCTCACATAGTGCTACCGGATCAAATTCAGAAGACAGACTTCAGTCTCCATGACTGATACTATACACGTTGAGAGTTAGAAAAAGGTCAGACACTACTAGTTAAACTGTAATGTGAAATCAATCTTGTCATCTTGTCTGTCACATGTGGCATATATTGAGTAAACATCTGTATTTAGCTTCCCCTATGGGGGTCTATTCGCAAAGTCATATGGATACATCAATGGCCGCATAACACTGGCCTCGTCTGAAGACAGCTGATCTGATACGGAGTAATAAAATAAGAAACTTCAAAATTAATATTTTAAGAAGGATCCTATCATCAAATCCATCATAATAAACCAGGGCCACTTACTCATAGATCCAGGCACTGTGACGGAGGTAATCTTCTTATATGTTTATTCCATGTTCTCCTTCCTTCTAAATCAACTTTTATAATTATGCTGATGAGCCTGAAAGGCTCCATTCTCAGGCTCCACAGCTTGTTACACTGTTCAGCACTTCACCCCTCCCTCTGCCGGCTGTGATCTAACACAATGGAAGGGGGTATAGTAATAATTTTTATATTACAGGCGGTCCCCTACTTAAGAACACTCGACTTACATACGGCCCCTAGTTACAAACGGACCTCTGGATATTGGTAATTTATGATACTTTAGTCCCAGGCTACAATAAACAGCTGTAACAGTTATCACAGGAGTCTGTAATGAAGGTTTACTGTTAATCCTGATTCTTATGACAACCCAACATTTTTCAAATCCAATTGTCACAGAGACCAAAAAAGTTCTGTCTGGGATTACAATGATAAAATATACAGTTCCGACTTACATACAAATTCAACTTAAGAACAAACCTACAGACCCTATCTTGTATGTAACCCGGGGACTGCCTGTATAAGTAAAAACATAAAATCATAAGATATTGTGGTAATGGATGGGGTCATTGCACTTACACCGTTGAGGTAAAAGTAATAGTGGATAAAAAGTACAATGGGGGTCATTTACTAAGGGCCCGATTCGCGTTTTCCCGATGTGTTACCCAAATATTTCCGATTTGCGCCGATTGTACCTGAATTGCCCCGGGATTTTGGCGCATGCGATCGGATTGTGGCGCATCGGCGCTGGCAGACACGCGATGGAAATCGGGGGGCGTGGCCGAACGAAAACCCGACGTATTTGGAAAAACCGGCGCATTTAAAAAACGAAATTGTGTCGCTTGGGACGCGCTTACCTTCACCTGGTCCAGCTCGGTGTATTCCGGCGTGTTCAGTTGATATTTAGCGCAGCAGCGCTTCCATGGTGGACGGCGGAGGAACTACCTTCATAAATCCCATCCGGACCCGAATCCTGTTCAGAGAACGCGCCGCTGGATCGCGAATGGGCCGGGTAAGTAAATCTGCCCCAATTAAGTGTTAATGAGCAGTTGGACAGGTGTACCTAATAAAGTGGCCTGTGAGTGTTAATGCATTATAATATACCATAAAGGACACCTCCGATTTTCCTGTTTCCTATTTACTAGTTTTGTGTAATTTTCTCAGATCTTTCCGATCATGGGTGTTAACTCCCTACATGCCAACACTGTAAATGCTTTAAAATAAAATCCTGTAAAGCATCCCAAAAAATAATTTTTTCATCAAATTCCGCAAATAAAAATTGGGATACATCAAGACGCTTCCACCTCTTGATGTTTTGGGCAGGCTGCCACACAGCATTTATTGGTGCAGAAATAAACGCAGCAGGCGACTTTTCGCATGTTAAAAACAAGTGTTCCGGCGCAGGGACAGTAATGCCCCGTGCCGGCCCACTCCCGGCTGGCAGCGCCCTTTGCTTGGCTGGCTGCACCCACCCTTTCACTCCCCATTGGCATGAAGGTGGTGGATTGGGGCAAATGATCGCAAGTTCTAGCAATTGTGATTATTTCAGGGCCTCTGATAAGTATTCCCCATACAGGATATACAGCATATGTACAAACAAACAGCATCTGATCTACCAGCTCCGCTATATACTGTAGAAGATTTGCTGTGAAATATACATATTATGATGTATAATATGCAGCAAAATATATATATAGCAGTGCATATCCTCCTTTCTTCATGTGGCAGGTCGCTGGGCTTGGCCCCCTGACATCAAGGGCCTCATAGCAGCTGTTATGGCTGCAACCTCTGTTTTAAGCCCCTGTATGAGATTTTAATTTTGATTTTTATTGCTCATTTTCACAATGTAAAAATGGAATATTTCATTCATTGAGATGTAGGATGTGGCATTTTAGTATTCTTTATGAGCAGTGTATAACTATACATACAGTATATACATAAGCATATATAGTATATTTCAATATAAAAGATGTAAGTAAAGCATGGATAATAGGAAGAGAAAATCACATTTGTTTTAGCATTGCTATTTTTTAGAGGCATAACTTTATTATTTTTTGGTTGACTAGTCAGTAATACCTTTTTGGCACTCCTAACTATTTTGATCTCTTTTTAAAAAAAATTTAAGTAAAGTGTCATATACATCTTAGTATAAATATTTTTGAAGATAATAAAGTCTATAAATGTTTTCTTACTTTATACATTAGATAATTTATTGGAGCGTTTTATCATCGTGGTATAAGTCTCTTAGCAAGAAGATAACGTGTTTGGTATAATGCCGAAAATGTGAAATATTCCACAGCTAATGATTGTTCTTATACACATAGCAACACAACACTCTGCAGGGGGCTAAGAGACACTTATAAAGGTGTGGAGTAATAACTGGGGCTTGGAGCTTTTGGTTGATAAATAATCTGATAATAGAAATGCAATGTATGACCAATATTTTTTATACTGATTAATCCCTTAACATTGTAGACCTTTTTAAATTTTTGCATTTAAGTTCTTCACAACTTCAATGCTCCATAACCTTTTTACAGAGATGAGAGCTTATTATCTACCGGGGAAGCTTCACTTTCTATTTTTAAGTATTTAATATGCCATGCTATGTACTAGGAAGCTGGAAAAAAATCCATATGGAGTACAATTGATAAAAGAGTGCAGTTACGCAATTTTTTTAAGTGCTTTATATTGAAGCCAGTCCAATTTACACCTCTCCTATATTCTATAGGTCAGTGTTAATAAACATTTGTATATTTATTTTACAAGACCTGTTACTTTGTTCTCATACATCTTTTATTTTGTGATTTTTTTATTCCATTCTATTGTCAGTAGTGATGTAATGATGGGTCAGAGTTATCTAAATAGAAGTCATTGCACTAGAAGGAGATAAGCTGTGACATCATCTACTGTCAGTAGTGATGTAATTATAGGTCAGTGTTATCTACATAGAGGTCTTTGTACAGGGAGAGGGAGGAGATAAGCTGTGACATCATCTATTGTCAGTAGTGATGTAATGATGTGTCAGTATTATCTACATAGAGGTCATTGTACAGGGAGAGGGAGGAGATAAGCTGTGACATCATCTATTGTCAGAAGTGATGTAATGATGGATAGCCTTAGGGCTCATGCACACTAATGTATGCCTGTCGTGCCATGGCCCAGCAGGCACACGTTGGTGTGCAGGAGAGGAGGAGGAGGGGTGTGCGCTGCTCGGCTCCGCCCCTCTCCATAGAAAATAGTAGCCGCACAGCCGCCAAGGTGGCCAAAGATAGAGGACACTCTTTTTTGTGGCTATGGCTGGTTGTGCTCACCATACCAAGCCTGTGCACCATAGTCACCATGTGTGTGCATATGTCCCCCGGACTGTTGTGTGTATGAGCCCATAAACAAGGCTGTTATGGCAGCAGATCATTCCTTGATCCTTGCATTATGTAACAAATACTTGTGCTTTACGGTGAGAGCTCATCCAGTGAGCCCCAACCTCCCACTGATGTAATAGTACTGCTGTTATAGGTAAAAATATTTACCCAGAGTGAAGTAGAAAAAGTCCTGATTTGATTCCGTGCCTGAAAAAATGGTACCAAATAGTCACTCTTCAGTAAGAGTTGTTATCTTTACGGAGGTCATTATGTAGCAAAAAGATTTTGAGCTGGTATGGTCCAGTAGATCTTTGGAAGTCCCATAATGGTTGTATGCAAAATGCATAGGTATTCCTGTACATCTGGGAGATTTTGCCTTCACAGTCTTGGCATCTTCAAGTCTTCCATCTTACAGCAACCATAATCTATGTCTGTTCCTGTGAAATCAGTCACTTTACTTTGTATTCCAATTTGCAAGTTGTGATTCACGCAAAGAAAAATACAATTTTCACCTTGAGTTAAAGGATCTCTCCCAAGTTTAATTAAAAAAAAAACAATTAGATGACATAATTAACATTTTTCTTGTCTAACCGCTTCTCTATTACATGAAAGGTTATTGAATGCTGAATCCTAATATCAGAGGACTACTTTCTGTTATGACCCCGATGGTCCTTGTCACAGTTTGTGAGGGTAGAACTGTCAGAGTCTCTGGGAAGAGTCTGTGGACCATCTGGGCTACCGCAGGGGATGGTATACCGCAGTGGCAGCCAAGGTAACAGATGCAAAAAACAGTCACACCTGGGATGACAGCAGGAATGCGGAGGAACGCTGGTAACGCTGGTGCAGACTGAAGACACTGCTGGGCAGGAACCCTGGAAGGCACAGCAGGAGCATGGGATGGCTGGAGGACAGGAGCACGGGAATGACTCACAGGATACGGACCACAAGATACGGACCACCTGACACGGACCACCGGACACGGACCACAGGATATGGATCTAGGGACACGGACCACAGGATAGGGACCTAGGGACAAGGACCACAGGACACGGACCACTGGACACGGACCACCAGACATGGACCACAGGATACGGACCACCGGACATGAACCACAGGATACGGACCACCGGACACAGACCACAGAATACAGACCACCAGACACGGACACGGACCACAGGATACGGGCCACCGGACACAGAACACAGGATATGAACCACCAGACATGAACCACAGGATACACACAGGAACGGGGCCTTGGGATATACACAGAAACGGGACCTCGGGATACACACAGAAGGATTTCACTTCATTGGGAAGACTTGAAGATCCAGCATGGAGTGAAGGGGGCCGCCGTGTTATATAGGAAACCCGGAAGTGACCAGCGCCAATGGGAAGGACGCTGGCCCTTTAAGTTCTGAGAAGTCAGCGCTGCTAGGGCGCACGGCCTAGAAGGCATTAGGTGTGCAGCCTGCATGCCGGAAACCGGAGCCAGGATAGGTAAGTCCAGCTCCGGGGATGGGGAAGACACCGCCACAGAGAGGAGTGCGGGTGTGCCAGTGATCCATGACAAGGATCGCGGGGTCACCTGTGACAGTCCTGCTGAAGGCCTATGGGGATGAGATCTGCTTTCCATTGCCCGAAATACTCTTAGAGACCGCACAATCACCATTGATATTATTACCTATTTGAACAAAGTCACAGTAACATATATTTTTGGGCATTCTTCTGTGAGGCAGGGTTGCCATGGTAAATCTCTAGACTCGCACCGAAGGTTTTATTTTTAAATAATGAAAAATCATTCAATCTCCTTATGTATTAATCTGAGCTCTAAAAATACTGTTTTTCCTTGCAGAGAGAGCGGTTCCCAGAATGTGATACATCACCTCTTCCTTCACTTTATGACAGCAGGGCATTGTTATGTGCAAACAGAGCAAGAAACTACCTAATTTTACTAATATGATGGTAAATAGAAAAAAGCTACCTTATTTTTCTAAGTAAGGAGTAGATATTACACGCGAGGAGCGCCAATATGCTGCACAAATGAGACAAATATGTCCCTTAGATAAAGATCAATAAGATTAGATTTGAAACTGGAGATATTTGTTCCCATAGCGGAGAGGATGCCACATAGTCTGAAATATTATCTCATGCATCTGTGCACTACACAGGTTAATGAAGACATTGATCTAGCTTTGTGGAAATGTTATAGTGCCATAATAATTATCTTCCTCTACTTCTTACTATAATATCGGAAGTGAATAAAAACAATGGGCTTTATATGTGCAGAGCAATGACTACTAGCCACAGATGTAATAGGATATCTACATGTAGGGGTTTATTTACTAAGGGTCCACTGCCGCACTTTTGTTGGATTTTCCAACGTTTTCAGGTTTTTTCACTGCTGTGACAGGTATTTAACCAGGGATTGTGACGCACACAATCGGATTTTGGTGCAGCTGCGTTGGCTTTCATGCGACACAAATTGGAGGGCAGACCGTCAGTCAATCCTAAATACAATCCAGTCCAATATCCAATAGCCTTTACACCTTACTTTACAGAGGACATCTGTATTTTATTTAAATGGCCAGATTAAGACTGCCATGGACCCTGGGCTGTATGGATATTATAACCCCTACAAGTTTGGACTTTCTACATGGTACTAGAATCAGCTTCTTGGGGAATGGAGGACGTCTTTCTTCTACCTGCTTGTAACAAGGGTCTGCAGTGTGGATCTTTGACCAGTAGGTGGCATCAGAGTACATAGGAGTAGTTTCTAGAAGGCGATCATCAGTCCAGATTAGAGATGAGCGAACATACTCGTCCGAGCTTGATGCTCGATCGAGCATTAGCGTACTCGTAACTGCTCGTTGCTCGGACGAGTATTTCGCCCGCTCGAGAAAATGGCAGCTCCCGCCGTTTTGCTTTTTGGCGAAAGACTAGCAAGTCAGACCAAGCAGTGAGTTAGACAGAGAGAGAGGAAAGGGGTATCATCCTACCTTCAAGGGTGATACCTGAAGCACTCCAGGACAAGCTGAAGCTTCCTATTAGGACACAGCTACCTCCCAGCCTGCCCTCTGCATCCAGGCTGGCGATCTATCTCCTGTGGCTCCCTCCAAGTACATCTCAGCAATCCACTACTCTGTTAAAGGCACGTTGCTGCGGTTCCTGTCGGTTCCAATAAAGAACTGTAAGTTGTTTTTGTTCAACCTCTGCCTCCGTCTGGTCCCTGCTACTACAACTACCATCATCACAGGCACCCTGTCCACCACACAGAGACTTATACTCTAGACACCAAAGGGTTGCCCCAGGGAGAACCGCTATAGCAGCCTCTCTCTCATCATTTCTTGCCAACACCACCCTGCTGGAGACCTGCCAGGCTGTAGGACAGCCCTCCGGTTCCCCATACCGAGCACCGTGAGACTAGCGTGCCTAGGCCGCAACCGCCAGCCACTCAGGTACTGCGGCCCCCGGCTGTCTCCAGGCCCCGAGAAAAGGCTAGGCCCCGGTGGGGGATGTTGCACATTCATAAGGTCCCCTCATTTCCCTTTAGACTAGTACTCTTCTTCTCCTGGATGCTCTGCAGGGGACACTGTTACTGTTAAGAAAGGGAATAGGGTGTAAAAACAGCCTGTCACAGTAATTTACCTCCTGGATCTAGCAGCAGTATCTCAGCACAAATGGTGGATCCTCATGTAGGTGGTATGGTCAGGCGCCTGGGGCCTTTGCCTTAAAATGGCCCCCCCACGCCCAACCCATACCCGCACCCAAAATTAGGATCCGATATGAGTCTTAAAAAATCCTCTATATTCACCTTCCAGCATCTTCCCCCCGATCCTGCGGCTCCATCTTCTCCTTCTGGCCCAGGCGCATCACTATGAGGCAGCGTGACGTCATAGTGTTTGCACTCGCCCAAAGCTAAATATATATATTTTTATTTTTTCAAGAGGGCCCTGCTGTGGGCTTTTTATTAATAGGGGGGTTTATTCTGTGAACATTCGTAGTTTGGGGCCCTGCTGTAGACATGTAAAAGTGGACATTGCATAAGGGCATCTGCTGTGGACATTGTCAATAAATGAGCATCTCATGTGACGATCTTTAAAGTGGCATCGCTGTAGACACTTTCTTAAAGAAGGCTCTGCTGTGGACATTTACTTAAGTAGGTATCTTCTGTAGAAATTTCAGTAAAAGGCGCATTGATGGACTCCCGGTAAGGGGCATTTGGCTGAGAACATTTCAGTAAGGGCATGCTGCTGCAGGACACTTTTTAAGAGACTCTGCTGTGACATTTCATAAAAGAGATTCTGCAAAGTCAACATTTCCTAAAGGGGGCTCTGCTGTGACATGTTCAGTACAAGATATATCTGCAGCAGACAATGTTCCTTAAAGAGCACTTTACATAAAGGGGGCTGGTTTGGATGATGTCATTAAAGAAGAAGGCCTCGCTGTGGACAATTCATTAAAGGGGGGATTTTGATGTAGAGATTTCTTCTTTAACGGGGCATTGTTGTGGACATTTCATTAAAGGGAACATCTGCTTGCTGCTATATTTCAGTACAAGGGCATCTGTTGCAGACCACTTCTTTAAGGGGGCTCGCTTTTCATAAGGAGCCTCTGCTGTGGACATTTCCATTAAAAGGGGAACATCTGCTTGCTGACATATCAGTACAGGGGCATCTGTTGAATGACTTATTTAAAGAGGGCTCTACTGTGGACTTTCATAAAGGGGTCCATCTGTCTGTGACATTTCTTCTTACCCCTAACCTCAGCGTCCGATATATCGGACGCTGAACTCAATGGACTTAGCGCCTCAGACGTCCGTATCTCGGACGCTGAGCCCATGCCGGTTCAGCTCAAGATCTGAGCCGAGAACCGGCATCGGAAACCGGGGTCTCGCTTTAACGAATAGCCGGCACCCCACTGTAACACCCTCGCGATCGGAGTTGACTCCGATCGTCGCGTGCTTAACACGTTAAATGCCGCGGTCAGCGCGCACCCGTCGCATCTTAACTGCACTCTGGTGGGGTTGCTTTTCCCCCAGACGATCGGCCACTCCCCGAACGTTTCGGGGTCCCGATCGTTGCTAGGTAACTCTGGGTCCCGATCTGGATCTGCTAGAATTGCCAAGTAATGGCGTCCGTGTGACGTCATCTTACGTGCACAGGGCCAGCCTATGCACAGTTAATAGGCTTGACAACTGATAATCTTCTGCATACTGATATGCAGAATTATCATGACAAGCAATCAGATGGATTGCTCTTCCATGTCCCATGGTATAAAAGTGAAAAAGTAAAAAAAAAAATGTTATTCAATAAAAAAATAAAGTATATCACTACAAAACTGCCCCAACCCCCAAACATATAAATAGACATATCAGTAACTAAAAAAAGTCTAATCAATAACACAAACCCACATATATAGTATCAATCACCCACCAAGCGTCCGTAACAACCCCGTAAATAAAAGTAATCTATTGCAACCCCCAACGATAACTCGCCGTAAAAAAAAACTGCTTAAAACCTTTTCAAAATTATGGATTTTTAGCTATCAATCCCACAAAATGCTATAAATGCGAATCAAAAACCAGTGTACTCGACATGAACCGGGTGCATTACAACATTTCCCGCAAAAATACATCACCACTCCGTAGCCAAAAGAGTAACAATGTTATGCCACTTGGAAGATGGCAATCATAAATGATAGATTTTTCCCCATTAGGGTTGTGTTGACAATTAGTAAAACGTAAGAAAATTATTCCAAGTCTGGTATCCCCGTAATCGTAATCGACCCCATAAATGAAACTAACATGATTATTAGTCTATACGGTGAACACCAAAATAAAAATAGATAAAAATCGCAGTACAGATTGATGCTTTCTACTCCTCTGCCGCTCAAAAAAATTTCCTACATTTTCAACAATAGGTATACAACCCCAAAATGGTACACATGAAAATAGCTCTCATCGCGCAAAAAAATGTCACCATGGCCCCAATGAACCGCAAAGCGAAAATTTTATAGGCCTTCAAAAGGGCCAATGAGGAAACTAAATCCTTGCAGACTGCAGGGCGCTCCTTCCTTCTGCGTCTCGCTGGTGCGCCCTAAAACACAGTAACGCGGCCACTGTGGGGGTCTTTTACTCAGGAAAATTGCAGAACAATTGTATTGGTGGTGTTTTCTTCTTTTTATATTTTGGAAATGTTAAATTTAGTGCTAAAAATGACGTAATAAGGGAACATTTGACCATTCTAAAATTTCACGCTCTCCATTTTGATTCAATTACATGAAGATCTCATGGGTTCTAAATCTTCGTAAACACTGTTTCTGATGCTTCTTAGGTTGCAGATTTGAAAATGGTGTGTTATATAAGTGGTTTTGATGCTAAATATGTAAATTTCATTCCAACTGTATTTCATCATCCCACAAAATAGTCCAATTCATTCTAAATCCTAAAAGCGATATTCTTTTTGTAAGCCGCTCTGACATCAAATACATTATCCATGACATTTCCGAAATTATGAAACGAAATGTAACGACAATGGGAAATTTATTCAGCAACTTATTTAGGTTGGTAATCTATCTGTCTGTGAAACGCAATGATTTAGAAATTTGAAAATGGCAAATTTTTTCAAAAATTTATCATATTTGCTTTTTTTTTGTACAATAAACGCAAAACGATCAGCCAAATCACCACTAAAATGAAGTACCACATGCGGGGACAAAACAATCTCATCAATCGTTTTTTGATAAGTACGTTTCAAAATTATAACCCTATAAACGCGACGAGCAGAATCCAAAAAATTGGCTGAGCCTTAACCTCAAAATGGCTATGCGTGCCTTAGAGGTTAAAGAGGCATTTGATGTAGACATTCTATTCTTTAAAGAGGGCATCTGCTGTGGACATTCAATTAACGGAGGTCTCTGGCTGTTGGCCATTTCTTTAAAGGGGAATTCTGCTGTAGACATTTTCATAAAGGGGGCATCTGCTATGATATTCTTAAATGGAAGGCTCTGCTGTGGTATTTTATTAGGGAAGGCTCTGCTGGTGGACATTTCTAAACGAGGGCTCTGTTGTTGAACTTTCATTACAAGGGGCACTGTCTGTGGACAATTCTGTAAGGGGCATCTTCGTGGGGAATTTCCATTAAAAGTGTGCATTTGATTGACATTTTTCTGTAAGGGCATCTGCTATGGACATTTTAGTAAAAGAGGCACCTGCCTGCAGACATTTTCTTTAATGGGGCTGTGCTGTGGAGTTACATTAAGGGTGCTCTGTCAGGGACATGTCCATTAATGGTGGACAATTCATTATGTCCAGCAGCTCTGTGACTTTTAGAGGGTATGGGCTGCATTTGCTACCCTAGGCTTCTACTTGATCAATAACTTTTTCCCAGGTTTTTTTTTGTGGTAAATTAGAGCCTCTGTTATACGTTGGGTATTTACATATGAGCTGGAGTTGAGCTGCCGAGCACATGGAGGCCAGCGTCCAACCGGGCAAGCAGTCTAACATCTCCTACACTTCTGGGAGATCTGGTCTGGACGTATAATGGATGTAATCTGTGTGCATTATATAAATAAAGGGAATTATATTATTATATTAAGATCATTGACTTATGTCTACATTTGGGCACATGTTGAGCTGGGAGGGCCCTGATAGGGGGGGATGAACACCCAGGTCCCATGGGACACTTACCTCTCACTACTCACATCCTTGTTCGGCAATAAAAATCACTCTTAACTCTATTAACATGTCACAGTACTTTCTGCTCACCAAAAGTACAACCAAGCTAGTTAATCATTCAACCAGAAAGCCATATTGAGTCTAGTTTAAATAAAAAAAAAATAAATAAGAATAAAAAATAAAAAACCTAATCAGAACCAGTTTATAGTTCAAAAACTTGATTCTCCTTTATTACATTGCAGTGAACCAATGGTCTTGATCTACTTACAAATTTTTTTTGTGTGGTCTTCTTTTAATCCCACTGATCGCAAAGATCATCCGCTGGACACTGCCACATTTAGACCGGTTGTGCCGGGTAAGCACATGTTTAGATTGGTACACTCGGCTTTGATCTCCCGCAGGGTCTGCGCTCAAGGAGATCTACTAAAAAACCATCATGTTGCGCAAAGTCCCTGTGGTTATGGAATTCTGTATTGGTGGCCATACCAGAGTTCTGTGGCAGTTTTTTGCAAATAATTGTTGGTTTCTAAATTTACAAGAGCCATGTAGAGCTGAGGATCACCTGCTGTCTTCTATGGGCCATACAATGGAAATTAACAAATAATCTCTTTTTTTGTATTTTTTTATACAAGCACCAACATATCTCCCTTGTTGATCAAAGATTTTACCCATTCACAGATACATACTGTATCGTATGATACTCCCTTGTTCCTCCCAAAATATTATATTCTTTTTTTGCTCCTAACAGGTGCTAGGTCTTATTTTTCAGGGGATGTCTTTATTTTTCTGAAAACATAATTCACATTTATTGTTTGACAAAAAAATCAACTTCTCTTATATCCTTATCCTTATAACTCTCAAAACTTATTTTCAAGGCAGAAAAATTTCCTGTGCTCCATTATCTATTGAGACATTTGGCCCCAATCTCCATTGTTAGCATAGCATTTCCTTATATCCCTTCTTGTCAGCACTTCGTGTCCAGGTAGCTGCTGGTATCACATTTGCAGCATCCAGAGATTTTTATCCCCATGATTCTTCCCGCATGTTCACACCTCTTGCCGCATCTAACGGATGCTCGAATATTAGTACGACATGGGGGTGATCTGCTGCAATGACGGGCCGCTAGTGCTTATTCTTTCGGAGGAGGCCTTATATTTTAAGATTGAACAAAATTGTAATAAGTCTTATTTTCGCCGGGATGTTCCTATTTCATAGGGAAACAGTGTTTATTATGCCGTTTTTGTTATGAATACTCTCATCTCTACCTGGCACTCAGGATAGCAAGTGCCTGTCACACTATCACTAACTATAAAAACTAAAAAAAACGACACACTTAGACTTACAGCTAAAATAATTTATAGAAAAAATGCCAGCTCATCCAACCGTTACGGCTGTTATGTAGACCATACAAGCGCCTTCTGGACGCCGTTCTGTGCACCGGACAATATCCTTCCTTAGCGTATTGTGAACATGCTACAAAAAGTTGGATCCGGCGCAACATAAAAGACATCCATTGGTTGTTCGGTTTGTCAAAACGAACTTACTTTTTTCATGAAAGCCATCTTAAAACATGAGGAGACAGTCTGGTTTACCTTCCTCCATGCACGCGTCTTAATCATAAACTAATCACTAAGGCTCAGGAGTGACCATATATGTACATTGTACACCACCAACCCCCAGCCAATCAGAGCTCAACCAGGGACTGAAGGACGCTCTCCTCTCCATGCAAAGAGTTTGGCAATTGAATGGATGATGCCATCTGACCAGAGTGCATGAGAGAGATGAATATAGCCCCATCCTGACAACTCTTTTAATACTTGTGCTACATAGCATTTTAAATACATTGGGTGGTCATTTGGGGTACCAGAAGTATCTGCAACCAATTATATCCCTGGAATGAAACTCTTCTTAAAATCTTGTAACTTTTTTGAGCTCCTCCTGTTCCCACATAAAGTAACAGCTTATTCCCAAACTGCTTTATAAAACTTCTGGCATGAGTGGTTAAAACAATAACTTATATTAACAGTTTACCCTGGCTCCTGGCAGTTGTGTCCTGGTGTCCCATGGAGTGATCAGCATGGAAGAGAGTACCCCTCCCCCTCTAAAATGCTCATCTGTGAATTGAAAAATTCCTCCTCCTCCCAGCTCACTCTACTTGCCCCTACTCATCTTCTCTTCCTTTGGCAACACAGTGGAGACTGCTAGAATAATGAGTGGGAGAAGGGTTTTTTTTTTCAGAACATCGGGCAGCTGAGGCATTTTAGTGGGGAGGGCTCCATGCTGAACACTCCCCGGGACACAGGACACATTCGCTGGCAAGGGAGCCAGGTAAACTTTAATATAAGTTCTTGTTTTAAACCACGTATTCCGAGTTTAATAAATATTTGGGGATAAACTATTTATTGTATGTGGAAACATGCGAGCTAAAGAGGTTCTGGTGACAGTTCCCTTAAATAGACAATAGACTCAATCAAAGAATGAACAGAATTTCTTTAATAATCCTCTGAACCTTTTCACAAACAGCTCAAGTACAAGTTTGTCTTGGTTACAAATTTTTCAATACATGTTCTTAAAATGTTGCTTTTAATATTAAAATATTGCAACCAGAAGACCTCGGATGGGTCACATCACTCATGATATGTATAAATTGCTAAAATCTATAATACTGAAAATATTCGACTTATTTCCTAGTGATGTGTTCATAAAGAAAGCTCTGTTGTATTGATGCCATTTCAGTTGCTAAATGTAGAATACTAGAAAACAGAGAGCGCACTATAACAATATAATAATACATAAGTAACCAAGTAACACTCATCCAGAATGCAAAATGGAACTAGAACCTGACCTAGAGAAAGGCAGGCAGGTGGGAGGAGCTTTCTGCAGATTAAAGGGTTTTGTACACCTGTGTATTTACATTAGTGTGGCTTACTGCCTATTGTGAATACACCCCAAATATCATATCAGGATTTATTCATAGTTCCTATACTTACTTTATTGATGTGTGCAAAGTTCCCAGGATATTTGTTTACATGTGTGAGGCAATTAATAATAGGCCATGGGTCTGCAGCCGGGAATATGATCATCCTGCGCTTCTCCCTCCCCCTGTGACTGTCAGTGAGATGCACTGTGAGAGAAGAAGCACAGTGGAGATATCATTAACCCCTTAATGCTGCAGCCTTTTTCGTTTTTTGCTTTTTCATTTTTCTCACTTCCCTCCCCCCTTCGACAATCTTCATAAACCTTTGTTTATTCTTGCCATGTATTTACAGGCTGTGTTATGGTTTATTTTCTGCGTAACAAATTACACTTGCAAAATGGTGGGTATAAATATTCCATGCCGTGGACAGGCATCCCCGGGTTACATACAAGATAGGTCTGTAGGTTTGTTCGTAGTTAAGTTTGTAATGTAAGAATGGAACTGTTATATGTGTATCAGTTGTAATCCCAGTCCAGAACTTTTTTGTCTTCTTGTGACAATTGATTTAAAAATGTTGGGTGTCATAAGAATCATCTTACACAAAGCTTCATTAAGCACATCTGATTTAACTGTTTATCAGCTGATTTATTGAGCCTAGGACTACAGTAAAATGAATTACCAATATCCAGGTCCCGCCCCCCCTTTCCGTGACTATGGGTCGTATGTAAGTCGAGTGTTCTTAAGTAGGGGACCGCCTGTAACTGGGATCGGGACAAAAAATTCAAATGCAAGTGAATTGGTAACAAAACACATTTGGTGCCGTATGTCTTAGTGGCTTAGGTTTAACGGATTTTTACTGTATGCCCCAAATTACATGTCCTACTTTATTCTTTTGGGTCGTACGATTGACAGGGAAACAAATTTGTGTAAAGTTTATGATACAGTTTTACATGTTTCATATTTTTATTATAATTTTTTTCTGACTTTTTTATTTTTACTATTTTAAGAATCCTATGGTACTTAACCATAGATTGTCTGTACCGATCCTAATCTTACTTCCATACTACAGTATGGCAGTATATGTGGATTTTACTCCCATTTAGTTACAATGTGCTCTAGCACTTGTCACCATATAGGTTAACCCGTAATACCTCGTGTCTTCCGAAGACCCGAGGGCTCCATGGCGACGGATCACAAGCTCCCCGATGAAGTCCTGGGGAGCTGACGATCCTCGGAAAATAAATGGCCCCATGCAACCGCCTATCTTTTTGAACTGCAGGCGGCAATCAGCGGGAGGACACACCCTCGATATTCACAAAGAACTTACCGGCTATGGAAGGGCTCAGACGCGTGAGCCCTCCCATGCAACCCGCAACCCGGGCAGCGACGAATAATTACATCACATGTCGGTAAGGGGTTGAAGAACATTGACGCAGGTGAGAAGCAGAAGTTTGTGTGGATCCAGAAGACCGCATGCTGAGAACAGGGGAAGATGGAAACCAACGATGCTGCAAAGGTACAAATACCAATAATGTCTATGTTCTAATCTTCTCAAAAAAAGTGGCCAACCACCTTCAATACAATCTGGCTCATAAGCTACAATATGTGCCAATGTATCTTGAACAAAGACTTGAACACATAACTGCACATAATCCAGTTTTTCAGTGCAACCATGCTGCTGCTTTTTTTAATGACATGTCATTTGCTATGAACCCTCCTGAAGACCAATCACATCATGTTTCCCCGTGCTACCTGGTACTGAGGACGCAGAGCCACACACTATACTAATTTTCGTAAACAATAAAAATATTGGGAAAGATTTATCACAACGTACACCTGAAACAGACACCAAGTCCGTGCATAAAATGTTGTGACTCCATTCATGTTCCCAATCAGATAGCAATCCATGGGCCACATGTATCCTCGTTTTTTCTGTTATTTTTTGCGCCTTTCAACGGCGCCTGTTTTGTGCCACTTTTGTGATTAACAAACCAAACTAAACCGCTACTTAAGGCAGGGGGCACCAGCGGCAGCTAGGATAACTGCCCCATTGCTTTTTTCCTGTCTGAACATGAGGAGCAAAGTTGAGCCAAGTTTGAGTATATATCATGGTGGATTAGCCTTTCATTACTCAGTTCCCTGTCCCCTGGTCCCCTTTTGATCATGTTTTCTGATTGAAAATGTGTCACCAAATGGCCAATTGGTTCCCTCTTGCTGTCGTTTGGAACTACTTGGCAAATTCCAACTTTTGTGTGACCCAAATGTGGATATTGATCAGGGTTAGTAGCATTCTTTGCCACTAATTGCTATTATGTGTTCCCCGTAACGTCATAGTGTTTGCACTCGCCCAAAGCTAAATATATATATTTTTATTTTTTCAAGAGGGCCCTGCTGTGGGCTTTTTATTAATAGGGGGGTTTATTCTGTGAACATTCTGTAAGTTTGGGGCCCTGCTGTAGACATGTAAAGTGGACATTGCATTAAAGGGGCATCTGCTGTGGACATTTCAATAAATGAAGCATCTCATGTGGACATTTCTTTAAAGTGGATGGATGGCTAGAGATGGATGGATGGCTAGAGATGGATGGATGGTTAGAGATGGATGGATGGTTAGAGATGGATTGATGGTTAGAGATGGATGGATGTCTAGTGATGGAGGGATGGTTAGAGATAGATGGATGGATAGAAAAAGAAATAAATAGCAGCACTCCAAGGATGTAAAGTGATCAAGTGTATTTATTCCATGTTAGCAGCTAGAAAGCTTCTCAACACTAGAGCCAAAACATTGCCGCTAACATGGAATAAATCCACCAGATCACTTTACATCCTTGGAGTGCTGCTATTTTTCCTTTTTCTTACATTTGGAGGACTTGTCACCTGGCCCTGAATAGCGTGTACCTACCATTTTCATGCATCTATTTGTGATGTTAAAGATTTTCCTTTTGAAGATAGATAGATACTGTAGATGGATAAATGAGAGATAGATAGATAGACAGATCGATAGATAATATATAGATACAGTAGATGGATAAAATATAGATAGATAAATAGATAGATCGATATATAGAAGATAGACAGATCAATAGATAGACAGACAGACAGATACATAGACTGCATTGCCAAAAAAGCCATTTAAATAAAATGTTGAAAACAATCACAATCATAATTGTTACAATAGCCCCACTCAATTCTCTTAGGTTTCAACTTGGGAGTTGAAAGTGTTAATCTATAGCGCGACATCCGTTTATGTAACAATCTAAGTAAAAGGTTAGAATTCATATATGTACAAGTAACGCTTTCTGCACCGAAACATGAGTGACCAGACCTCACCTTTAAATAAGGACACCTGAAAGCAACGCATGCCTCGCGTCTCCAAGGAAACTGGCTGAACTTTGCAGAAAGGGTAAAATAAAGCAAGTTGTTGAATTGTTGTGCGTCTTCTAGATGTGCTTAGAAGGGGATGGGTAATTCACTACCAGTGCTAGAACGATAGACATCCTGCGACCTAATGTAAAACCTAAAATTTGACTAAAAGCACAAGCCTCTGTGCATACATTTGCAAACATGTGTTTATGCCATCTGCTGCTTTTAAGGTGTTTCTGCCCACTCTAGTTGTGGACTTATTAAAGGTCAATGGCGGCTCAGAGCAAATTGGATGGTATTTTTCCCCCCCTTTTTGCCACCCCTTTCATGTAAATGTATGTCAATCACCGGTTACTGTAAAGAGCGATGTGACAGTGTTTGACAAAGGCTATTATTTTACTTTGGAGATGGACAGAGAGTGGTTGGTGGTAGGCATCTACTAGCCCTGGGATACAGACTACTGTACAGGAGAGAGCGTGGGAGGGGGAACACATTAGTGCTGTTACTTTGGATGAAATTGGCAATGTAAGCAGCACGGTATATTTATCGCTTTGACTTTTCCAAATCTTTTGTTACTTATTTAGAGGCAAAAAAAAATGAAGTAACTTCAGTAGTCACACATATTAATAATGACTTCCCTATTCAGCCAGGAGTGGCGCTGTGCTGGAGAAAAAATTACAAAAGAAGTAAGTAATCAGTAATCAGAGCTGTGTCCTCTTCATTTTCAGAATCAATAGGGGTCTTGGGGGTTGGAGTACCACCTCTCATTAACCTTTTCCCTTCTGAGGAGAGACATTGGGGCACATTTACTAAGGGACCGCGGACCACATTTTTGCTGGGTTTCCTGGCTTTTTCTGTTTTGCGCCACATTTAACTGGGATTTTTGGCGCATGCGATCGTATTTTGGTGCAATCTGTCATGTGACATAAATCGGGGCATGGCCGTCAGACAACCCAACTGATTCGGACTGAGCTCAGGATTTAACATTCAAAATTGTGTCGCAAGCCAAGCATTTACATGCACCGGGAAGAAGATAGTGAACTCCGGCGGACCTGAGCGGAGAAGCAACACATGCAGGAAATTGGACGCCCGAACTTAATGAATCACGGCAGCTCCGAATCCTCATCGGACAACGCACCTTCGGGATTGCGACGGGACGGGTTAAGTTAATGTGCCCCATTAAGTCACCATAGGCTATAATGTCTATTGTATATACAAGACGAGTGCGACACGGGGAAAGGTGAGTTTTACAAACATTTATGTAAGAATTGGTCTTGGTTGTTATTTCTCAAGGGAATAATGAGAATCTTGAATAATAAATTCAATACCATAACAGCTATTAAAAAGCTGTGTAGACAATTTGCATAAATTTGCATACAGAATATACAAGACAAAAGTAGGAATATATCCTAAAATAAAATAACAGAAACATATAAATGTATAATGTTATTAAGTTCATTCCTTGTTTCCTTAAGGGGGAATTCTGGGCTTTATCTATTGATCACTTACAATATACTAAAGATAAGTCATCAATAACAGATGGGAGAGGACCCCACAACTCGCACCCCCACAGATGTTTTATTTTCTAATGAATGATATCCTTTCACGTTCCGGGTCACACCGGGCGTATCTGTTAGGTTGTTACCTTATATAAAGCTGTCTTACACCATTGCAAGTCATGCCTGACGAAGGCTCCGGTACGGAGCAGAAACGCGTAGCATTTTTATTGTTTTTTAATCTGTTAAAAATAAAAATATCGCTCTCATTGAGCTAATTTCCATTGGATCTTTGAAGATTCTCCAAGCGCCGACACTCCTGTCTTCCCTTGGGTTCTGCACATTGATTTCCTTCAGCCCCGGGATCTGGTCCGGGTACTGTCGAATCACAGGAGACCACTGGCTGCTGGCATTTCATCTTATATGCGCATATGCATATGTGAATAGGTGAGTGTTCCATCCACCTACCCCCTTCTTCCCCTTGGCAAAACTGTCTTCACGAGGTAGCGCTGTTTCTTCTCTTCTCTCCCACCACACACCAATCGGATACTCCCCGATAACGAGTGTGGAACTCTTCCAGCTCCAAGCCCCCCCACAGATGAGCAGCTGATACACAGAAAATAGAACAAGATAGCTGAACTGCAGTGACTCAGTTCATGCACTATAAGGAAGCTCTCTGCTTCCTGTTCCACACAATTTTAGTATGTTACGCCTTGAAGACCAGAAATATTGTGATACTGACTAGTAAATCCACCACACATAGGAGAACAGAAGAAAGTTCTAGAAATTTGGAGGAGGAGGATAGTGTATTCTAGAATTTTTCCATCTTTATTCAGGTGTGGTGTAAGTTAGGACAAAATAGACAATGACTTTCATCAGCTGCAGAAGTAGGAAAGAATCATCATTATCAAGGGCTATGAGCCCAAAAATCAAAAGAAAATATTACCCACAACAAGGTAATGGGCACTTGCCGTTTTGCGGTACACAAGGCATGGTTTCGATAAGTGGAGCATAGTCAGGATGTAGGTTGGGGTGGGTATCACAAGTTTGTGGTGAAAGATGAACTAATGTCTTAACAGGATTTCATCAGGTTGTGGACAAGGCAATGAACATCAAAATAGAGTGTTCTTAAAGGGAACCTTTTGCTAAGGCACCTTCCTGTGGGCAAAGGTGCCTTATATAACCAGCAATTGGGAAAGGAGATATGTGTGCCCTAGGGACCAGCAGAGAAAGACTTGTCCATCCTTGGATAGAGAGAGAAGAGTCCTGGACTGAGACCTGCAAGTCCACCTGAGCCCACCAGTGTTACCAGAGAAAAAGTGTTTTTGTATTATTTGATGGCAAATGGAAAATAGGATAGGGGTGATTTATGATCTGTTACTTTGTGTCTCATAAATGAATTTATGTTCCAATAATGGAGGAAGTCATTTTTAATTCACATTATAGAAGAGAAAATCTTCATCTTACTTTGCTGCAGCCTTGGGTCCGAATCCGATGTTTGTCCACTTGTCATAGAAATTAGTATATAACTCCGTGTAGCCCTCTAAAACGCGGACTTTTTATGAAAAAATCCTATTGTTTTTTTAATATTTCACATTAATCGCTTGTGATATCTGTTGTTCCATTCCATTAATGAAACAAAAAATAGGCACCTGGAACTGATGGTAAATGGAAGACCTTCCTTTCCCATTTTTAAAGGATCAAACCCAAAGTTTGTGCATTCTATCACCAGGGCACAAATGCACTCAAAGTTTGGCACAGATTGTACATGAAACCGAATCCTCTGAAACTCGTGGAGTTGTCTGACCAAGTTGAAGACTGCTGTTGAAAGGAGTTGGACTGTTCTGTGCCTCCTTTCTCACATACTGCTGAGGATGATGTGAAAATAAGCCATTTTTTACCACATCTCCATGACTTCAAGTGGATTTGTTTTCATTGCATTTCCGTAGGCTTTGATTTATACAAGGAAATCTGCCAAAAAAGACAAGCATGATAAACCAGGGACACCATAGATCTGAGCAGCATAGATCTGATAATATACTTATATTTGTTATCCATTAGCTCCTTACCTTTTAAAATTGTAGTAATGAGCAGGAAGAGCTGTGTGTGGGGGGCGCACAAAGATTATGGAGCGCTACACAGAGCTTGCCAAATCAGTCCCTGTTCCCAACGGGGCTCACAATCTAATCAACCAGAGAGGGGAGGAAACACTGAAAGAACATACAAACTTTTTGCAGATGTTGACCCTGGGACTTGAACCCAGGTCTCCAGTGCTGCAAGGCTGTAATGCTAACCACTAAGCCACCGCGCTGCCCTCACCAACAACTACACCCACTATTCTGCAATGTGCCATTCTATTTTAAAGTAGAAATTTACGTTTTGCTTTCATGGTTCATCATGCATGAATGCTGTAGCTACACTGATGCAGAAACATATCTTGTATAATCTCTGAACTGAGTTGTTTTGCTGAAAAAAAAACTTTTATAAAATGTGATAATGAGGCTCTATTGCTCCTGTGGCTGGCTCTGTGCTTCTCCTCACCCGATTTATGCACTGCTCCAGCCTTGTCTTGCCCAGCATAACCCAAGAATATGGAATCACTGCATTGTCCCTGACAGGCAGAAGTAATCAATTGCTGCACCATCCCCCAGCTGCTATGTATAAGTTATCCAGCTCCAGTTGATTAGTCCTGTCTGGATTGTTGAGGCAGCTCTTTTATCCATGTAAGACAGTCTTCAACTAGCTTTCACATAGTCCTGAATTTTATAATTGTTTTTTTTTAGCAAAACCACTCGGAACAGGGATTAAGCTAGATATTTTTCTGCATTAGTGTAGCTACAGCATTCTCAAGGTATGTTTGGTTCACAATGCATAAAAAACAAATGGTAGATTCCCTTTAATGAGGCTTATTGGTGATGATGAAGAAAGCCGTTCCTGTTCTGCATGAAGCGGGGACACACTTTGGGCCACATTTATCACTTTTGTGCGCCTGAGTGTAGTAGTTGCGCCTAAATTCGGGCGCACTGTTTTGCCAGAATTATCACAAGCTACAACCAACTGTGATAAGTATATTTTCTGCCTCTTATTAATCACTTTACTTTAACACAGTTTAGGCGCAGTTTAGGCGCAGTTTAGGCGCAATGTTAGATTTGGGCACTTACATGTGATCCTGCTACAAGCTCCTCTCTGCTTCTCCCACATCCCAGAATGAAGATAACACTCACAGCAGCACCCAGGTGTGTGACACCCAGCACCCAATGACCTCCTCAGCAGTGGCTTCTCCTGGAGGGGATCCCCCAGTGCTAGTCTCCTGCTGCACCCCTGTAATTCTGCACAATATCCCCCTCAGACACTGTGCAGAATTACATGGGGGACACTTGTTTGTAGTATCTGCAACTTCTGCAAGCTTCTGCAAACTTGTGCAAACTTCTCTTGCTCTTGCTGTGAGCTCAGGTTTTGCAGATTGTTTTGTAAATAGAAGGTGATGAACTGTAAATAGAGTCTGCAGCTCCTGTCTGTAATGTATCTAATGTATCTATTAGATGTACCAGTGTCTGGCTGAGCTCTGCTGCTAGAAATGAGCTCTTGAGCAAAGGGGCTCAGTGCTTTCTCTCAGAATAACGCACCGACCTTCGGGCTGGAGTGTTTTTGCGCCCGTTTTTTGCGCCTAAAATGCAATGCGCACGTGATGAATATCATTGCGCAGCAAACACTGGAATGAACGATAGAGAGGGAAAGGTGGTTATTAGCTGCGGCTTAATTTGACGTTTAATCGCAAAAATGGCGCAAAAACGGTGCGCCTAAACGAAAAGGCGCAAAAACAACAGAGAAAACAAGTGATAAATGTGGCCCTTTGTATTCGTAACTGTATACACAGTCACAACAGACACAAGAGTGAAATGCATTTCCTTCGCATATATCCTTAAAAAAATATATATTATTCATTTATTTGTACTTGAAAAGTCTTTTCGTGGAGGACAGATGAAAAATTTGCATGAAAATTGCAGCTTACACTTTGTTGAAAGCTTTTAAAAAGCTTAGGCTGCAT
This sequence comes from Engystomops pustulosus, assembly GCA_019512145.1. Taxonomy (NCBI): domain Eukaryota; kingdom Metazoa; phylum Chordata; class Amphibia; order Anura; family Leptodactylidae; genus Engystomops; species Engystomops pustulosus. Next base: position 34,111,490 of record CM033641.1, read on the forward strand.
GTAAACACTTTTCATGCTGTCTCGGCTAACCTCTTCATCTTCTCCAGCATCCCCCTGATAAATAATGCTGTATCCAATTCAGCTTATACCATCAGCAGAAAATAAACTCCATTGACCATTGTTTTTGTTTGCCTATAGCTGAGTGATTGATTGCAATATTTTTGGCGTGGAGAGCAGCTTTCTCTCCCGCTCTAGAGCATATCTCATTGATTGCTTCACAGGGGAAAAAAAAAACGGTTTGGATCTCAGCAAATTGCCGGAACACTTCTCAAGGCTCAGGAACATAGTTCAGAGATGTCACTAAGATTTCATTGTTAATTTCATACTGGGACTACGAAACAGATGGTATGCTTCATCCTGTATATTAATTCTGCTTTTTCACATTTTTGAAAGAATTGTTGCAAATTACTTAAAGGAAATCTACCATCAACATCAAGCATGGTAAGACAGGGACACTTAGTCATAGATCCAGGCACCGTGACAGTGGTAATCTTCTTCTATTTGTTGGTCTCCTTAATTCTAAAAATCAACTTTTAAAATTATGCTAATGCATCTGAGGAGCTACTCTAACACCTCTGTGATCTGACTGTACAGGCTGTCACACTGTCTCACTCTCCCCCTTGCTCCCTCAGGGAGAAGAGCTACTTTAACTCCTTCCCATACCTTGACGTAACTGTACGTCATAAGGTGCGGGCACTTGCTGCACCACGATGTACAGTTATGTCATGGTGATAGCTCTGGCTCAGAAGCTGAGTCTTTGCGATCACCACAGGATCCAGGCAGCATGGGAGAGCTGGCTGCTGCAGTTTGGAGTGTTGGGCTTGGTTCCCGCTCCGCTCAGCCACTCCAGGTGATTAAGGTGATTGGGGCTGATCACCAGCAGCTCTGAGATGTTGCTTTAGTCAGAAGCTGTACAAGAGGAGTTTCTCTCTTTCTGCTCCTGGGAAAACCTTATATGTGAGTTGCCAATTGCTGTATGCTGTGGTTGGGAAGCTGTACAGTAGGTACAGTTTCTTGGTAGTGAGGAAACTACTATAATGTATAGTTAGTGGCCAGATGGCCTAGGATTTTATTCCTGTATTGTTTTTGTTCTGCCATTGTTCCTGCTTGAAATAAGTTAATAAAACTGGTTGCGACCAGTTGGACCCAACTTGTCTGGAGTGGACTGTGATGTGCCAAAACGTGCTTGTCTATCCCAGGAGACGGCGATCCCAGAGCTAATCCCGTTACACAGGATAAAAAGTGATCAAAAAGTAACATTTACCCAACATGATAATGATAAAAAAAGTACAGCTTGTCCCACAAAAAAACAAGCCCTAAAACAGCTCTGTAAACAAAAAAAAAATTTTTTATGCCCATTAAGATGTGGGGATGCAAAACCAGTGAATTTCTCACAAAAGTTCTATATTCTGCAAAACAAATCAACCATAAAAAGCTTTATACGTGGGGTATCGCCAAAATCAGGGTGATACATAGAATAAGGATAACATATTATTTTTATTGTACAGTGAATGGAGGGGAACAAAAACTAAAAACCCTAAACCAGAATTAATTCTTTTTTTAACGATCACCAAGGAAGAGTTAATAAAATCTGATCATTAACTATTGATGATCCTAAATGATGATCCACCCTAAATGATGTACCTGAAAAGTGGATCTCATCAAACTTTTTGGAGTTTTTCGTCAATTAATACATTGGTCAAAATTAATGGCAAAATTAATGTATTGTCTAAAAAAAAAAATGACAGTTTTTAAATTCCTCCTCCATTTTCAATCTCAATTTGGGAATCATATTTTAAATGACAATGTCTTATTTCCATATAATACAGATTAGGGGAGGCAATGGTATCATTCTTGTCCCTGTATTGTACCGGAGTTTCATGTATATTACTGCGTATTATTACCACGGACAGACAGCAGCGTGGTTCTCCATGGTACCGACCCTTGTATATTCTTTGTGTTTAAATAGACTTTTGATCCAATCTGTTACCTAACCTGCATGAAAAATAAAACCCCATTATTGAGAAGCGTCGTATCCTCACAGAGGTTATGGTTCTCACTCTATGATCATAGCGAAAATTATTATTATAAAAGAAAATCCCATACTGGGAAATAACAGTGTTCTATACTGCTACAATAGGAAGGAGATTTCCTCTACAATTAACTTGTTCACATTGTTATGGTAAACTCACCTCTAGCGCTGCACTTCTACCTACTTCAGACGCCGGAGCAGGTTATTACTTGTGCAGGATCTCATTTGTGTGAAAATGTACAAAGGGAGATACAGTAGATGGATTAATAGATATATAGATAGATAGATAGATAGATAGATGATAGATAGATAGATAGATACTAGGTAGATAGATGATAGATAGATAGATAGATGAGATAGATAGAGATATATGATAGATAGTTTCACTGAAGAGGCAGCACTCCTTTTAGTGGTAAAGGGGTGAAGCTTTATTCCATAAAAAGCGATGTTTCGGTGTACCGTTACACCTTTATCAGGTTGATAAAGGTGTAACGGTACACCGAAACGTCGCTTTTATGGAATAAGCTCACCTTTTACCACACAGGAGTGCTGCCTCTCAACTGAAAACCTATAATGGAGACCCTGTCCAGGGATCACCGGCTTCTGCACCCACCGCTAAGCTGTGCTGCTCTGGATCTTCTACTTTTTTTTTAGATATAGTATAGATAAACAATGGGAAAATATTGGAGCAGCACAGGTTACCTTGTGGGTCAGAGCCGTAGATCCTTTGGCAAGGGTCACAATTAGTGATGAGCGAGTATACTCGTCCGAGCTTGATGCTCGTCGAGTATTAGCATACTCGACCGGCTCGTGCTAGGACGAGTATTTGCCCTGCTCGATAACGAGCATTAATTTAAAAAAAAAGTGAAGAAACAGTAAAAAAGACAATAAAATTTAATTTAATTGTTTATTAAAGAAAACAGTGAAAGAACACAGTGCAGAACAGATTGCAGATTCGGGAACATCTGCAATCTGTTCCGGAGACACGCGCTGCAGAACGGTGTTCCTCCGCAATAGTATTTGAACACAATAGTGTGAAAAGAACTTACAACAGAGTTTGGCAAACTCTGCAAGTTGTTCTCTACCATATTGTTCTTCAAATACGATTGCGGACACACCGTCTGCAGGGTGTCTCCGGAGCACATCACAGATGTCCCGGAGACAACGCATGCAGAACGTGTTTCCGCAATAGTATTTGAAGAACAATATGTGTGGACAACACCTGCAGATGTTGGGAAACATCTCAAGTTGTTCTTCCAATATTGTCTTCAAATACTTTGCGGGAACACCGTTTGCACGCGTGTCTCCGGACAGATCGCAGAATTTCCCGAACATCTGCAATCTGTTCTGCAGTGTTCTTTCACGTGGCTCGTTAAGTTTATAATTTTACTGAAAAATGCTCCGGTCTCCCATTGATTTCAATGGGGCTCGTTACTCGAAACGAGCACTCGAGCATCTGGAAATGTTCGGCTCGAGTAACGAGCACCCCGACATTTTTAGTGCTCGCTCATCTCTAGTCCACAATGAATAATCCAGGTAAAAGGCAGCACTCCATAGTATGTGAAAAATCTTTATTCCATAACTGCATGCTTTAAAAAACGTTGCAGTTATGGAATAAAAATACACCCGTTTTTCACATACTACGGAGTGCTGCCTTTTACCTGGACTTAGATAGATATCCACGCAAAGTGATTAATTCATTACCATTAAGCCAATTCCTTCGAGTTAAACGTATATCGAGTAACATACCGTAGTTACATAAAAAATAGACAAAAAATGACAGAGAAATTTCTACAGAGGGGGTATCCCAGGAGAATTATCGATTAAAACAGAACCTTAGCAGACGGCAAGGACGGCATACAGTTCTACATTTACTCATAAAAGTGACCGTATTGCGACAATAATCAATAAACACTGGGGCATATTATCCAAAGAACTGACTGGGGTTCCTGAACACAGAAATCCCCCATTACTCTCCTACAGACGAGCCAGGAATATAGGGGACCGCTTGGTGAGATCGGATATTGGTCCACTAAAGACATCCATACAGCGGGGAATAATGGGTACCATACATACAGGCAGTTTCCCATGCAGGTCATGCATCAATTGCTCATTGATGCAGAAGGGCAAAACTTTTTCTCATGCGGGTCGAACTCATAAAATACACCACTATCTCACTTGTAACAACGATTATGTAATATATATGTTAATTTGCCCTTGTGGCTTGAAGTATATCGGTGAGACTATTAATGAGTTCAAAGTCCGTATTACACATCATAGATACAACATACGTAAACAAAAAACGTGACCTTTCAGTTAGCCGTCATTTCAGTGAATTTGGACATAACGAATCCCAATTGCGATTTGTCCTTATTGACCACATACCTCCTTTGAGGAGGGGAGGTGACAGAGCTCTGTTGTTGAGGAAGCGTGAACTTGGATGGATTCACTGTCTGAACACTCTGCAACCGCATGGTTTAAATATAGAGAATAATGTTACAAGTATAATCTAGAAGGATGGACATTACAATTATGTCCGTATATAACCTGATCCTGATATTCTCCTCTCGTTTCTTATACAGTGTGGATTTATGGGAAACTCCCTTATATCCAGTTTAATAACTTTTCTTTTCTTCTCTCTATAGATCTCAAAATGTATGTCATTACCCCCATCGGACGCACGATCCTCTTTCCACGTCTCCATTTACATCATTTTTATATCATTGTTGCCCATGTTACCATATATAGTGCACAGTTAGGATTATTGTCCTATAGGGCGCACATACGTTTTGGGTTGTGGTACTGTATACCCCGTTTTCTTTGAATCGATCGCTTGATTGACATCATTGAATAAGGGTGGTACCTAGTACAAAGTGGGTTCCACAATACTTGTGGACTCATGATATGTATTATCCCTATAGACGTGCGCCATTTCAGCTGTATTTTTATACATAGCTTTTTCACTTTAAGACCGCAAGATATGGAATAGGTTCGCCCGGACCCAAGATGGCCGCCGCTCACTCATTATGCCGAATGCGCATGCGCGCACAATACCGGCACGGAGGAACAACCCCTTACTTTGAATAATTCTGGTTCCACGGAGGATGCGCTTTATATATGTAACTACTATATGTACTTTATTTACAATTTTATAGACTGTATGTTTTGATCAATGAGAGTGTTTGTTGGTCCTTAAATATCTGGATTCGTGTTATGCACTTTATGCTTGAAAAAGGTGTGTGTTGCACTGATGGAATAAAGATTCACCCCGCTTCACGTTACACTGAGTGCTGCCTCTTTCCTAAGGATTAGGCTAAATTCACACTGCCGTTGCCCGCCCGTACCATACCGTAGCGGGCAACGGCAGTGCACGGGGAGAGGAGGAGGAGGTGAGCGCATATGGAATAAACACCATTATTTGCCTGTGGACATTATCATCTCTTTTTGAATATTTATCAAAATTTTTAAAAAACAGGCAACACTTTTTTAACATAAATTTTTTATTGACAGGGAGTTAATAATCCCAGTGGTCCTCCGGGGTAACTGGATTGCACCAATGCAAATAACAATGAAATAATGGTATAGAAAAAGAAGGATCCGCTCAGTCACATATGGATTTGCAGCATGTGGAACATCAAAACCTCATGCAGCTCTCAGTGCAGGTGCAGAGATCATGACTAAGGACTAAACACTACAGTCCGAAAAGCGCAGATCTTGTGTTTATGGTCATGCAAGATGTGACCTTGCGTTTTTAGTATTATGAAATAAATTTACCTATTTCTATCATCATCAATGCAATAATACAAATCTCAAGTGGAAGGGGGGAGGGAGATAAAAAGGGGGGGAGGCATGAAGAGGGGAACGATGGCAATGGGAAGGGTAGGAGAAGTGTGTACGTATCAGAGTAGGGGGTAACAGTAGCAATTACCACAATATTAACAGTTAACAATAACCATAACAGTAACATGTTCCCTGTATACTTCGGTTGGGTGCGTTGTATGCCTGCCATTTGGCCCGTGTAAAATTGTAGGTAGGTGACAGCACTCCGATTTAAAGAAGTGAGTGAGACTAATATCTAGTGTGTGTGGGGGGGACTATTACAAAATGAGGCGCGATTACTGAATGTGAGGTGCTAATACTGAGTGTGAGGGCTATTACTGAATGTGGGGGGCTATAAGTGAGTGAGGGGGGCTATTAGTGAGTTTCAGGTGCTAATAATGAATGTGGGGCCTTTTAATAAATGTGGATGCTAATAGTGAATGTGAGGTGAGTTAAAAGTATGTGTGGTGGACTATTGGGGAGTGTGGGGGGCCAATAATGAATGTGGGGCTTCTACTAAACATGGGGGCTATTAGTGAATGTAAGGGGGATTAAAAGTGAGTGTGAAGACTATAACTGATAGTAGGGTCTATTACTGAGTGCCATTATTACAGGTCAGTCTACATTACTAAGTTTGAGGGCCAAAGAGAGGGGTGCTATGGGACTTAATTGTAAAATGAGTAAAAAGGGGTATATTAGAAAGGGTAGTTCCATGAACTGATGGCTCTGCTACATATCGGGGAAACAAGAACTGATGAATATGACATGAATAGAATGCACAGAGTTCAATCCCCACCATAGTGATCAGTCTGTGGCATGGTATGTCATAGCCGGGGTAATGTGAAACAGACCAAAATGTGAGGGCCATAATTGGGACATAGTAAACCATAGTCTGCAGTATAATGCAGTGAGGGGAGATTATAAAAGTGAGGGTATGTACGAAAGTGGCTGCAACTGAGAATTTGTTACATATGCATTGGGGCCTGTGACCCTAGTAACACCCCTGTATCTATCTCTCTATCTATCTATCTATCTACTCAAGGAAAGTCCGTAGAGCAAACTGTTAGAAGTAGTAGTAGGTGCGAGCTCCCCAGAACCAGGCCTCAGGTCCTCCAATTGTACAAAAGTCGAAAATAAGCAGCACTCCCAAGAGTCCAGTACCTAACGATTGGTAAGCGTGACATGCATAGGTGAAATGCAAGCAGGGTATGCGCATGCGTACTATTTGGTTGTCCAGACTAAAAGTTACGTCATATAGTCCAATGTAAAGCGCTGGAATGTTCAGATGCAGGTAAATATGGATTAAACAGATTTTAAAAAATTGATCTGATGGGAAAACATAATTGAAGTGCAAACTGGGTATATGTAAAGAGCATATCAAGCACGCATAAATCAAAGCTGAATGGTCATGCGCGTCAGTCTGCTCCATCAGTTTGAGGAGCAGAGAGGGGTCCGTCGGACCCTTTGTTTTCGCAATCTGCGGGGGTCTCAGCAATAAAACCCCCACTGATCAGAAAGCTAGACCTAACTTGTCTTTGTGGGAAAAACCCTTTAATACGTTTCATGGTCGATAGTTCAAGAGGGGGCATATGTATACTTATGCACCCTCTTGAATAATATGGACTATCTATGCTGTTCACACATTTAAGGATTTGTTGTGCATTGTATTGTATATAAGATAATGGTGTAATCACGCAATATGTTAATCAGGTAGTTGAAACTGTGTAATCATATCTCCATTTTTTGGATATATGTGTCTCCCACACTTATCACTTGGGTTGAAAAAGGCTCACAAAGGGGGCTGAAATGTTGTATTTTGCATATATGGAATATAGAGGACCATTTATTCACTTATGCCTGGACTCTGGAGTGCTGCTTATCTTCGACTTTTGTACCTACCTATCTATCTATCTATCTATCTATCTATCTATCTATCTATCTATCTATAACCTTCCTATTTACATGCCTGATTTATAGTTATATACAGTATTCTACAATACAATGTAAAGCACAGGTACAAATTTAGCCTGAGTGCATATCCTAGAACAGTGGTGGCGAACCTGTGGCATGGGTGCCAGACGTGGAGCTCTCTCTGTTGGCACTCAGGCCATCAACCCAACACACAGTTTATCATAAATGGCCGCCTTCTGCAGTCTGAGGAAGCCCAGGATGTACCTGTCACATCCTTGTTTGCTTGGGACTAACCGAGAAGGTGTGGACAGACCTGGATTAAGCTCCTGCTCTGGTCCCTCCTATTGTTCCTGTCCAGGACAACCTGGGTGGAGGCTACAACAATATCATTATTTTCTCCTTCTTTCTACTGTATTGGTGTCCTCAAGATGCTGATACAATTGGAAGCTATGACAGAGAAGTGAACAATAAGCTAGTGCTTATATTACCATGTTGGCACTTTGCAATAAATTAGTGGGTTTTGGTTGTAGTTTAGGCACTCGGTCTCTAAAAGGTTCACCATCACTGTCCTAGAAGATCAGACTACAGAGCCCACCAATAATGTGCAAGTTTTTGGATACTCTGTTACCTTAGGTGAAAACCAATCCCTCTTTTTAATTAATACTATAGGAATGCTGCTCTTTTAGGAACTTGGGGCAAATGTATCTTCTTTTTGCATTTTTTTTATTTTCAACCTTTTAGGTGCAAAACAATGTTAAAACATATGCAAACATTTGGAAACTGAAGAAATACAACAATAAGATTGGGTGCAAACCAGGTTTACTGGTACATGGCTAACTTTGGCGCACCCCTGGAAAAAGTTGCAAAATATTTAGCAAATAACCCAATGACCCCCGAAGTCACTAAAATACAATAGACTAAAATAAATCTTCCTTGTTTCATATTGGTTGCGCCAAATATCAGTGCTGTCACCGTATATGAGTTTTAAATGTTTTGTTAGGGGAGGATTTAATATATCCTCTTTATAGTGCGTCAATTGTTGTGTTTCAAATCAGTTAAATGCATTTGCGCACGGTCGCAAGGAAATGACTCGGATAACTGCTGATGCAAGACTTGCTAATGCTATCGCCCTGGGCAAAAATCAGCACTGCGCAAGTTTTTTTTAGTTTTATCAGTCTATATAGAAAAGCAGAAAAAAGTAGAAAAGGAGGAGCATACGAAGCATAACAATATCAGACACAGTGGGACAGATTTACTTACCCGGCCCATTCGCGATCCAGCGGCGCGTTCTCTGCGCTGGATTCGGGTCCGGCCGGGATTTATGATGGCAGTTCCTCCGCCGTCCACCAGGTGGCGCTGCTGCGCTGAAATGCATCTGAACGCACCGGAATACACCGAGCTGGACCAGGTGAAGGTAAGCGCGTCCCAAGCGACACATTTTCGGTTTTTAAATGCAGCGTTTTTTCCGAATACGTCGGGTTTTCGTTCGGCCACGCCCCCCGATTTCCGTCGTGCACATGCCGGCGCCGATGCGCCACAATCTGATCGCGTGCGCCAAAATCCTGGGGCAATTCAGGTACAATCGGCGCAAATCGGAAATATTCGGGTAACACGTCGGGAAAACACGAATCGGGCCCTTAGTAAATGACCCCCAGTCTCTTGATTGGAGAGTTTTCTGCTGTCACGTTGACGTCACGCTCACATTCCTTTAGCCTCGAAATTTTAGGTGTGGTCTAAGATCTCGGCGCCATCTTGAGTTCATTGTTTCTATTACAGTATATTTTAAGAAAATAAGATAAGTAGAAATGACAGGATTTGATCTATCAGCTAGGTTTACCATTACAGTTTCACTGTTACCAGAAAAGTTGGCACATGAACAACGTCATAGGGGAGCATAGATCCTCCTGGAAATGGAATTGCGCAGTGCCGCCAGCATGTAAATATGCGCATCACATGCACCAGATAAACTTAAACAGGGCATTTAAACAGTTTACACCCACGGTTGGAGCCAAAGTCGGCCTTATAATCAAGTCTGGGGATGGTTTTGGCCTACCCGAACCAGGAAAGATGGGCACAGATTCAAACTTTGCCGTTTGAGTCTGCTCATCCCTACTTAAGAGATAACTGCCCCCATATTTTTATCTGGACAGATATAAAATGTTGTAGCTGAAAACATCTTTATTTGTCCAGCTACAACCTTGTCCTTTGACCACAATACGGAGTATGTGGAATTAAAAGTGCATTAATAAAAGGTGCAGGGTGTAGCTCGCCACATAATACTCCGTGAAGCACTTCACCTCTTCTAGCCGCACATTTTATTATTATATATTAAGTCACTGGCTTCCAGGGCTTGGTATAAAAATTACTGTAAATTCACTCCATAAAGATGCAGAGTAATACAAGAAATGGAAATATCCTAAGCACCGACTTATTAGCAGCCTAGAAAGGAAGCTAAAATGTGATGATTGGATTTGACAATTCATAGCAATGTTCCCAACATCTTCTCTCAATAAATATCACATATAGCAGCTTAAGCTGTTAACCGGCTCCTGCCTTCCTCACTTCCTGGCACGGCATTGCATCTCTGCCACTGCAGTCCTATAGTAAGCGGCACTGTGGCTGGGTGGATCATATATTACTAGGAGTAGTCTTTATACTTATAAAACACATGTCAGATCAGTAATCGGAAGCAAGAAGTTCTAGAAAACCCCTTTTTCTAGGTTTCCTGGAAGAACAGTGAAAATAACTGGCCATAAGCCGGCTGACCCAAATATCTACTGACCCTATCAACATGCATGAGAAATGAAGAAAAAAAAAACAAGTTAGAAAGTATAGTGGGGCACATTCACATTCATTATTTGTGTAGCAAGGTCCGTTTTCCTGGTGCACAATGGCATCTGCTGTACACTTTCTTTAAAGGAGGCTCTGCTGTGGACATTTACCTTAAGTATGGTATCTTCTGTAGAAATTTCAGAAAAAGGCGCATTGATGTGACATCCGGTAAGGGCATTTGGCTGAGAACATTTCGTAAAGGGCATCTGCTGCAGACACTTTTTAAGAGCTCTGCGGTGGACATTTCATAAAAAGATATCTGCAAAAGATGCAAACATTTCCTTAAAGGGGGCTCTGCGTGACATTTCATAAAGAATATCTGCCAGCAGACAATGTTCCTTAAAGAGCACTTTACATAAAGGGGGCTGGTTTGATGATGATGTCATTAAAAGAAGGCCTCGCTGTGGACAATTCATTAAGGGGGGATTTTGATGTAGAGATTTCTTTCTTTAAGGGGCATTGTTGTGGACATTTTCATTAAAGGGAACATCTGCTGCTGCATGATTTCAGTAGCAAGGGGCATCTGTTGCAGACACTTCTTTAAGAGGGGCTCGCTTTTCATAAAGGAGGCCGCTGCTGTGGACATTTCATTAAAAGGGACATCTTGCTCTGACATATCAGTACAGGGGCATCTGTGACAGTAACTTATTAAAGAGGGCTCTACTGTGGACTTTCATAAAGGGGTCATCTTGTTGTGGACATTTCTTTGACCCCTTAACGCTCAGCGTCCGATATATCGACGCTGAACTCAATGACTTAGCGCCTCAGCGTCCGATATTCGGACGCTGAGCCCATGCCGGTTCAGCTCAAGATCTGAGCCGAGACCTGGCATCGGGAACACCGGGGTCTCGCTGTAACGAACAGCCGGCACCCCACGTGTACACACCCCGGATCGGAGTTGACTCCGATCCGCGCGTGCTTAACACGTTAAATGCGCGGTCAGCGCGCACCCGTCGGCATCTAACACTGCCTCTGGTGGGTCTTTTCCCCCAGACGATCGCCACTCCCCGAACCGTTTTCGGGGGCCCGATCGTTGCTAGTAACTCTGGTCCCGAGCGGATTCTGCTAGAATTGCAGTAAGATGGCGTCTGTGACGTCACTCTTACGTCACAGGCCCAGCCTATCAAGTTAATAGGCTGACAACTGATAATCTTTCTGCATACATGATATGCAGAATTGAATCATGAACAAGCAATCAGATGGATTGCTCTTCCAATGTCCCATGGTATAAAAGTGAAAAAGTAAAAAAAAAATGTTATTCAATAAAAAAATAAAGTAATATCACTACAAGAATCCCCAACCCCCAAAACATATAAATAGACATATAAACTAAAAAAAAAGTCTAATCATAACACAAAACCCACATATATAGTATCAATCCCCCCAGCGTCCGTAACAAACCCCGTAAATAAAAGTAAATCTATATTGACCCCCAACGATCAACGCCGTAAGAAAAAAACTGCTTAAAACCTTCTTCAAATTAGGATTTTTAGCTATTCAATCCCACAAAATCTATAAAATGCGAATCAAAAACCATGGTGTACTCCGACATGAACGGTGCAACTTACAACATTTCCCGCAAAAATAACATCACCACTCGTAGCCAAAAAGAGTAACAATGTTATGTCCACTTGGAAGATGGCAATATAAATGATAGATTTTCCCACCATTAGGGTTTGTGTTGACACATATTAGTAAAACGTAAGAAAAATATATTCAAGTCTGTATCCCCGTATCGTAATCGACCCTAAAGAAATATACTGATTATTAGTTATACGTGAACACCAAAATAAAAATAGAGTAAAATCGCAGTACAGAATTGATGCTTTCTACTCCTTCGCCCCCTCAAAAAAGTTCCTAATTTTCAACAATAGGTGATACAACCCCCAAAATGGTACATGGAAAAACTCTCATCGCGCAAAAAAAATGCCGTCACACATGGCCCCAATGAACCGCAAAGCGAAAATTTTATAGCCTTCAAAAGGGGCCAATGAGGAAACTAAAATCCTTGTCAGACTGCAGGGCGCTCCTTCCTTCTGCGTCTCGCTGGTGCGCCCTAAAACAGTAACGGCCACTGTGGGGGTCTTTGTACTCAGGGAAATTGCAGAACACATTGTATTGGTGGTTTTCTTCTTTTATATTTTGGAAATGTTTGAATATTTAGTGCTAAATGAACGTAATAAGGGAACATTTGACCATTCTAAAATTTTCACCTTCCATTTTGATTCAATTACTATGAAGATCTCAAGGGTTCTACACATCTTCGTAAACTGTTTCTGATAGCTTTTGAGGTTGCAGATTTGAAAATGGGTGGTTATATAGGGTTTTGATGCTGAAATATGTAAAATTTCATTCCACTGATTTATCATCCATCCCAAACAAAATAGTCCAATTCTTCAAATCCGTTAAAAGCGATATTCTTTTTGTAAGCCGCTGTGACATCAAATAATTATCCAGACATTTCGAAATTATGAAACGGAAATGTAGATCACAATGGGAAATGTTATTCAGCAACTTATTTAGGTGGTAATCTATCTGTCTGAAACCAATGATTTAGAATTTTGAAAATGGCAAATTTTTTCAAAAATTTATCATATTTGCTTTTTTTTTGTACATAAACCAAAACATCACCAAAATCTTCCACTAAAAGAAGTACCACATGCTGGGGAAAAACAATCTCAAATCGTTTTTTGATAAGTAACGTGTTCAAAAGTTATAACCTATAAAGCGACGAGGTCAGAATCCAAAAAATTGGCTGAGCCTTAACCTCAAAATGGCTGCGTCCTTAGGGGTTAAAGAGGGCATTGATGTAAGACATTCTTTCTTTAAGAGAGGCATCTGCTGTGGACAGTTCAATTAAGAGGTCTCGGCTGTGGCCATTTCTTAAAGGGGAATTCTGCTGTAGACATTTTCATAAAGAGGGGCATCTGCTATGATATTTCTTAAAGGAGGCTCTGCTGTGGTAATATTTAGTTAGGGAAGGCTCTGCGTGGACTTTCTAAAGTAGGGCTCTGTTGTTGAACTTTCATTACAAGGGGCACTGTGCTGTGGACATTCTGTAAAGGGGGCATCTTCTGGGGAGAATTTCATTAAAAGGTGCATTTGTATTGACATTTTCTGTAAGGGGCATCTCTATGACATTTTAGTAAAAGAGGCACCTGCCTGCAGACATTTTCTTTAATGGGGCTGTGCTGTGGAGATTAACATTAAAGTGGGTGCTCTGCGTGGACATGTCATTAAATGGTGGACAATTCATTATGTCCAGCAGCTGCTGACTTTGTAGAGAGGTATGGGCTGCATTTGCTACCCTAGGCTTCTACTTGGTCATAACTTTTTCCCAGGTTTTTTTTTGTGGAAATAGAGCCTCTCTTTATTCCGTTGGGGTATTTACAGTATGAGCTGGAGTGAGCTGCCGAGCACATGGAGGCCAGCGCACCGGGGCACAGCAGTCTACATCTCCTACACTTCCTGTCGGAGATCTGGTCTGGACGTATATGGATGTAATCTGTGTGCATTATATAAATAAAGGAATTATATTATTATAATTAAGTCATTGAACTTATGTCCTAACATTTGGGCACATTGTTGGAGCTGGGAGGGCCCTTAGGGGGGGAGTGAACACCCCCAGGGTCCCAGGGACACTTACCTCTTCCACTACTCAACATTGCCTTGTTCGGCACATAAAAATCACTCTTAACTCTATCAACATGTCACAAGTAACTTTCTGCTCAACCAGAAAGTACACCAGCAGTTATCATTCAACCAGAAAGCCCATATTGATCTAGTTTAAAATGTAAAAAAATAAATAACATAAGAATAAAAAATAAAAAACTCAATCGAACGTTTATAGTTCAAAAACTTGACTTTCTCCTTTATTAACATTGCAGTGAACCAATGGTCTTGGATCTACTTACAAATTTTTTTGTGTGTCTTCTTTTAAATCCCACTGATCGCAAAGATTATCCGCTGGACACTGCAGCACATTTAGGCCGGTTGTGTCCGGGTAAGACATGTTTGATTGGTAAACTCGGCTTTGATCTCCCGCAGGGTCTGCGCTCATGGATATCTCTAACAAAACCATCATGTAGCGCAAAGTCCTGTGGTTATGGAATTCTTAATTGGTGCCCATACGAGTTCTTGTGCAGTTTTTTGCAAATCAATTGTTGTTTCTAAATTTACAAGAGCCATTAAGTCTGAGGATCAACCTGCTGTTTCTATGGGCCATACAATGGAAATTAACAAATAGATCTCTTTTTTTTGTATTTTTTAATACAAGCACCAACATATCTCACCTTGTTTGATCAAAGATTTGTACCCATTCACAGATACATACTGTATCGTATAGAACTCCCCTTGTTCCTCCCCAAAATATTATATTCTGTTTTTTGCTCCTAAACAGTGCTAGGTCTTATTTTCAGGGGATGTCTTTATTTTTCATGAAAAATAATTCACATTATGTTTGGACAAAAAAATCAACTTCTCTTATAGTCCTTATCTTATAACTCTCAAAACTTATTTCCAGGCAGAAAAATTTCCTGTTGCTCCATTACTATTGAGACCATTGGGCCCCCAATCTCGTCATGTGTAGCAATAGCACTTTCCTTAACTATCCTTCTTTCACACTTTCGTGTCCAGGAGCTGCTCTGGTATCACATTGCAGCATTCAGAGATTTTTATCCCATGATTCTTCCCGCATGTTCACAACCTCTTGCCGCATCTAATGGATCTACGAATATTAAAGTACGACATGGGGGATGCTGTCTGCAATGACGGGCCGCTAGTGCTTATTTTTCGGAGGAGGCCTTATATTTAAGATTGAACAAATTGTAATAGTCTTATTTTCGCCGGGATGTTCCTATTTATAGGGGAACACAGTGTATTATTATGCCGTTTTTGTTTATGAATACCTCTTATCTCTACCTGGCACTCAGGATAGCATGTGCTGTCACAACTATCACTAACTATAAAACTAAAAAAAAACGACACACTTAGAACTTACAGCATAAAATAATGTATAGAAAATGCCAGTCTCATCCAACCGTTAAGGCTGTTATTAGACCATACAGCGCCTTCTGGACGCCTCTGTGCACGGACAGACTAATCCTTCCTTAGCCGTATTGTGAACATGCTACAAAAGTTGGATCCGGCGCAACATAAAGAGCATCCATTGGTTGGGTTCGGTGTCAAAACGAACTTAACTTTATTTTCATGAAAGCATCTTAAAACATGAGGAGTACAGTCTGGTTTACTGTTCCTCCATGCAACGCGTCTTAATCATAAACTAATTCACTAAGCTCAGAGTGACCATATATGTACATTGTACACCACCACGCCCCAGCCGATGCACGGTGCTCAACCCGGGACTGAGGACGCTTCTCCTCTCCATGCAAAGAGTTTGGCAATGGAATGGATGATGCCATCTGACCAGAGTGCATGAAGGATGACTATAGCCCCATCCTGACACTCTTTTTAATATTGTCTACATAGCATTTTAAATACATTGGGTGGTCATTTGGGTACCATAAGTATCTGCAAACCAAATCTATATCCCTGGAATGAAACTCTTCTAAAAATCTTGTAATTTTGAGCTCCTCCTGTTCCCACATAAAGTAACAGCTTATCCCAAATGCTTTATAAAACTTCTGGCATGAGTGGTTAAAACAATAACTTATATTAACAGTTTACCTGGTCTCCTGGCAGTGTGTCCTGGTTCCCATGGGAGTGATCAGCATGGAAGAGGTACCCATCCCCCTCTAAATGCTCATCTGTGAATTGAAAAATTCCCTCCTCCTCCCAGCTCCTCACTTGCCCCTACCATGCTTCTTCTCCTTTGGCAACACAGTGGAGACATGCTAGAATAAGTGTAGTGGGAGAGGTTTTTTTTTCAGAACATCGGGCAGCTGAGGCATTTTAGTGGGGAGGCTCCATGCTTAACACTCCCCGGGACGACAGGACACATTCGCCTGGCAAGGGAGCCAGGTAAACTTTAATATAATTCTTGTTTTATAACCACGTACTTCCGAGTTTTAAAAATTATTGTGGGGAAAACTATTTATTGTAGTGGACATGGATGCTAAAGAGGTTCTGGTGACAGGTTCCCTTAAATAGAAATAGACTCAATCACAAGATGAACAGAATTTCTTTAATAACTTCCTCTGACACTTTTACAAAACAGCTCAAGCTACAAGTTGTCTTGGTTACAAATTTTTCATACATGTTCTTAATATATGTTGCTTTTATATTAAAATATTGGCAACCAGAAGACCTCTGGGTCACATCCTCATGATATGTATAAATTGCTAAAATCCTATACACTACTGAAAATATGCACTGATTTCCCTATGATGTGTTCATAAGAAAGCCTGTTGTATTGATGCCATTTCAGTTGCCTAAAATGTAATACTAGAAACAACAAGAGAGCTGCACTATAACAATATAATAATACATAAGTACCAGTAACACCATCACAGAATGCAAAATGGAACTAGAACCTTGACGCTAGGAAGGAAGCGGTGGGAGTAGCTTTCTTGCCAGATTGAAAGGGTTTTGTACACCTGTTCTGTTACATTAGTGTGGCCTTCTGCTATTGTGAATACACCCCAAATATCATTCAGAGTTTAATTCAGTAGTATCCATACTTTACTTTATTGATGTGTGCAAATTCGCCAGGATATTTGTTTACATGTGTGAGGCAATTAATGAATAGCCATGGGTCTGCAGCACGGAATTATGACTCATCCTGCCTTCTGCCCTCCCCCTGTGACTGTCAGTGAGATGCACTGTGAAGAAAGAAGCACAGTGGGAGATATCATTAACCCCTTAATTGGCTGCAGGCCTTTTTCGTTTTTTGCTTTTTCATTTTTCACACTTCCCCCCCCCTTCGACCAATCTCTATAACTTTGTTATTCTCCATGTATTACAGGCTGTGTTATGGTTTATTTTCTGCGTAACAAATTACACTTGCAATGGTGGGTATAATATTCCCTGCCGTGACAAGGCATCCCCGGTTACATACAAGATAGGGTCTGTAGGTTTGTTCTTAAGTTGATTGTGTAATGTAAGAATGGAACGTTAATGTGTATCCATGTAATTCCCAGTCCAGAACTTTTTTTGTCTCTTGTGACAATTGATTTAAAAATGTTGGGTGTCATAAGAATCATCTTACACACTAAGCTTCATTAAGACACATCTGATTAACTGTTTACAGCTGATTTATTGAGCCTAGGACTACAGTAAATGAATTACCAATATCCAAGAGTCCCCCCCCCCTTTGTACTATGGGTCGTATGTAAGTCGAGTGTTCTTAATAGGGGACCGCCTGTACTGGGAGCGGACAAAAAATTCCAAATGCAGTGAAGTTGGTAACAAAAACACATTTGGTGCCGTAATGCTCTTGTGGCTTGTGGATTTAACGATTTTACTGTATGCCCCAAATTACTGTCTACTTTATTCTTTTGTCAGTACGATTGACAGGGATACACAAATTGTGTAAAGTTTTTATATACAGTTTATATATGTTTTCATATTTTTATTATAATTTTTTTTCTGACTTTTTTATTTTTACTATTTTAAGAATCCTATGGTACTTAACCATAGATTGGTCTGTACGATCCTATCATATGACTTCCATACTACAGTATGGCGTATATGTGGATTTTACTCCTCATTTATTACAATGTGCTCTAGCACATTGTCACGAATAGGTTACCCGTAATAGCCTCGTGTCTTCCGAAGACCCGAGGGCTACCATGGCGACGGATCACAGCTCCCCGATGAAGTCCTGGGGAGCTACGATCCCGGAAAATAATGGCCCCATGCACCGCCATCTTTTTGAAGCTGCAGGCGGCAATCAGCGGGAGGAACACACCCTCGATAATTCACAAAGAACTTACCCGGCTTATGGAAGGGCTCAGACGTGGAGCCCTCCCATGCAACCCGCAACCCGGCAGCGACGATTATTACATCACCATGTCGGTAAGGGGTTGAAGAACATTGACGCAGTGAGACGCAGAAGTTTGGTGTGGATCCAGAAGACCAGCCTCCTGAGACAGGGGAACGATGGAAGCCACGATCGTGCAAAGGTTACAAATACCCATATATGTCTATGTCTCTAATTTCATCAAAAAAGTGGTCCAACCACTCTTCAATACACTGGGGCTCATAAGCTACATATGTGCCAAATGTATTCTTGAACCAAGACTTAGACAGCAATAACTGCCAATAATCCATTTTTCATGCAACCAGTGTGCTGGCTTTTTTTAATTCAATGTATTTGCTATGAACCCCCTGAAGCAATCACAATCATGTTTCTCCCGTGCTACCTGGTAACTAGGACAGCAGAGCCAACCTACTATTACTAATTTTCGTAAAACAAATAAAATATTGGGAAAGATTTATCACAACTGTACACCTGAAACAGACACCAAGTCCGTGCATAAAATGTTTGACACCATTCCATGTTCCCAATCAATAGCAATCCATGGGCCACATGTATCCTCGTTTTTTTTCTGTTATTTTTTTGCGCTTTTCAGACTGGCGCACTGTTTTGTGCCACTTTTGTGATTAACAAAACCAAACTAAACCGCTACTTGAGGCAGGGGGCACAGTCGCAGCTAGGAATAATAGGCCCCATTGCTTTTTCCTGTCTGAACATAGGAGCAAAGTTGAGCCAAGTTGAGTATTATCATGTGTGGATTACTCATTTCATTACATCAGTTCCCTGTCCCTGGTCCCCTTTGATCATTTTTCTGATTGGAAATTGGTGGTCACCAAATGGCCAATTGGTTCCCTCTTGCTGTCGTTTGAACTACTTTTGCAAAATTCCAACTTTTGTGTGACCCAATGTGGATATATTATCAGGGTTTAGTAGCATTCTTTGCCACTACATTGCTATTATGTGTTCCCCGTAACTGGACATTTCAATAAATGAAGCATCTCATGTGGACATTTCTTTAAAGGGGCATCTGCTGTAGACGCTTCTTTAAAGGAGGCATCTGCTTTGGACATTTAATTAAGTAGGGTATCTTCTGTAGAAATTTCAGTAAAAGGCGCATTTGATGTGACATTCCTGTAAAGGGGCATTTGCTGAGGACATTTCAGTAAAGGGGCATCTGCTGCAGACACTTTTTAAAGAGGACTCTGCTGTGGACATTTCAGTAAAAGAGATATCTGCAGCAGACATTTCCTTAAAGGGGGCTCTGCTGTGAACATTTCAGTAAAAGAGATATCTGCAGCAGACAATTCCTTAAAGAGCACTTTACATAAAGGGGGGCTTGGTTGTGGATATGTCATTAAAGAAGGCCTCTGCTGTGGACAATTCATTAAAGGGGGGATTTGATGTAGAGATTTCTTTAAAGGGGCATCTGTTGTGGACATTTCATTAAAGGGGAACATCTGCTGCTGATATTTCAGTACAGGGGCATCTGTTGCAGACACTTCTTTAAAGGGGGCTCTGCTTTTCATTAAAGGAGGCCTCTGCTGACTTCTTTAAAGGGGGCTCTGCTTTTCATTAAAGGAGGCCTCTGCTGCGGACATTTCATTAAAGGGGAACATCTGCTGCTGACATATCAGTACAGGGGCATCTGTTGACACTTATTTAAAGAGGGCTCTACTGTGGACATTTCATTAAAGGGGTCATCTGTTGTGGACATTTCTTTAACCCCTTAACGCTCAGCGTCCGATATATCGGACGCTGAGCTCAATGACTTAGCGCTCAGCGTCCGATATATCGGACGCTGAGCCCATGCCGGTTCAGCTCAAGATCTGAGCCGAACCGGCATCGGGAAACACGGGGTGCCGGCTGTAACTAATAGCCGGCACCCCAGTGTAACACCCGCGATCGGAGTTGTGAACGTATAAGGGAACAATTTGACCATTCTAAATTTCACCTCCATTTTGATTCAATTACTATGAAGATCTCAAGGGGTTAACAATCTTCGTAAAAGCTGTTTCTGATAGCTTGAGGGGTGCAGATTTGAAAATGGGTTGGTTATATAGGGGGTTTTGATGCTAAATATGTAAAATTTCATTCCAAACTGTATTTATCCCCAAAATAGTCAATTCTGAAAATCCGGAAAAGCGATATTCTTTTTGTAAGCCGCGTGACATCAAAATAAATTATCCAGACATTTCAGAAATTATGAAAATGTAAAGTAGACAAATGGGAAATGTTATTCAGCAACTTATTTAGGTGGTAAATCTATCTGTCTGGAAACGCAATGATTTAGAATTTCGAAAATGGCAAATTTTTCAAAAAATTTATCATATTTTCTTTTTTTTTGTAAATAAACGCAAAACTTATCAGCCAAAATTTACCACTAAAATGAAGTACAACATGTGGGGAAAAAACAATCTCAGAATCGTTTTGATAAGTAACAGTGTTCAAAAGTTATAACCATATAAAGCGACGCAGGTCAGAATCCAAAAAATTGGGCTGAGCCTTAACCTGCAAAATGGCTGCGTCCTTAAGGGGTTAAAGAGGGCATTTGATGTAGACATTTCTTTAAAGAGGGCATCTGCTGTGGACATTTCATTAAAGGAGGTCTCTGCTGTGGCCATTTCTTTAAAGGGGAAATCTGCTGTAGACATTTCATAAAAGGGGGCATCTGCTATGGATATTTCATTAAAGGAAGGCTCTGCTGTGGATATTTTATTAGGGAAGGCTCTGCTGTGGACATTTCATAAAAGGAGGGCTCTGTTGTTGACATTTCATTAAAAGGGGCATCTGCTGTGGACAATTCTGTAAAGGGGGCATCTTCTGGGGGAATTTCATTAAAAGGTGCATTTGATGTGACATTTCTGTAAAGGGGCATCTGCTATGGACATTTTAGTAAAAGAGGCACCTGCTGCAGACATTTCTTTAATGGGGGCTGTGCTGTGGAGATTACATTAAAGGGGTGCTCTGCAGTGGACATGTCATTAAATGGTGGACAATTCATTAATGTCCAGCAGCTGCTGGACTTTTAGTAGGGTATGGGCTGCATTTGCTACCCTAGGGCTTCTACTTGAGTCAATAACTTTTCCCAGTTTTTATTTTGTGGTAAAATTAGGAGCCTCTGCTTATACGTGGGTATTTACAGTATGAGCGGGAGTTGAGCTGCCGAGCACAGAGGCCAGGCCAACCAGGGGCAGCAGTCTACATCTCCTACACTGTCTTGGAGATCTGGTCTGGACGGTATAATGGATGTAATCTGTGTGCATTATATAAATAAAGGAATTATTATTATTATATTAAGAAATGTGAACTTATGTCCTAACATTTGGGCACATGTTGGAGGCTTGGAGGGCCCTAGTAGTGTGAACAGCCCAGGGCCCATGGGACACTTAACCTGCCACTACTCAACATTCCTTGTTCGGCATAAAAAATCACTCTTAACTCTATAACATGCACAAGTACTTTCTGGCTAAACCAGAAAGTACAACCAGACATAGTTATACATTTACAACCAGAAAGCCCATATGATTCATAGTTAAAATTAAAAAAAAAGAATAAAATAATAATAAAAAATAAAAAAACACTATAGAACAGTTTATAGTTCCAAAAACTTGATCTTCTCTTTTATTAACATTGCAGTGAACACAATGGTCTTGATCTACTTACTAGAATTTTTTTGTGTGGTCTTCTTTTAAATCCACTGATCTGCAAAGATATCAGCGCTGGACACTGAGCACAATTTTAGCCGGTTGTGCCGGGTATGACATGTTATGATTGGTAACTCGGCTTTGATCCCGCAGGGTCTCGCTCAGGAGAGATCTACTAAAAACCATCATGTTAGCAAAGTCCTGTGGTTATGGGAATTCTGTAATTGGGCCCATACAGAGTTCTGTGGCAGTTTTTGCAAATCATTGTTGTTTCTAAATTTACAAGAGCCATTAGAGCTGAGGATATAACCTGCTTACTTTCTATGGTGCCATACAATGGAAATTAACAAATAGATCTTTATTTTGTATTTTTTATACAGCACCAACATATTCCACCGTGTTGTACAAAGATTGTACCCATTCACATAGTACATACTGTATCGGTATTAGACTACCCTGTTTCCCCAAAAATATTATATTCATTTTTGCTCCTAAACAGGTGCTAGGTCTTATTTTCAGGGGATGTCTTATATTTTCATGAAAAATAATTCACATTTATTGTTGGACAAAAAAATCAACTTCTCTTATATCCTTATCCTTATAACTCTCAAAACTTATTTCATGCAGAATTTCCTGTGGCTCCATTACTATTGGAAGCATTGGCCCCAATCTCTCATGTTTAGCAATAGCACTTTCCTTAAATGATCCCCTTCTTGTCAGCACTTCCTGTCCAGGTAGCTGCTGGTATCACATTTGCAGCAGTCAGAGATTTTATCCCATGATTTCTTCCCGCATGTCACAACCTCTTGCAGCATCTAAATGATCTACTAATATTAATGTACGACATGGGGGGAGCTGCTGCAATGACGGCCGCTAGGTCTTATTTTCGGAGGAGGCCTTATATTTCTAAGATTGAACAAAATTGTAATAGGTCTTATTTTCGGGGGATGTCCTATTTTAGGGGAAACAGTGTATTTATGCCAGTTTTTGTTATAATACTCATCTCTACCTGGCACTCAGGAGTAGCATTGCCTGTCACAACTAATCACTAACTATACTAAAAAAAAACGACACACTTAGACTACAGCAGTAGAAATAATGTATAGAAAATGCCAGCTCATCCAACCTTAAGGCTGTTATTTAGACATACACGCCTTCTGGACGCCTTCTGGTGCACGGACGATAATCCTTCCTTAGCCGTATTGGAACATGCATACAAAAAGAGTTGGATCCGGCGCAACATAAAAGAGCATCCATGGGTGTTCGTTGTCAAAAACGAACTTACTTTATTTCATGAAAGACATCTTAAAACATGAGGAGACAGTCTGGTTTACGTGTCTCAATGCAACAGCGCCTTAATCATAACTAATCACTAAGGCTCAGGAGTGACCATATATTTACATTGTACACCACTCAAGCCTAATGCAGGCTCAACCCAGGGACTGAAGGACGCTTCTCCTCTCCATGCAAAGAGTTTGGCAGTGATGGATGATGCCATCTGGACCAGAGTGCATGAGAGAGATGAATATAGCCCCATCCTGAGCAACTCTTTTAATAATTTGTGCTACATAGCAGTTAAATAGCATTGGGTGGTCATTGGGGTACAGAAGTATCTGGCAAACCAAATATATCCCTGGAATGAAAACTCTTCTTAAAAATCTTGTAACTTTTTGAGCCTCCTTCCTGTTCCCACATAAAGTAAACAGCTTATTCCCAAACTGCTTTTATAAAACTTCTGGCATTAGTGGTTAAAACAATAACTTATATTAAAGTTTACCTGGCTCCATGGCAGCTTGTGTCCTGTGTCCCAGGGGAGTGATCAGCATGGAAGAGAGTACCCATCCCCTCTAAAATGCTCATCTGTGAATTTGAAAAAATCCCTCCTCCTCCCAGTCACTCCTTGCCCCTACCTCTGCTTCTTCCTTTGGCAGACACAGTGGAGACATGCTAGAATAAGGTGAGTGGGAGGAGGGTTTTTTTTCAAAATCGCAGCTGAGCATTTTAGTGGGGAGGGCTCCATGCTGAACACTCCCCAGGGACACAGGACACACGCTGGCAGGGAGCCAGGTAAACTTTAATATAAGTTATTGTTTTAACCACTAATTCCAGAGGTTTTATAAAAATAGTTTGGGGATAAACTATTTATTGTATGTGGGAACATGGAGGAGGCTTAAAAAGGGTGTCTGGTGACAGGTTCCCTTAAATAGAAATAGACTCAATCAAAAGAATGACAGAATTTCTTTAATAAATTCCTCTTGACAATTTTACAAAACAGCTAAAGCTACAAGTTGTCTTGGTTACAATTTTTCAATACAGTGTTCTTAAATAATGTTGCTTTTATATAAAAATATTGCAACCAGAAGACTCAGGGGTCACACCTCATGATATGTATAAATTGCTAAAATCCTAACATACTGAAAATATTCACTTTATTTCCTAGGATGTGTTCAATAAAGAAGCCTTGTTGTATTGATGCCATTTCAGTTGCTAAATGTAGAATACTAGAAAACAAAGAGAGCTGCACTATAACAATATAATAATACATAAGGTACCAAGTAACACTCATCACAGAATGCAAAAATGGATACTAGAACCTTACCTAGGAAAGGAAGCAGGTGGGAGGAGCTTTCTTCAGATTAAAGGGTTTGTACACTGTTTTACATATATTGTGGCCTTACTGCCTTATTGATAACCCCCAAATATTCATCAAGTTATTCAGTATTCCTGATACTTACTTTATTGATGTGTGCAAATTTCCCAGGGATATTTGTTTACATGTGTGAGCATTTATGAATAGCAGGGGCTGCAGCAGGAGATTATGACTCATCCTGCTCCCTCCCCTCCCCCTGTGACTGTCAGTGAGATGCACTGTGAGAGAAAGAAGCACAGTGGGAGATATCATTAACCCCTTAATGCTGCAGCCCTTTTTCGTTTTTGCTTTTTCATTTTTCACTTCCCACCTTCGACAATCTATAACTTTGTTATTCTTCCATGTATGTACAGAGCTGTGTTATGGTTTATTTTCTGCGTAACAAATTACACTTGCAAAATGGTGGTATTAAATATTCCATGCCGTGTACAGGCAGTCCCCGGGTTACATACAAGATAGGGTCTGTAGGTTTGTTCTTAAGTTGAGTTTGTATGTAAGAAGGAACTGTATATTTTATCATTGTAATCCCAGCCAGAACTTTTTTTGTCTCTGTGACAATTGGATTTTAAAAATGTTGGGTTGTCATAAGAATCAATATTAACACTAAAGCTTCATTACAGACACATCTGATAACTGTTACAGCTGATTATTGTAGCCTAGGACTAAAGTAAAATGAATTACCAATATCCAGAGGTCCGTTTGTAACTATGGGTCGTATGTAAGTCGAGTGTTCTTAAGTAGGGGACCGCCTGTACTGGGAAGCGGGACAAAAAATTCCAAATGCAGTGAAATTGGTAAAAAAACACATTTGTGCCGTATTCTTGTGGGCTTGGATTTTACGGATTTTACTGTATGCCCCAAATTACATGTCTACTTTATTCTTTGGGTCAGTACGATTACAGGGATAACAAATTTGTATAAGTTTTATATACAGGTTTTATAATGTTTTCATATTTTTATTATAATTTTTTTCTGACTTTTTTATTTTTACTATTTTTAAGAATCCCTAGGGTACTTTAACCATAGATTGTCTGTACGATCCTATCATATACTGCCATACTACAGTATGGCAGTATATGTGGATTTTACTCCTCATTTATTACAATGTGCTCATAGCACATTGTAATGAATAGGTTAACCCGTAATAGCCTCGTGTCTTCCGAAGACCCGAGGCTACCATGGCGACGGATCACAGCTCCCCGATGAAGTCATGGGGAGCGACGATCCTCGGAAAGATAATGGCGCCCATGCACCGCCATCTTTTTGAAGCTGCAGGCGGCAATCAGCGGGAGGACACCCGCGATATGCACAAAGACTTACCGGCTATGGAGAGGGCTCAGACCGTGAGCCCTCTCCATGCACCCGCACCCGGCATGCGACGTATTATTACATCACATGTCGGTAAGGGGTTAAGAAACATTGACGCAGTGAGAAGCAGGAAGTTGTGTGGATGCCCAGAAGACAGCATGCTGAGAACAGGGGAAGATTGAACCAACGATAGGAGCAAAGGTACAAATACATATATGTCTATTGTCTAGATTTATCAAAAAAGTGGCCAACCCTTTCAATACACTGGGCTCATAAGCTACAAGTATGTGCCAAATGTATTCTTGAACAAAGACTTGAGACAGCAATAACTGCACAATAATCCATTTTTTCCAGTGCAACCAGTGCTGCTGCTTTTTTATAATGTCACATGTATTCTATGAACCCTCCTGTAAGACAAATCACATCATGTTTTCCGTGCTACCTGGTAACTAGGACAGCAGAGCCAACACTTACTATGTTTCGCTATATATTGGGAAAGATTTATCACAACTTGTACACCTGAAAACAGACACACAAGCCGTGATAAAATGTAGTGATCCATTCATGTCAATCAGATAGCAATCCATGGGCCACATGTATCACTCGTTTTTTCTGTTATTTTTGCGCCTTTTCATACTGGCGCACTGTTTTTGTGCCACTTTTGTGATTAAACACCAAACTAACCGCTACTTGAGGCAGGGGCACCATCGGCAGCGTAGGATAAATATGCCCCATTGCTTTTTCCTGTCTGAACAGAGGAGCAAGTTGAGCAAGTTGAGTTAATATCAATGGGTGGAATTTAGCATTTCAGTTACATCAGTTCCCTGGTCCCCTGGTCCCCTGATCAGTTTTCTGATTGGAAAATGTGTCACCAAATGGCCAATTTGGTTCCCTCTTGCTGTCGTTTGGAACTACTTGTGCCAAATGTCCAACTTTTGTGTGACCCAATGGTGGATATTTATCAGGGTTAGTAGGCCATTTCTTTGCCACTAATTGCTATTATTTCCCCTTAACATCATCTCCACAACACGTGATAACGGAGGAGTGAAGGCATATAATGATAATATACCAACTATAAGTCAATATTAGATTGGCAGAGGACCAACATTTTGAACCTTTGATAGTCATCTGTACAATGGAAACACACTGTACTTGTACCAGAAGAACTCCATACAATATGTAGGAATTGAGAAAGGTCTAATTCACTGATAAGAAGAATGTTGTAGAATCAGTTAATTTTATATATGTCACTTGATGTTTGGCTAATTGAGCATATCTTTTGACCTTTGTCTTTGGCAAAGTTCCCAAGTTCCATCAGTTTAGTGGAGGAAAACCCTAGTAATTTTCTGCACCAGATTTATCAATGTGTTATTGAATCTGGTGCAGGATAAGACTGTCGGTTTCCAGTTTAGACCTACTTTAAAGTGGTCTAAACTCTGCGCAAAGAAAATTAATATAGGCCCCTTTTAGACCAAGCCACGCCCCTTTCCTGAAGGTCACACCCCTCAGTCGGACAAGTCGGAAAATGGCTAAAAACAGGTCTCAAAAGCCTTGATAACTGTGTTACCAGAATTGTGGCGCAAGTGCATTAATACATCCCCCCATAGAGTTACTTACTTAAATGAGGCTTACTTATATCAGACTATATACACTATGCTAAAAAAAAGATTTAGCTCCACTCCCCTTCATGTGAAACCTTCCTTTTCCACCAATGTCACGTGTTCCAGATGTTATGCAATGTTTTTCTGGAACATGGGTAAAATTCTAGGTTTATTTGCCCAAATCTTCAATTGTCGTTTGCATTGTCTGGTAAGTCAGAATGGCACAAATAGAAAGTGTGACATCAGTGGAGGGTATCACATTGGAAAGGGAGTTCAGTTAAGTGCACTAAGAGAAAAAGCAGATTCCTCATTTGAATATCATTTGAATAATCATCAAAATTATTGGACAAGCAAGTACTGATAATTCAAACTAAAAACCTGTGACTATATAACTATATCATCTTGGGTTTAATCTGATATGAGTGAAGGAGGTCATAGACTCTCTAGAGGGAATCTTTCAGCAGTTTTTCCCATGCAAAACTTATTACAGTGTTAAGTAGCCATGGAGAGTTGTGCAGTCATACCTTTATACATGTTGTATCTAGTCACAGGCACTGTGAAAAGTTAAGTTGTAATCCAGGTTTCAGGTCTTGCAAGGGCTCTGGGCAGGTCTTTCAGCCTGAAGAGCTTTCTGCTCTTTGTTTGTGTTGATCTAAATCCCCTCCTCTCTGCTACAAATGCAATGAAACTTATTTATCTCTTTCGAGAAATTGAGTTGTACACACACCATCCAAGCTGGGATTACATATAGGCAATAAAGACAAAAATAACTATTAAAAACTAAAGAAAAATATGGGGTGGTGGGGTGGGTGGCCACTTGAGCGGTAAGGCTAGGAGGGCCATCGGTGGTAATTCTTGTCCTGCAGGTGCCTATTGTTTTGTTGTACAGTTCAATAGACATTGGAATGAAGGAGTTCCTAAACCTTTCCGCACAGCAGCTGATTTGGCGGTAGCGCTCGCTGAATGTGCTCAAATGATCCAGCTATTAGATGGTACAATGGATGTGATTTGTTTAATGTGATTGTGGCCAAATTTTTGATGCATTTACTTTGCCAAACCTCTTCAAAACTAAAGAGTGGTGAGCCCACAATAAGTTGGGCCCTAATGATGATTTCAGCGATTTTATTCTCATCTCTTCTTCTATAGCAGGTGACTGCAGAGAATAACATGCTTGTAACTGAGGACTCATAAAACATTGGGTCCATGATCATTTCCTTCGTTTTGTCAGTGTTAAGGATAAGGTTATTGTTTTTGCTCCAGACCACTAAGGAGTTGATGATGTCCCTGTAGTGCTTGTCATCTATAATTGGAGAATTTTCGTAAGTGGCATCGGTTCGAGTTGTAGCTAACGTCAGTTTGTTTAGATGGTAGAGAGGAATGGGGAGAAAAGGGTCCCTGGCTGACAGCAATATTTGACCTTGTGTTACTCAGTTTTACAAATTGAGGCCTGTCCATTAGGTAGTCAAATGTCAGGTTAAAAATGGATGGCTGTCAGACCTTGATAAAGACACTGCTGTGTCGAAACGCGTCGGTCTGTGATGCCAGCTGTGATGTTCCGTATGGGAGTTTGAGAAATAAAGAAGTGATTTTACCTCCAACCGCATCGTGCTGGACTTGTGGCTATATACTCTTCTTTGTAATTTGAGGTTGGTCATTTTATCCCTCCTGAGTACAGGATCTATGGCATAAAATGCGCTGGAGAAGTCGAAGAAGGTTACACTCACAAAGTTGTCCTTACGTTCCAGATGTGAGTAGATCCTGTGTAGCAGGTACAAAACTGCATTGTCTACACCCATTTTGTTGTTATATGCAAATTTTAATTGATCTAGTCTCACCTTTACTGCCTCCCTCATGTGGGATAGCAGTATTCTTTCAAAGTTCTGTATTACGTGGGCTGTAATTGGATGAAAGACCTTATAGTTTGTCAGGTTTTTTGTTTTCTGGAGTGGTCTCACATATGACAGTTAACAGATTTTTGGGACCATTTCTTGGCATAGGTTGTAGTTGAAAATATCTGTCAGCACATGGCTTAGCTCCTTGGAGGATTCCATCTGAACCATCAGCCTTGTTGGTTTTAAGGCCGTACAGTACCATTCTTACTTTCTCCACAGTTACCCTCAGTCCATCATTTTCTTTAAAGTTTGCACAGGCAGCTTGGGGAGTGTGGTAGTTGAGTGTGAAGGAGTTGTGGAGTCCCCTGGCGGTTTTCCTGGGTAATCATCCGAGAATCGATGAAAACATTGGTTCTGGTCACCGAACTTGTTCACCCATTCCTCGCATTATTTAGTAGACACATAAAATGACAGTTACAGAGATCTCCACGGTCTATACTATGTCGGCAGTTTCATATTGTCAAAAATGATGACGGATTCCTTTAAGTATAGATCGTTAGTCCTATGTATAAAGGAATAATGTATAATTCTGTTAGTTTATTAAAGCTGAAGAATCTTGCTCAATGTGTAATCATATTGATTTAAATAAAATAAAATGAGTTAATTCTGAAATGATTGTTCTGGCAACCACCGAGATAATGACACATTAACCTTGCATCTTCTCACCTTGGGTATAGCAGGTTTTTCACATTCACACTATTTGTGATCATTTTAATAAATGTCACATCAAATGTAAAAAGGAAGGACTGGAGGAGCAGTGATAAGACTGACACCTAGCAGGAATACTGACAATAAGATGTACCTGTCATGCAAAGTATTATTCTGTCTGTCTGGAAAGTGAAATAAAATGTGACTCATTAAAAGTTAATTATGTCGGGATGCGCTGATCATGACTTCTTCCAGCTGTGACCCTATCCAAGAAGCTGATTAATGAACACCGAGCAGAACAAAAAATGGATAAAATTACGAAAAGATTCAGCAGGAAACTTATTGGAAAGAAATTCAACTTTAGAAAACACTTCACAAAGCAGAAATGAAATGTAAAGTCACGGTATGTAACATGGGAACAATCTGATGATGCTCTTCCACATTTCACTTTGGTTTGGGTAACATTTTTTGTACATTTTATTTCTAAAATAAACTTTATTGGGAAAATATTTCAGCCTGTATGCCCCCCTGTATTATATAGCCAGCCTGCCCCCCCTGTAGTATACAGTCAGCCTGCCCCCATGTAGTATATAGCCAGCATGCCCTGCACTATAGTATATATTCAGCTTGCCCTGTATAGTATATAGCCAGACATCCCTGCAGTATATAGCCTGCCCCCTGTAGTATATATAGTACATAGCCAGCCCCCCAGTAGAATATAGTGAGCCCTCACTGCAGTACATAGCCTTCCCCCCTGTAGTATGTAGCTAACCCTTCCTGTAGTATATGCCAGTCAGCACCCCCCCCCCTGTAATTTATAGCCAGCCCTCCCTGTACTATTTAGCCTGCCCCTGTAGTATATAGCCAGCACTCCCTGCAGCATATAGCCTGCCCCCTGTAGTATATTGCTTGCTTGGTGATGTCACCGACTCTCGGGAGCAAGAAAGGGAGTGTAGGGAGAGGAGATTAAAGCACGCTAAGCACATACATAATTATGCTAGAGGTATGTGTGGGTCAGAATCAAAATTTTCAAATGGAAGATTTCCATTAAATTTCCTTGGCGGAAGTATTCCATACTAAATTATCATAATTAGGAAAGAACTAATTTTGTGTCTTTACCATTTTTAAAATAATTGTATTATTTTTGCAGAAACAAAAATTACTGAATATTTAATTTCTGAATACTTTAATTTAATATCTGTATTTAATATGCTTCTAGACCTTTAATATTTTCTTTTATTTTATGTAATCTTTTCAACTTCAGCTCTCTTACTTTTGCTCACAATTTCTGATGAATATGTCAAACCAACTTGAATATAAAAAATGACTTTTTGTTTTGTGGAAATAGCTTCTAAGACATGACAGTCTATAATATTGAAGTAAAAATTGACAAATAAAGGAAAATATTCTAACTCCTACAATTGCCTGCACACAATGGAACATAAGAACACTTTTCATACCTTGAGCACAAATCAGGCCTTTTTGTCTAAGAAGAAGCTAACAAGCTTGTTTACATAGTGTATATTGATTTATTTAGCATTTTCTCAGAAGTGCTTAAATTCTGACTAAAAACATCTTAAGCTAAGAGCATCACCTCCGTCTATAAAACTACAGCATGCACTGATTAAAAAATAACAAAAGCATTTAAATATGTTTTACTGGAGGGTAACATAAAGGTAAATTCAAGTAAGAAATAAATTGTCTACACAACTACACAATATGTGTTATTTATTATTTATCATTGGTTTTCCTGGGCTTTTTTGGTGTAAAAAAGTCTCAAAGTAGTTGTATTGAGGTTTTTGGAGACTTTTCACTGCTAAAAAGTCTCAGAGGACTTTATACAACTTTTCATTAATCTGGCGTAAACATACATCTAGTGTAATACCATACAAAGCCAGA
The DNA here is from genome assembly GCA_019512145.1 of Engystomops pustulosus. Classification (NCBI taxonomy): domain Eukaryota; kingdom Metazoa; phylum Chordata; class Amphibia; order Anura; family Leptodactylidae; genus Engystomops; species Engystomops pustulosus. The sequence continues at coordinate 34,143,662 of CM033641.1, forward strand.
TGTATGACTTAAGACTTTTGCAAAAAGTCTCATAAAAAGTCTCATAGTCACTCCAGTCCCCTGCTGGTCTATGTGCTGCAATATTTTATGCATTTTGAGACTTTTTTAGGACTTTTTGAAGAAGAAAATCCCAGATGGAAAATAGACTTTAAGAACATGTATTAAAGTGCCAAAGCCACTTTACTGAATATAATGGGCACCAGAGGTCCAAAAATAGACATAGAAGTGTCCCAAGGAGCTGATATAATGATAAATAACCCCCAATATGTATAAATGTATCTATCAATATCTATAAAACTATTACAATGCAATAACCCAAATAATTACTTAGTTACATAGTTAGTACACTTGAAAAAAGACATGTATCCATAAAGTTCATAAAAGGGAAGAGATGGGATGAGGAACGGATGTAAGAAAACACAATTGTATATTATAATATAACTATCAATGTTATTCTGATGTAAAAATGGCCCTTCTTGAAGATCTCTCCTGTTTCTGCTGTGACCAGCTCCTGAGCTCGGCTATTCAACAGATTAATTTACAGTAAAGAAGACTTGTCTCCTCAGAGAGAGACGTTGGGGGGGGGGGGGATGTATTAATGCACTTGCGCCACAATTCTTGTGGTTTTCCACCAAAAAACAGCGTGAAAAGCCTTCAAGGCTTTTGAGACCTGTTTTTAGCCATTTTCCAACTTGTCCGACTGAGGGGACGTGACCTTTGGAAAAGGGACGTGGCCTATTTTAATCTTCCATGCATCAAAAATTGTGTCGCAGAGTTTAGACCATTTTAAATTAGGCCTAAATTGGAAACCGACAGTCTTATCCTGCAAGTAATAATTCGATGGTCCAGCCAGATTCCAAATGCTTTTCTTCTAAAAAAAATTATTACATCCACAGTGTAATTCCTGTTTCCTCAGGGCTTGAGGTGAGCTGGAATTTATGTTCGTTTCCAGTCTTATCCTGCACCAGATTCATTAACACAGTGATAAATCTGGCACAGAAAATGACTAGGGTTTTCCTCCACTAAATTGATGTACACATTGATAAATCCCCCCCAATCTCCCCTTGTATTTTGAATTAACCTGGAACAACTTTCCACTATATTTTTCTATGAACCATTTATATACTTTATTTAGTTTAAATGCATATGGCGACTTTGCCAGCGGCATTTAACCTGTTAACACTTGATCATTGGCACGAATTGCGGATGTTACTGCATAGGACTTTTACATTTCAACGGGTCCGCTCATCACTAGTCAATAGTCTCACAAAGGACAATTAGTGCTGACAACACAGACTATGCAGGGGCACATTTAGTTCACAAGGGAGAGGAAAACGTCAAGTAGCCAATTGTTCATATATTTCAAGGAAAGACATTGACCAATTTGACATGGGAAATATGAGAAATATGAATGTTCCCTTCTCTTTAATATATCTGATGCCTTTAAACTAAATGTTTAGCTGAATGGAAAAGTTCACCTGGGCAGACACATGACTAAATAAACTTTTACTTTTTCCTTTAATTTTTTTCCGCTAGTATTAAGTAACCATAAAGTACATTGAGTCAAAATAACCTTAGCTCTGATTCCATTTATTAAATTGAAAAGTGCAATTACCCATGTTCTGTATATATGATGGATAATAACATCCTCTTGGCATAGTTGAATTATGCCCATAATAAGAGTAAAGAGCAGACTGGATGGGTAACCGCAACAGATAGATGTTTGTCATATACTACTTGTGGTAGGTTCACTTCAGGTGGAGTACGGAAATATGAGACTGATACAAATTTTGGCCTATATGAAAACATTTTCTCTAGTTTGCCCCACTCCTATGCATGCATACATCTATAAATCTGATACAAACAACATAGAGAATAGAGTGCATAGAGAAGTTCATTATTTACCATTCCACTTTATGTATCTTTGGATGCTATACATCCCCATGAAAAACTCAAGATGTTCTTTTAAGATGTTCTCTGTTGGTGCTTCTGATTCCAATTGCACCCATTCCACGTGTGACTGTGAAGTCAACCTCTAGTCTCTATGGTCATATGAAGGTGTTCAAATGTGATGGTTAAGGTTAGGGATCGGCTTTGTGGTCAAATGCAGAGGTTGGCTTAGCATTTCCAGTCCAATGGAGACTTGCTACTCAGGCCAGCTAAATAAGAAATATACAAATATGGTATAGCCTTTAAAGCGTGACTAAACGTGGTGCTCAAAAAGTAAAATTGTATTTCCAATATCAGAATCCTCTGAATGGATTCTGGCTGCAGAATTCTGAGCTTGTTAGCTACTTCCAGCTCTCTGCTGGAGCTGTGGTTTGTAGCTGCAGAGTTGATTCCCTTTGTTTTGTGCAAAGCTGAGTGATACTAGCTTGATCTCTATTCCGGAGGCTTTTCCCCGATTCTCTGGAAGTCCAAACCTGTACCTGATCCTGTATATCCTGCTGATCTGGAACCCTAAACTACCATTGGATCTGTAGTCCTGTATCCTACTTGATCTAGGACTCTAAACTCCAACCTGATTTGGAACGCCAAACCTGTACCTAACCCTGCATTTTGTGTAATCTAGAACCCTGAACCCCTACTCTAGCCTCCCCTTATTCTAATCTAAACCCTGGTTCTGAGCCTGTTCTCCCATACTTGTGTTTAATATTTCTCTGCCTGCATCTCTGTTCATCTTACTTCTGTTCTGACCACATAATCAGAGTAGGGATAGTCGACCAGTAGTCTCTTACAACTATGGTTCGCAAGGCAGGTTAGGTAGCGAATTGGTGTCTTGTGGGTGAGGCCATGGCCTGCACCCCTTTCTCTTTCCTTGTCATCCAGTTTGATTTTTTTTTCTGGATACAGTGGAATCCAGATCAATATTCATGTATATAAGTTCTAAACCAAAAATGTAAGTTTACTCATCTAATACCCATTATTATAATCTACCTAAAAGTAAATCTATAGTTTAGTATTCGTTATTTTCTTTGGTTTGCAAGAGTCAGACATATAATCGTTGCCATCCATCCTGCAAATAGGAACAATTTATTCAGTATTGTAAAAACGTGTTAAAATGTCAGACAAGGGCAGTTTTGAAATGAGTCTGTTGTGTACAATACAATACTTTTCTGTGCTTCATTAATGGTGATGATTCCCTAGAACAGTCCTGCAACATCTACTTTCTCAATTGATTGTCCTTTGAGGATCAAGATACTGATTTGACGGCAAAAATCTTCAATTCCCTTTCTTTTAGTAATTCTAATGCTTTACAGTATATCGAAAAAATAGTAACACATAAAAAAAGCAAAAAGATTTCACAGTCTAAATCAAGTCAAGCTAAAGTATAGCCAAATTTCAGAATCATTGCCCGTGCAGCTGCCCCCCAGCTGCACAAGGAAGCTTCGGCCTTCTGGTGTACAGGCAATCCCCGGGTTACATACAAGATAGGTTCCATAGGTTTGTTCTTAAGTTGAATTTGTATGTAAGTTGAAACTGTATTTTCTACTTTTGTAGTTCCAGACATTTTTTTTTTTTTGCCACAGTAACAATTGGGGATTCAAAATTTTTATTTGTAATGGTACCAATAATTATCAATAAAGCTTCATAAGACACTTTACAGCTGATCATTGCAGTCTGGGACTATAGTAAAGCATCCAGAAAGCTTTACCAGAGGTCACAGAGGGCAGAGGGGGTCGTCTTTAACTAGGGGTCGTCTGTAAGTCGGGTGTACTTCAGTAGGAGACCGCCTGTTTCTTCCGCTGCAGGGGGTGATGCCAACATATATGCTGGCACATGGAGAACCAGCATATGATAAATGTCCATCAATAAGTCCCAAAAAAATAAAGCTACAAGGGTAACAATTGCACAATTCATTTGGGGAAATAAATGCTAATTTTGTGGATATTCATGCATTGTACAAGATAATCTGTCCCTCCTAGGTGGATTATTAAGCAGTGTTGGCAGCAGAGAAATACTACAATAATAAAGATATGCTGTTAAGCTCACCTTTCCTTTAAAGGAAATCTTGAGAATGCTGTAGCTACACTGATGGAGTATCATATCTTTGTTAATCCCTGAGGTGAGTGGTTTTACTGAAAAAACAATTACGTATAAAGCTGGGTCAGGCTGGCTGCCTACATTAACACATTTTCATTAGACATGGAGGGGTTGAGGGGTGAATGGTGAACTGTTTGTCTGTCTGTGTGTTTGTATCTTTTCTTCTTTTTCTCCTCCTGCTGGCCAGCAAACCTTTGTCTCTGTCCACTATTGTTTCACCAGACAAACCAGTTCAGCAGTCACCACTCAGCATTACCTGATCTTACCTGTGTGTGCAAAACCTGAGCAGAGGGTGAGCTGGGGTTATATAGCTGCACCTGATTACTGCCAGGTGATGCAGAGCTGAAGCCATGTGGTTTATGTTTGCATTTCTAACTTTGGTTACTTTGTGTATATTGTAAACTCCCCTTTATTTTTATATTGTGTATTATACTGTATTGTGGTGTTATGTATATTAAGTAAGAAATGTATCTTTGTGTAATGTTTGTTAAAGGTGCAACCCAGGGGTGTATCCCTTTAAGATTCAAGGGAAATAGTTGGGTATTTAATGACACCTGTGTGTACATGGATTGTCTCAAGGTCAGAGTGTCTGATCTGACCACAGGGGAGCTGCTTGTTCCAAGGTAGCTGCAACCTGACCCCTGAATTATCTGCATTTTTGTTCTGTACATTTTATTTTTGTGCAAATAAATGCAAGCCTTTTCTTTGGACCTGAAGCCTGAGTAAAGACTTATTTTTTTTTTTTAACGGCCAGAAGACCCCACATCTCAACAGTAGTCAAGCAAGACTAATCAACCTGAGCTGGGTCACTCATACACAGCAGCTGGGGGATGGTCCAGCAATTGATTATTCCGCCTTCAGGCACAACCCAGGGAGTACATCATCCTGTGAAGCAGTGAATAACTAATGTGCTAGGTGAAGCACTGAGTCAGCCAGAGAAGCAAGACAGCTTCATTATCATAATGTTATATCTGTTTTATCAGCAAAACCACTCAGCACAGGGATTAACCAAGATATGATCCTGCATCAGTGTAGCTACAGCATTCTCAAGGTATGTTTGCTTCATAATGCATCAAATGGTAGGTTTCCTTTAAAATCAGAGAGTGAAGGGATATCGATGCACAGATACGCTGTGTGGGAATCAGAAATGGATAAACAAATAGTTGATCCAGCAGCCGATAAGTGGTTTATCCTCGTGAAAAATTATCATTAAAAACTTTCTTTATTGAAAATCCAAACTTTTTGGCATGCTAAAGAAAAAATGGAACGTATGCTATGGTATGATTAAGGGCCATACGGCCTGAAACGTGGAAACTCCTTTTTCCTTTTGCATGCCAAAAAAAAAATTCAATACAGAAAGTTTTAACAAACATTTTTCATGGGGATCTACCACTTATCGGCTGCTGGATCAACTATTTGTTTATCCAGTAGAGAAATACTGAATGTTAACTGGGTTGCCAGAGATTTTTAAGAGTGGGACAAAAAAAAACAGCACACAACTGTTTATTAACTGCAGCGGTCAGATTCATGTCATCAGATATCATTTGGATTTGAAAAATTTATCTTTGATTTAAAACTTTTTCAATTAGACTCAGAAGGGTTAAAAAAGAAAGTAGATATGCAGGGTCTTTTTTGGTCTTCACGTCATGGTTTAGTCTAAGGTCCTTTAAAAACTTGCAAGTGTGATACATCCAACTTTCAACACATTTGAAATGTTTGCTGGCTGGAACATTCAACCGGGACACTAAGCAACCGGATGTGTTGCACCTGGATATGGACAGCAAATCAAATATCTGGGTGGAGGAGCAACTGGATAGGACTCGAAATTCATTTTACAAATTACTATTACAACTACTATTCTGAGTGAGAAAACTTGTAGATTTCATGTCAAACATCTGAATTCCACCAAATGATGGTTGCGTTTTAGTAGAATTACAATTTTTCCAAATGTATATGTGACGGCATTGCCTATTAAGTAAAACTGGACATTCAGGAAAAAACAAAAATCCAGCAGCCAGGCAGGTATAACAGGAAAAAGTGCTTCAATAAAACTGGAATTTATTTAATCTCTTTAAAAACAGGGGTAATAAAACAGGTACCATAGTGCAAAGGTCTGACGTGTTTCGAACTACATAGCGTTCTTAATCATAGTCTATGATTATCAGCTTGCGCACTGGCACCTTACACGTGGCTGTCTAAGGGTGAGCTGAATTACTTTTTCTTCTGTGTACATTTTTTAAGTAAAACTGGCCACAAAACATTTTCATCTCAGTGATACTCTATAGTGCTACCCTGATCCCTAGTCATTGCTAATATTGGTTTATAACTGAAGGAGAATAGCTAAGCTTTAAATGATCCTTTCAAGACCAAGGACAGCACCTCATGTAAACTACCCTTGGCAGTCTCAAACAAGTTTTGCTCAGCAAAAGTTGGATTTCTCATTCTTAAGAAAGAGGGCAGCATGTCAAGTGCAAATTGTTTTCTAAAGGCCAGACACTATATACACCATAAACAACAGGTCTGCTTTAAGGCTTAGGCTTTTACATCAAGCATTGCCAATATAAAAATAAAATGAAAGAATAGAAACTGAGGAAGATAAATAAGTGTTGTCCTATTCTAGACCGTGTATGGAACACATGTTCCTCTCCATTCCACCTTTTCCTTTCTATAAAAACCTTTAAAACATTAAAGTGTTTCTCTGATTCACTTTTGTCTCGATAACTACAAATCCCAACTAATTGGTCTTCCACTAACTAAACCATCTCCTCTACAATTGATCCTAAGGACTCTTGCTCTAGTGATCAGTGGTGGTTTCAGCATTAGTGATCCACAGTGGAAGCTCTTTACCACTGCTGCACTGCATCTGATGTGCCAGCTCTCTCCGCCATCTTGCTGTTCCCACAGCAAATTGTTCAGGTCTAATCTCCATTCTGACCACATATCTTGGCTACTAGTGATTTCAGGGTCCTAGGAGCGGTTTATATTCCTTATATTCCTAACCTAAGCTTTGTTTTTGAACCTTCTCTCCATTTTTACATTACATCTGTTTGTTATGTTACACTATTTGAGCATTCTTAGTCTGACCAGTAGTTCTTTTGTTCACTGTGGGAAATCCTCTATGTCTATTACATTACTGACGAAATGTGTCACGGATGCTCCTGGGACCCATGTTCCGGGTCACAGGCACAACCATGTGCCTCTCTGTGCCCCTTCACTCCAGCAGCTCCATTGTTGATTCTGACCCCATGCTGCCTGCCCTGACCTCCTGCCTGTCCCCAACTACGATTCTGCTATACAACTTAATACTTTGCTTTGGCCGCCAACGTGGACAAAGTCACACCTGTGGTGTGACCTGGTGGTACCACGCTGCAATTCCAACCCGCTTTTTGGTGGGCTCTAGTGAAAACAAGGTGTCATCTAGACTCCACTCAATGGTCCAGTGGGTCTACTACCCCTGGTGCCTGACAAAAGGTCAGTGAAACAAAATTGTAACCCTAACCCAAATAATAATGATAATAATAAAATATTTTAATGATAACAATATTACTTGTATGGCTATTTCATATATATTGTATATATGTATATTTTACATATTTTTTTGCAGCTTTGTCAAATTGTATATGTTGAACCAACCCTCTATACCAGTGGTGGCGAACCTATGGCACGGGTGCCAGAGGCGGCACTCAGAGCCCTTTTTGTGGGCACCTGGGCCATCGCCCCATCACACCAGACAGGACTGCAAGCAACTTAAAATATGCTGCTTTCAGTCATATATATAAGTGATACTTACTTCGCTACTTGGGTATGTAGGAAGAGGGCCGAATTATCTGATCGAATATGATGGAACGTTGTTGAAGAGCAGGGAGCAATAAGTTACTTCTTTAATTTTTGGTTGGCACCTCGCAATAAATAAGGGGGCTTTTGGGTTGCAGTTTGGGCACTCGGCCGCTAAAAGGTTCGCCATCACTGCTCTATACGATAATCAGACATTACATTTTCACATTTTAGATACATGATGGCTAATCCACAGTTTCCTATTTTTTCATGTATATTTAATATATCTTTATACCTCTGGGTAAAGCTGAATAATTAAACTTTATCCAATAATCACAGTTTATTCAAAGTTTACACTGCTGCTATATTGATTACTGTTTATTTTCATATCCCTTTAGATTGTATGATGTTTGTCAATTTACTATTGACCTGAGCATTGGTTTTCAGTCTCCGGTACACCACATAGCCAATATGAGCCTCCAGCTAGTCTTGTGATGATTGAATAACCTAATATAATAATTTAATTATCTACTCTATTTACAAATGCTATTATTTTACAGATTTTTTTTTCTTGGAAATCAGGGCTAAAACCCACAATATTGCTAAGAAATTCTATTTTCATGCAGGTTGGTTTTTTAGCATAAGATATGTGTATACTGTGGCGCAATAGGTAGTCTAAATATCTGCCTCCAAATTCAGTCTGTAAAGATCTGCATATTTAGGATGCTACATATAGAACTGGAACAATGCTGGTGAGGACCCCAACCAAATAACCCGGGGCAATTCGGCGCAAAACAGTAAAATTTGGAAAAATCCAGCGGAAAAAAACGATTCGGACCCTTAGTAAATGTGCCCCTATGTGTGTTGTTGGTTGCCGATCCTTAGTCATGGTAAACATTAGAAGCCACAGTGATCATTATCATTATTATAAGATGATGTGCAATGGTAGAAGGTCATCCCCACTGATGTGCTATCTGATTGCTTACAATTCTGACCACATTTTGGCTACTGTTGACTTCATGATCTTAACACCTGGTAAGAGTCTTAGCGTGCAGGTTTCCCTCTCCTGTACCATGTGGCTGTATTTTAATACTGTTTCATAAAGAAGAAAAGTGATGATTGCACATGTTCTTTGGTTCCTTTTAAGTCCTTGGCTGTGGAATTACTACCAGGCACCATGCATAGATCTATTGTAGATGGCTTCCATCAGGTTGGGGTGAGCTGGTTTGTAATATGTTTTGTATAGGCTTTCTTTAGTACACTGTAACCACCTGTGAAACCAGAGCCCCCAAGATCCCTTTTAAAGTTGATTTTAGAAGGTAGAAGGCAATAGATGACAAATAGATTACCACAGTCACAGTGCCTGGATCTATCAGTAAGTGCCACTGGTTTATCATGTTTAATTTTCATGGTATATTTCCTTTAAATATTCAACATTGCAGACTGTAAGAAATGCATTTTTATTAGGAATTTTTTAGCTGGCCTTTAAACTCTGTGATCCACTAGTCTGTGAGATGTCTTCACTGTATTTCTGAACAGCCCTTCCAATCTGCTCTGAGTCACTGCTGTAGCAGGCTTCAGTTGAATTTAATAGCAGTTACTCAAAGCAGAGGGGCAGTGCTATGGTAAGTGAAGTCACCCCTCCTTTGATGCCAACACACACACACTAATGTATGGTTACACAAATCTTCAGGGCTGCTTCCTAACATGCTGCAGCTTTGTATGGTCAAAACTGCTGAAATATTCCTTTTAAAGATCACATTTCTACAGAATACATGCTAAATTAGTCAAATGTGGGAGTTTTATAGATGATACCCCATCAAGCAAGAAATTATGAGTTTGCATGTTCCATATTTTAATGGAGTGCCAGGAAACAATGGGGGTTTCCTTCCCAAATCATCTGCATGGCACTGCTGGAGAAACATTTTGCTAGCGCTAGATTTTGGAAGTAGTATCCACTTCTATTTTGACCATGCTCACAGGCTCTTCTTGCCATGGATGCATGTGTGTATGTGGTTTGGAGGGACAACTCATGTCAAAGCAAGACTCTATAGTTATGCATATGAGGGGTGGCCTTATTGACACCCTAGGTTTGCTGTACAAGCCTTGAACTACTCACAATCGCCGCAGCACATTTGTCCTCCTTACACCACCTTCACGCCAAGTGGACATAGTGGGGCATAAAGGGAGTGGTCCCCAAATGCTTCCTTTTACCATGCCGGTGCACTGTAACTTTAGGCTGCACCAAGAACTGACGTGGGTTAGAGAACAATTGTACACCAGGAAGGACCTGGCGCAGAACTGTCCGGCCGGACAACCCAGCTGCTGGATATATCAGGAGGCTGGAGCAGAAGTAAGGGTGGGGTTAATAAATTCTTTATTAATCCCCTAATCATTTTTTTCCCTGTAGCCCCCCGTTAAAGTGTAGCATATTGGAGATCTTAAGAATACTTATATCAAATCTATAAACTTATTAAAGTTGTAAATTGCTGCTATTACAGTATATTTCCTGCCTACCTCTAATAAATATGCACTCACCCCTTGTATAATACGTATAAACACCACTTTTTTGATTCTTAGAAATTTGCATTTGCTAATCACTAATTATATACTCCCTATTTGCTGGGAAAGTTCAATGAATATCTCCTTTTTTTTTTGTTAGCACCTACGCTCTCCGGAAATTCTATGATCTTTGTTATTTTATTTTATTATGTTGCTCTTGTCCATCATTATCCACTTGAGTGCACTGTTCTTTCTCTCTTTGCATTCGGCTTCTATGTGCTAATGTTTTCTAGCGTTCTATATTCTTTCTCAAATGAAATGCGCAACGGGGAGAAAGCATTTTATGAAAGTATATGATTCCTGTGTTCTTACTAATTCAGAAAGTTAAAATAAAAATAAAGTACTTTTTCTCTCCTAAAACTAAGGTTTGCATGAGTGGAATAAAAACTTTATTTTCGAAAGATGGAGACGTGCTTGGCATCTTTCGATAATGTTGTATTTCGGCTCACCTCAGATAAGCTTAGGTGATAACTGTACATTAAACAAACTTTGCAAGGATAAATAAAAAAGAAACTTTTCTCAATCCTTTTGATAAAAAAATGCCCTTTTCTGCATTTTCTGGCTCTTCTGAATAACCTTCTCCTGTTCACTCACATTGAAATCTTTGTTGAAGGTTTTATCCAGGGAAACTTTAATGCACACTATTAAAATAAACTCCCTTACAAACAACTTTGTCATATAAGTGCAGTTCCCCCGCTAGAAGGTTTCTTTAGTATATTCCATAGTTAAGTGATGTACGGTACAAAGTAGCTGGGTGACTTGCTATGGAATCATGACCCCACATCACCAGACTGGGAGGGTGTTTTGCACTCCTTCTGTGTCAAATAGTCACAAATTGGGCTGCAAGGGGCTGGCTAAATTGTTATTATCAGTTTCTTGTAGTCATGTGATCTGCAATGTCAAAACCAGATGGGAAGAGGGAATATTTGGGTGGATTGTGCTGGGAAGGGTGAGTTGGTTGAGGTTCAGAGTTAGACTGGTAAATCAATTATTGGTCCCCAACACCTGCTGACTTCTCCTCCTATGTTGCTGACTACACCACCATCACTGCTGACTCGACTCAAAACCCCCCCAATATTCCCCCAGACAATCGCACGCCCAGAGGACACAGATAGAGTTTAAAACAGCTCCCCACAGCATCATTGTGCTTCTCTGATGCTATGTGCAGCAAGTCACCAGAAACTTTATGATGTTGTCATAACCTGCCGACCTGTTGAACAAAGCAGCAGAGAAAGAACAGGAGAGCTGCTGGGGAACATGGAATGCTGAGTAAATAGTGTTAATTATGTTTACATTGAAACTATTATAGGGGGCCACAATTGAGGAGAGGGATAAGAGGGAACTAAATGAGAGTGAGAGATAAGGGGGCCACAATATGAGTGGGAGATGAGGGGGGCACAATATTAAGGAGGGTTAAGAGGAGTCACAAAATGAGAGAGAGATGATGGGTCCAGAATAAGATGGAGGAGAGGAGAAGGGTCGCAACATAAAGGATCCAAACATGAGAGGGAAACAAGGAGAGCATTAATATGAGGGAGAGACTAGGGGGACATAATATGAGGGGGGTATGAGGGAGAATAATATGAAGGGGAGATGAGAGGGGTCACAATATGGAGAGGATATGAGAGGAGTATCAATATTAGAGGAGATGAGCGTACCCACAATATAAAAGGAGATGAAGAATCACAACATGAGGGGAAGATGAGGGGGGCACAATGTTAGGGAGAGATGAGGGGGGGAAAACAATATTAGGGAGAAATAAGAGGAGCCACAATATAAAGGGGAGATGATGGGGCCACAATTTAAGTGGGGGGGGAGAAGGGCCACAATATCAGGGAGAGATGATGGGGCCACAGCATGAGGGGGAGCTAATGAGGTCAAAATATGAGAGGAAGATGAAGGGACCACAATATGATGGAGAAATGAGGAAGGACCACAATATGAGATAGAGATGGTCTAGGCACAGATAGCCTTTAATAAGAGATTCTGCTTTATGTTGGACCATAATGGCATGTTCAGAAGATGCGTGAGAATTGTGCTTTAAAATGAATTTCAAGCACAACCGGAATAGCTCCTTCCTGAGCACAGATGTGTTTTAACCTAAACTCTTGTGGTTGGAAGACAATTAGGCTGCACAAACAGCCTCTCCTCGTCCGTTTTATAGACAGAGAAAAGGTATTTTTTCTCAAGACGTTGTAGAATTCTTTTAAATATGTCTTCTGAAATGTTCTGGATTACAATAATATCAAAGTAGATACTCTTTAATGAATATTAAATGCAAAAAGAGGAGGCCAGTTAGCTCACAGAGAGAAAAGAGGAAATGCATCTGAGTCAAGAAGAACCAGAGATTTCCACATGGGCCTGTTGATGCTTTTCGGAGTGACATTTGCACATAGAGATGTTGCAGCTTCCAAAGTTCACAGCATTATTCCTAAAGCATTTTTGTCTTTAAGTTTCTCATATTCAACATGCTTTGAGTCAATAGGGCTTTATAGGAAATATAAAATTCCAGTTAACATAGTTGTCCGAGGCCATGATCTTGCTACTGGGAAACTACTGAGTATTTCCAGTAAAGATGTCCCCTTCAGGCTTATACTGGAATTAATTGGACATCAATATCCCATTATAGATATAATTTAATCCAGTGTTGTTAAAATTTACAATAGGTGTCATTAAACAAGCCACATTGATGCTGCACATGGAAACTTTGATTTAAGGGCAAACACATTGTAACAATTTATAGTAACAGAAGATACAATGGAATTCATAACATAGAAAGCATAGAGAGTAACCTTAATTCTATACTTCCTATGCTTCAGATGCATAGATAGCAGTCTCTACCGAGTCCTGAAGCATAAAATCACAGACAACGGAAGCCCTGGTGCAGATGTCAACAAATATTCACTAACTGATATTCATAAACTCTAGAATGTGTAACCATTGGACACTTTCTGTGCCTTACAAGACATAAAATAACACTATATAAATCAGACAACTGCTCTTAGGGGAACAGAATGTGAGGATCTGAAAGGCAGATCACAATGTGATTATAACCTAAGGGGGTTTACAAGGAATTGTGGGAAATTTCTTGGTGGAGAAAAAAAATATACTTTCTTGCTCTTGCTCCTCATTCCCACATGAATGTGGTCTTTCCTGTTTTCATGAGCAGCACCAGATGGAAGTTTCCTTAGGGGGGGTGCCATAGGACCCACTTCAGCTGCTCTGTTCCCTCCTCGGACCATTGGTGTCAGTTGGTACTTCAGAGTAAATAAGGTCCTATGGTCTGAGGAGGGCACATATTATCCAAAAGTGGGTCACACACTTCCGATCAAGCCCTGAGGCCTAGATGCCTTGGATATGGATTAGAGTAAGTGATTAGCAATACAGCCATGCAGCACTGGGGTCCTGGATTCAATTCCCATCCAGGTCAACATTTTTCCTCCCACACTCCAAAACATACTGGTAGGTTGATTAGATTGTGAGCCCCATGGGGACAGGGACTGATTTGGCAAGGTCTGTGCAGCGCACGGTTGTGCATAATCTGTGTTCGCTATATAAATAAAGGAATTATTTATCATTATTGTGTCGCCAAGGGGTGTTTGAAAATTCCTGGAAAACCCCTTTAAGGTAAAATCACAGGTTAGATCGCCTTATCAGAATGAACTGTTACACTTTATAGAGCACTAGTGTCTAACCACACACACACTGGGGCTTATTTACTAAGGGTCCGTGGCCACAGCCTCTTCGTTTTTTTTTACGTTTTTGGGATTTACCCTGCTGGGACAGGTATTTAAGTGGGGATTGTGTCACACGCAATTGGATTGTGCCGCAGCTGCGCTGGCTTCCATGCGACAGAAGACAGGGGGCGTGCCGTGATCCGACTGATTCGGACTGAGCACTGTATTTAACTTTCAAATTGTGTTGCAAGATCAAGCACTTACATGCACCAGGAAAAAGAAGGTGAACTCCAGCGGACCTGAGCGGGGAAGCGACACATGCAGTATATCAGGCACAGGATCTTAGTGAATGGAGGCACAGTGCATTATCCTTGGAAAATGCACTTTCGGGAACTTAGCAGGATCGGGTAAGTAAATCTGCCCCACTATGCCTACATTACAAAGAGGCAAATCAAATAATAAAGCATTAATATTAAGCTGCGATCTTTGGTTCCTCTAGATCAAATTAGTTTTCTTCACTCTACAGTTTGTATCCCAACAATTTGTCAGACAGAAAAAAGTTTTGTGTACGTGTCAGTAGTAACAAGTAAATCATCTTTCAATGTGTTGTTGTCACTGCCAATTACTCTTCTCTCCGAGGACCCATTGCTGAAGCACCATAAAGTCCCACTTCAATTCCATACGATTCCCTTGCTGCACTTTCGCCTTTAAAACTTGTCTATTTTTGTCTAGTTTGCACTAAAATACTGAGTTGGATCTGCAATATAACATGCGCTGAGACTTGCTTACTGTGTTCTCTTGCAAACAACTTAATCCTTTCATAATCAGAAAGTGAACATTTGGATTGCAGTTTCTGTGACTTGTCCTACAGAAGATTTACTTAATTTTCTTTATAGAGTATCCCAGGGTGATATTCAACCTGTGTTCTCAAAACCAAATCTAATTTCCCTATTACAGACACATACACACTTACAGTCTACAGGTAGCAATACTCAAGAGGGTAATGTTGGGATATTTGCTTCTTTTGGTGAGACCAGCAAACTTCCTCATGTTCCTATGACAGATGATGTTGAAGGAAAGAAGGATCTGGCATGATGGATTTTTAACATCTGTTGTCACCAACAGATAAGCCATTGCCAGATATCTCTGATACTTAGAAAATACATGTTTGCTCAGCCAAACTAAGGATGGGTTTGTATGGGGAGATTGGGAGGGATAGGAGCCAACAAAACAAGCATCCAACAAAAACCTTTGGAAAGTATATGGCAATCTTAGGGCCATAGATAAGTAGATTAGTAGTGATGAGTAGCCAAACTTTGAACAAAAGTTGGAGTTGGGAAGTTCTGTTCCCTTCTGCCATTTAATGCAAAACTACAGTTTCACAGTATATAGGGGACCGACTATTGATCTGTAAGTGTTACGGATTTTGATGAATGACAGGTCTAGAGTCTAGTAAAGACTTATGACATTCATGAAAACAGTTGGGAACAGCTGTCATGGGATCCCAGCAAAAATTGTGGCCCTTATGTGGCTTGCGACTGTGCTGGCTAAATTTAAGGGGAAAACACTCCATAGGGTGTTATCAGTGGGTGTTTACTGCATAATGCAGCAAACAGCCTGTATATTTGAAGAGGGCCCAGCCCATGCCTCTTCAGACATCCTTACTGCACTGATGTATAGATCTGTATATGGTGAGCCTGAATGCTGGATCCAAACTTCAGGATGGGGACCCGAACCAACAACTATCAGCAGGAAACATAGAAACTTCTCAATTACTATACTGCAGACTTCAGTTAGCATGTGAATAGTACAATATGAAAAAGACTAAAGAATTCTCGCTTGTTTGGATAGGTTGTCAGGGGAATGCTTCTTCTTTCTTAAAGGGTTTGCCCATGGAAGTAAGTTCTCAAATTGTAATCCCCTAGTGATGTTTACACAATAAAGATCATTTTTAACCCCTTACTTTACAATTTTACTCAGTTCTATTGCTGTTTTAGCTCCTTTCACTCAGTGCTGGTCAGTGTAAAATCCCAGAGTGTGAGAGAGGACTCTCTAACCAGACACTTTATGATTCCTCTAATACTTTGAGATGCTGTTTGCTGACAATGTGCTTAGATTATCGGGATACAGGTTTATCTACACTTTTATTCAGCTTCTGAACATTCAATTAATATCTAACAGATAGAAAGAGAGATTAGATGGATCAGAGATGATAGATAATGAGATTCATGAGGTGGATATAACACACAGCAGCTCTGCTACATCTGATAAAAACCTTATTTTATCTGTAGCTAAGTAGAGTAATTCTGTGCATGCTGCTGTTTGCTGGCAGGAAGAGTATGTGTGAATTTGTCTTGTAATGCAGGAAGAAGGGACAGAGATCACACTGCATCGAGCAGACAAGAGATGCTATTCATGAGAAGAATCTGTCCTGCCCAACCATAAAATTAAAAGATTTACAACCGGATCTTTTCGCAACCAAAATTGTATACACCAGAACTGATAGAGACAGGTTGTAAATATATCTGTGAAATGCTGTATTTTTGTTAATAACATTGAATTAGTTAATACCCCTTAAAGTAATATAAAAGTTGTATCTTAATAAACCATGAGACTTTTGGAATAATATATTTCAGATAGATGAGACCAAAGAGAAATGTTTGGTTAAAATATTCAACACCACATTTGATAAAAAATAAACACAGAATATCCACACAAAGATTTCATAACAGCAGTGGGGGGTGGGGGAGGATGATTAGGGTTGGTAATGCAGTCAGAGGGGAATTTATTATCATGAGACTCTTTGAAGTTAGCTTTGATGGAGACTCCATTGACTTGAAGTCCAGATTTATGAACTGTTGAATATATATGGCACAATTTTTATAATTGCTGAGGTTGTTACTCCACTTTCTGCATCTCCACTTTACTGCAGTGGGAATGAGAGAATTTTAGGGTAAATAGGCTAACTACTGCTAATTCCTCATTCAATTCAAAACTGCAGTGAATGATGTAAAAATTGATAAAAGTCACAACATTTATGTTCAAGATTTAAAGAGGTTCTCCAGTGACAAGTTAGCTCCTATCCACAGGATAGGGATTAACGTGCTGATTTGTGAGGGTCTGTTGTACCCCCATTGCAACCCCCGCGAATGGAGCAGGCAGTCGCACTGGCGGCTCTATTCACCACAAATGCCTCTAATGGAGATAGGCGAGTAGGGTGCTCAGCTACCTCAACCAGCGCTATAAAGGTGAATAGTGTTCGGTATATGCTCATCTGGCTGCTGTGTTTACTGAGGTACAATGGGGGTACAACTTTCTAACGACCCGTGGGGGTCCCATCACTGAGACCCCCACCGGTCTGCAATTTTTAATTGTGGATAGGGGCTATTTTGTTGTGACTGGAGAACCCTTTTAAGAAAATCTACCATTAATATCTAGCATGATAAACCAGGGACACTTACTCATAGATGACTGTGTTAATCTTCTTACATTTTTTATCCATAGCCTCCTTCCTTCTAAAATCAGTTTTTAAAAATATGCTAAAGAGCCTGAGGTGCTCTGGGGGTTGTTTCCAAGGCCCCTCTGTGAGTTCTTCTTACTCACTGTTACACTGAGCAGAGCAGGTCTCCCCACCCCCTGCACTTCCCGCTGCTGCTAGATTACAGATAGCAGGGGGAGCGTGAAACATGTTCTGCTCATTGAAAAGACAGCACTGAGGGGCTCTGAAAAACACCCCAAGAGCCCCTTTGGCACATTAGCCTAATTTTAAAAGTTGATTTTAGAAGGAAGGAGGTCATACCAAATATAAGAAGAGTAAGTGCCCCTGCTTTATCATGCTGGATTTTGATGGTAGATTTTCTTTAAAGCTTAACTAAAACTGGGTCGTGCAACACGGCAACAACTCCAAGCATACCATAGAATCAAGGTGCCGCAACAATATAGTATATAATTGGGGAGGCTTTATTGTATCGTTTTTTGCCTGAGGTCTCATTAACCCTAATGACCTAAGAGCATCTAATTCTTTATTTTCTTCATCGTAACATATATATATATATATATATGCACACATATACAGTATATATCCAGAGAGAGAGGTTTTTAGTTAAAACTTTACTTCTGCAGGAAATATCAATGAGTACAATGACAATAAAGTAAATTATGAGTATGAGTCCATTCCCAGCATGTTGTACAGTAAGTTTCTCCATTATACATTTTTGGATACCTATTAAACATCAACCCCTCTCTGACTTATCCCATTGCAGTCGGCTTCTAATTACCGGTTTGCAGTATGAGCTCTGCCCCGGTATAAGCATAATTCTGGACTTGAGTAAGCGTTACATTTAATTTATTCTGACTTGCTGAACTAACTATTGTGCGCACAGCAGTTGCCTTTAATTCTAACATGTAATGACATTGAGGCAGTGCTAGAAATTGATTTTTTGGGGGGGGAATTAACCTTTGAGAATGTATAATATACAAGCAGCAAATGACTAAATAAATCAGACTTTTATATTAGCAACCTTTTCCTTTACATACCTTAATGGACCTCATAAAAAGCTTTGTTTTCAGCCAGGTCATTTCTTACTGTGTTTCCCAATTCCGAAAACAATTCTTAATATTTATTAGTTTTGCTTTCTAGCAAGACAGAAATCAAATATTCATCAATGTAAAATAAATGCAAAAGCAAATCACTAACAAAAACATCTAGCCATGGATTTAACTGGTCCCCGACCACCCCATGATGAAAGACGTCAGAAGACGACTGGCCCGATGTCGCTGCAGTTTTCTTCTGCTCCCGCACTAATTGCGGGAGTAGGACCGGGTCTCAGGCTGTCAAGGACCAACTGGAGACCCCCAATCCTCACAGCATGCCGATGCAGAGAAGAGGAGAGACGGCAATGCCGCCGGTTCTACAGACCTGGTGGTTACGTGATCGACAGGTTTGTAGCGGTTAATCAGACCAGACTCGGTAAAGCTCTGATTTTTACGATATTGTAGAAAAAAAGGAAGTTATGGCTCTTAAACCACTAAGTAAAAAAAAAAACATTAGAAATGCTCTGGTCATTAAAGCTTTTTAAGGCCTGGTCAGAAAGGGGTTAAACCAACACAAACGTGTTCAGAAGACTTTACATATTTTTCGACTGGACCACATTTATTAAAGCATGTGCAACAGCTTTCTGTCTGGCTCTGCACATGTATGTATAAAGTGTCTGCGTCCGTTTTGTAATCGAAGGAGGAAGCCACAGCACCGAGAGGTAAAGTATGAAGTGATCTTTATTGGTACATCATCCGGGCATAAAAACGCAACGTTTCGATTCAAGTGTGAATCTTTTTCAAGCATTATTTGCGCCCGTTTTGTGTCGTGGCTGTATTGTACCGACAAGACATCACATTTATTACTGACGCAATAGTGCCTGCGCCATAATTCTGCAGCATGAACAAGGTTCACCAAAAGAATGGTGCCCACTTCCAGTGCAATGCAGGGTGCGCCATAATGAAGGCCGTGCACCAGTATTGATGAATCGGGCACACCATGCACGCTACACAGGCAATTACACATAGTACAGACTGCACTAGTTTTGATAAATGTGGGCCACTACTTATTAAAAAAAAAGTTTGGGGTCTTATACTCCAGCCGCTCGATATCGGGTGAAGCTCTTTTTGAGCTAGGAGAGACCAAGGCCTCGGCACGGCTCTCTCCCTCTCTTTGCTCACCCAACATTAGTGTTTCTGCAGCACTTAGAGTAATGTTAGAAGTAGGGCTGATTCTAGCTTTTTTGCTGCCTAACTACCCACCCCGGATCGCCATAAAGAAGGGTGTCCAGAACACCAGAAATGCGTAGGATTTTTACTTGATATGTTCTCTTGTATTAATTGTGTTAATTTTGTATTAATAAAGGAGGAAGCTGTTTCACTATACAGGCAGTCCCCGGGTTACATACAAGATAGGGTCTGGAGGTTTGTTCTTAAGTTGAATTTGTATGTAAGTCGAAACTGTATATTTTATAATGGAAGTTCTAGACAATTTTTTTTCTTTTGCCCCAGTGACAATTGGAGTTTCAAAATTTTTGGTGTAATTGGACCAAGAATTACCAATAAAGCTTCATTACAGACATCTTACAGCTGATCATTGCAGTCTGGGACTATAGTAAAGCATCCAGAGAGCTTCACCAGAGGTCACAGTGGGCAGAGGGGTCCGTCTGTAACTATGGGTTGTCTGTAAGTCGGGTGTCCTTAAGTAGGGGACCGCCTGTATTGTAGCCTGGGACTAAAGTACAATAAATTACCAATATCCAGAGGTCCGTTTGTAACTAGGGGTCATATGTAAGTCGAGTGTTCTTAAGTAGGAAACCGCCTGTACTAAGAACCCCTCCAGTAGGGAGTATATACAGACAGGCTCCACCCCCATGGGTACTATATATAGGCACAACCTCCATAAATAGTATATACAGGAAAGAATCACGATAGAGATTATATACAGATCGTATATATTGGCAAGAGCCTCCAAATACTCAAATGGCCTGGTCTCATCGCATTAAGTACTAAAGCAACCAGTCAAAGCCCTAATGTGAGGACCCAGTGGGGCACAGTCACACTGCATGCCTACAAACATTCCCCCAATTTTCAATCAACCAATCTAAATTCTTTTGCTAGAATTCTAAGCTAGCATTTGGCTTTTTGCTGCAAACACGTGACCAAAGAGTACCTCAAAAAATCCTGTGCACCATCATACTAACTCCTGGGGCATAACATTTCTAAGACATCCATATTTCTGACAGTCCATTAAAATTGCTTTAATTTTATATATCCTCCATTATCCTTCAACCAACAGATACAATTTTCTGCCAAATCCATATTTATTTCCTAATATTTTTTAAAAATAAAATTCCTAATTAAATGGTACATGGGGCCATTTCCTTCATCTCATCCTTTAGTATTCCTCTTTTGCCACACTAGACTTGCTCTCTGCTCAGACTCCCTCTCTATTCCTTGAAGTTAGATTCTCGTATTCACCAGTGGTCTGCCTGTTTTATACCTCGGACATCAGGGAGCATTTATAAAAAAATATTTGCCAGGTTGTTGTTGTATGTTGTTGCACATGGCCTTAATGTATTTGGTGCACCGTAAAATGAACAAATGAGAAATGACAAAGCACATTCATGAAGGGGTTTAGAAATTTGGAAACTTGCATTCGGATGGTCTGAATATGTGCCAAATACTGTGCCACAAAAAAGTTTTGGGAAATTTGAAGTGCAAGAAAAGTGTTGGGATTAAAAAGCTGTGCCCAAATAGAGTGACAAAAAAGTTGTGAGTATCAGAAAAAGGAGGTTTTCGTGCCATGACTCCCTATAAATCTTTTGGAACACAAAAGTACAAAGAAAAGGACCTCCACAGAAAAATAGTTTCCAAAAAGCCAACATATACATATAAAACTAATGTATAGCATGTGAAGAACAGGGAAAGGCTGAAGCCTCTTACATGTGGCAGAGACACAGGTACATATACATATACATGCAGAGACCTGTCTAATGGAAGATTTTTATTGAAAAGTGGCCAACCCCTTTAAGCAATTAAATGCTCCAGACACAAAAGCTTAACAACATTTTAAAAAATTACATATGTACATCACATAACTCATGTGGATTGAAAGCCTGGGGGGGGGGGGGTTTATTAAGTATACGCTGCTGCTCGTCCGCCAGTGTATGATAGTCTCGCTGCAGCTCTGGTACAGTCGGATACATCAAGGGACTCCAGTGTTTATTTGGCCTGGCATAAACAGCAAATTTCTATGTATGAAAATTCTCTGGCTACAGTGAGTGTGCAGGCGCAATTATAGAAATTGCCCACACTGGCCCACTCCACTCAGGCTGCGAACCTCCGGTCAGCAGCATCCCCTTTCACATCCCTCCATGCTTGCCCTGGTGTGGAGGTGGCAGAAAGTGAAAATAATTGCAATTGCTAGAAATAAGCTAGCATTTGCAAATTATTTAAAAACCTGCTAAATGCCTCCCTCCCCCTCCCAATACTTCTTTCCACAAAAAACCTCTCTCATAGATTTTAATAGATCACCCTCCTACTATAAAAAGTGATACTATGGTGTCCAATATAGATGATGTACTTAATCGTAAAAATGACAATATATACAATGCAGAGGCAAAAATGGAAGTCTGACGTATTATTGTAAATAAATCTGAACAATAGTTATACCTCCATGGATCAGATGGTACAGCACAAGGTATAAGAGAAAGTGATTAAGAAGGCCTGGAAGGAAAGGCATAGCAGAGGGATGATCCTATGTAATGCAGTGAAAGAAACCCAATACGTTTCGTCTAAATTGCAACTTCCTAAGGGGAAGAGTTTTGTGATGTACAAACGTACTTTTTTTTAAAAAAAATTTCCCCTTTCGCAGATTGGGTCTCGGGAATTAGATTGCTAAATAAAATTTTTTGTAGTTTTTGCCTATACATTCTTCTTGTTTTTGCTAAATCTGTAAGAACAGGAGCAAAAGAGAAAACTCTGGTAATTCCCGGCAAAAATGAGTCGAAAAACCATTATTGAATGTGCCAAAATCCCTTGACTCGTCAAAATTGACCCCTTGTAAAGTCGACTCAATGGGGCAGATTTACTTACCTGGTCCTGTTGCAATCCCGCCGAGCGTTGTCCGACGAGGATTCGGGTCTGCCACGATTCACTAAGATCGTGCTTCCCAAGTTCCTGCATCGGTGGGTTCTGCGCCGAGGTCCACCGGAGTTCACCTGCTTCTTCCTGGTGCTTGTAAGTACGTGTCTTGCAACAGCATTCTAAATGTTAAATCCCACACATTGTTCGAATCCGTCAGGTTGTCCGACGGCCCGCCCCCTGATTTCTGTTGAGTGCAAGCCGGCACCGATGAGCCAATTCGTTCACAAAACGGGGCAATTCATGCACAAAATGAAAATTGTCGGGAAACCCATGAAAATGCGTCCGCCGGACCCTTAGTACATGATCCCCAATGTGTTAAGTCTGCATCCAGGCTCCTTGCCTTTTCATTACTATAAAAGGGTTTTTTCCACTTCATTAACCAATTCCCTCTCTGCCAAACAAGCGTTTAATCGCCAGGGGTCAGACCACCTCGACATCCAGTCATTACGAGAACAGAAACACACAAGTACCCCTGAGTGCTCCAGGGTTTTTTCATGCTCACCCAGCATTATGGTGGAAGCACGGAGTACAGTAATCCTGCACTCTTTTGAGTGTTGTCTAATCTTGGCTGTAAGGGGCCCTTCTGACATCTTGGGCCCCAAGGCAGCCGCTATGGCTGCTACAGGGGTAGTAAGACCCATGCTGTGTGCCCTCACTCACTATTTTCTAACACGTTTGTGTCATCGAAATCCACATTATGTATTGTGTGTTAGGATACAACTCCAGGTTAAAATTCACCTTTAAACTATTTTTGGCAGGCTCCTGTGAGGTCAGATCATAGGAATTTTACCAAATACCTGAAAACACCCCCATGTTGTCTCACAAAGCCAAAAGGATTGTAATGCAGTCTGTGCCTTGCAAATGACTTCCAATATACTGCTGAAAACCAGTCACTAGGAAACGATTTTGATTTTGACTTTGATGCTTGAGAAATGTGAATACTTTCTTCTCTGGAATATTCGCTGTAAATGAAGAATCTTTAAGACAGAGAATTATAATATATTAAATGTCAGGATTTCGAGTGGAATGAATGACATTTCATGGTCATTATGGTTTGCCGAGGACAGAGGAATTTTACATTTACAGCTTTGTAGACCAGACGTCAGCATATTATAAAATCATTCACCTTGTCAGTGCCAGTCACATCTGTGTAACATGACTTTTCTAGGCAATTGTTATAAATGGAGACGCATGGGCTTATTGAATTAAGTATCTCCAACACAGGCTTTGTTCTTATTGCATGTGTGAGGACCACAGGGAAGATGTACTATCCCAGACTACATCATTTTTTTACATTCTTTCAATCAATTTTTTAGGCTTAAATTGGTTAATTAAGGTTTTCCAGAAACCTAAAATTAGATTTGGGGCCAGTAATAAAAAAAAATAAACCATTCCCCTGCTGCATCAGTTTTGTATTGGTCTATCTATGTCACGAGAAACTCTAGGGAAGACTAGTGATTGGTTGAGTAGAATTCCCTCTTTTTTTTGCTGTTACAACAAGACACACCCAGGAAGTACAATGCAGCAGGAAATGGGAGTGTCAATAAGGGAACGGTAAATACAGTTTTATTATATAACTTGAAAACACCTTTTAGATGTCGACGACAGAAGAATAACTTATAGGAAATCTACCATTTGTTTTTATGCATTGTGAACCAAACATACCTTTAGAATGCTGTAGTGACATTGATGCAAAAACATATCTTGTTTAATCCCTGAACCAAGTGGTTTTGCTAAAAAAACAATTATAAAATTTAGGACCTTGGGAAAGCTGGATTGCATGCAGGCTGTCTACATAAACACATTACTCTGAGCTTCTTGAACTGTTCAAAGAGGACTAATCAACATTAGCTGGAAGACTCATCCACAACAGCTGGGGGATGGTGCAGCGATTGATTACTTCTGCCTGTCAGAGACAACCTAGTGATGGCGTATTCTCAGTTTATGTAGGGCAGGACATGGCTGGAGCATTGCATAATTAGGGTGAGGAGAAGCGCCGGGGCAGCCACATGAGTGACAGAGCCTCATTATCATAATTTTATAATAGTTTTTTCAGCAAAACCACTCAGTCCAAGGATTAAACAAGATATGTTTCTGTATCAGTGCAGCTACAGCTTTCTCAAGGTATGTTTGGTTCATAATGCATCAAATCACATGGTAGATTTCCTTTAAAGCTGATAGGTTCCAATGAAAAAGTGCTTCCAGCCCATCGCAATAATAAACATACATTTTTATATTAGTATTATAATTAGTGGGAAAAAATGTCTCATTTGGCTTTTAGACATGACTGCAACTATACCCCCTGACCATTGCAGGTAAATATCACCTGGGCACGGATCCAAGACCCGGTTGTACACTAGTTAGCTGATAATAGATGTTGTGCAAGCCAGTATGTCACAGTGTGTGGTTCTAGAAGTAAACAGCTCCACAGATTACATAGTGGCTGTTTTGAGGTAATGCATCTCAGTATGTCGGCTCAGCCAATACGAAGTGTATGATGCTAACTATTCCTATTATTGTAGACTATATTTAGGCCACTGCTAGAGCTGTTGCTATCTTATGCATCTTAGGGGCCCATGTGTCAGATCCCTACCAATCGGATATTGATATTCTATCTTTAATATATTTTATCAATGCCTTCATCTGGACAACCACTATGAATGATGTTACCATTCTGTTAGTAGATGTCATTATTGGTATTCATTATACATCAACCTTGCAGTATTTAATGTGATTAGTCATTACATTAATAATATTCTATGATGATGATATAGCACCTGATGGGGGGATGGGGTTATTTTAAATCCATTAGATAAATTCAGGAAGTAATTACAAAAGCAAACACTCACTCATATAGAATATAGACCGCAAGAGAAAAGTGGTAATGAAGTCGTAAGAAACAACTTTGTAAATTATCATTTTCTATCTACAAAATTATAGATAGTAATACATACTCAGGAAAGTAATCCTATACACACACAATCCTATACACAGTACAAAATGAATAGAAAGGAATGTTGTTACAGGATGAGATCTCTCAAACTGTGTATTAGTTGCAAATACAAACATAAAAATTTTAAAGACAACAGCTGCCTTGATCTGTGCACAGGTATGCCACCTGCTGGTCATTCATCCTTATAATCAGATGCGCCTTATAATTGGGTGCGCCTTATATATGAACCTAGACGTTTTAGCAGGCATTTATTGATGGTGCGCCTTATAATCCGGTGCACCTTATAGTCCGAAAAATACAGTATATAACATTTTTTCATCATTTTTTTTAGGTATTTTTTAATAAGCTGTCAGGGGAGAAGTGTTCGTTTTTCTAATTGATTAAGATTCTACTTGATTAAGTAATTCTCGTGTAAAACAACTGCAGAGCCCTCCTCCCACTAAGGGGCACATTTACTTACATGTCCGACGAAGTTCCCGACGATAATGCACATCTGCCGCGATTCACTAAAATTGTGCACCCGATGTGTCGCTTCAGGGCTCAGTTCCGACAGAGTCCACCATCTTCTTCCTGGTGTATGTAAGTGCTTGATCTTGTGACACAATTTGAAAGTTAAATTCCGGAGCTCAGTCGGATCGTCTGACGGCACGGCACCCAATTATGCCACATGGAAGCCAGTGCAGCTGCACCAAAATCACACAATGCCAGCGCAGACCCCTGTTAAATACTTTTCAAAGTCGTGCATTCCCCAAAACGTTGGAAAGTTAGATGAAAGTGCGCGCATGGACCCTTAGCTAATAAGCCCCATTATCTTTCTGATGATACAGGGATCTGTATTCCAGCCTGTATAGTATGTTTATATGAGGTAATCATAGCCTTATTGCTTCTCTCCTTTTGTTTGTTTATACAGCCTTGAGCAGTTTTAACGGATTCTCTTGTTTGCTAAGTGGTTGCTATTTTCTATCTCCCTGCTCCGCACATCTTTCCTTTCTAACTGAATCTGAAAAAGATGTAAAGAGAAAAAGTCTGTTAGAAAATAGTACTCATAGAATAAAACAGGCAAGCACAAAGCAGTAAGGGTTAAAACTCAGTTGTCAGAGCAGAAATTAGCCTGTAGTCAGCCTCATAGACACATACCATACAATGTGTAATAAAGTTCCCCTTATTAAAGGTGTATTCCCATGAAGACAAGTTTCTTATATGTACTCAGGATAACAAAATAACACATTATCTAATTCAATGTTATTAACATAAATACAGCATTTCACAAATATAAGTCCAACCTGCCTCTATCAGTCCTGGTGTACACAGGACAGTGAGGCTGCACTGAGATGAGCTGCTCTCTGCTTCTAGCCCCAACCCTTGCATTCCAGGATGCGCTCACACATACATTGACTTCCTGTCGGCAAACTACACAGCATGAGGAGAGTAAAGCTACAAGCTACAGACAGATAAGGTCTTTAACCAGGGGAAGGGGGAGGGAGGCACATAGCTGAGCTGTGTATGTTATGGCTGTAATATTAGAGCTGATATCTCTCATTTGTCTCATTACTTTCTATGTGTCAGATTCCAGAACAATAATCAGAAGCTAAATGTATACAAACCTGTTTCCTGATAATCTAAGCACATTGTCAGCACACAGCATCTCAAAGCACAGAGGAATCATGAAGTCTCTGCTTAGAGTCCCGGTCCACAATCTGGAATTTTACACTGAGCATTACTGAGTGATAGTAAAAATGTAAAGTGACGGTTTAAAAATTATCTTTATTGTGTTAACATCACTAATGGATTAAAATTTGAGCATTTCCTTTCATGGGCAAACCACTTTAATGGAGAGATAAGGAAAGGTTTTTCTGCCTATTTTTACACAAATTAAGGCTACTTTTAAACAAATATGTGCTACGCCCAGGCTGGGACCCTGGTATAGCACACGTTCAGCTGTAGAAGTGGAGGACGAGCGCTGATCACCCCTCTCCTCATTATAGAGATGCAGAGTGCCCAGCCGTATCCATCATGGTGCCCAGATGTGTGGAGAGTTTTTTTTAAATGTATTAAAACCTAAAGAAATTTGGTGTCCTCGTACCAGGGAATAATTTGGAATTTCTTTATTGCTTCCCGATAAACATGCGATAAAATATCAAATACTCTGGGGCACATTTACTTACCCATCCCATCGCGATCTCTGCCGTGCATTGTCTGACGAGGATTTGGGTCTGCCGTGATTCACTAAGATTGTGCGTCCAATTTCCTGCATCTATCGCTTCCCATGCTGAGGTCCGCCGGAGTTCACCTTCTTCTTCCCGATGCATGTGAGTGCTGATCTTGCGACACAATTTGCTTTTTAAATTCCACGGTTTGTCTGAATCAGTTTAGTTGTCCAACGTGGACGCCCCCGATTTGTGTCGCATGCAAGCCGGCGCTGATGCGACACAATCCGATCACGTGCGCCAAAAACCTGGGGCAATTCAGGGCAAAACAGAAAAAAAAATACATGAAACCCGATGAAAATGCGGCGTTCGGACCCTTAGTAAATGTGCACCTTTAGATATTTATTTACTGGATTTACATATACTCATCTGAAAATGTATGGAAATAAGATCTGACGATATAGTGAAATAGCAGAAATACTATGTCACCTTATTCCACTAATCTGTACATTGTCCATGAATTGTCCAAAAATATATGTATGTAAATGTATGTAAATCTTTATTGGTTGTCAAAAAAATAAAAACTGTTTAAAAAAAGGAAACAGGCCCTCATAAAGTTCTGTACAACAAGGGCATCGTCAGGTAGGCATTGAAATGATCTTAATGAATAGTTATGCTTTGAAGAATTGTTCACTGTAAACAAAGTGTGTTTAGAAAATTAAAATAAAATCTTCTCTATAGGTTCCGCTAAACTATGCTGTTTGAGGGCAGGTCACTGCTCCGGCCAATCACTGGTTTCCCTAGTTACCGTAACACAAATTGACTGTCAATGACCTTCGAGGGCAAAACCAGTCGAAGGAGCTACCGGAGGGTAATTTTATTCTAAAACATTAAAGCAGCTTTATGTTCAAGGAAGTAAAGTCATTTAATTAACAATCAATTGTAAATAATGTGTTGGTTTATAGGGTAGCAAATTACTGTGAAGCCTCGAATATATTAATTTCTATCCGTGTTGTGAACATACAATATGTTGCTTTGTTGTTTATATGAGTAGATGTCTCTGTCATTAGATGGAGCATCAGATAATTGTATTACATTGTAACACATATTTATGGCCTGTACTGTACATGTTTTCAACAGCACCCCATCTGGCCTGGCCTGGTACTACACATAACGGACATGATTTTAATGGAAAACATTTCTATTATTGAAGTGTAGCTGCACCACTGGGAGCACTTTAATGGCGTCATTCCCTTTAGTTACTGAAACAATCCAAAAATACTGAGCTGGCTGCAGGGGAAATTTTAATTCCCTGGTTCCTTTCCACCAACAGACAAGGTCTCTGTAGTGTGGATCACATTTATAGGCTATAAACTGCATTCTGTAGCTCATTGATGGAGCTGAAGGAAAACTGTGGGGAATTAGAATTTTCCCTGCAGCCCTTCATGTTCTTTTCGGCTCAATCCTACAGGTAGAAGGAGCAATTTTAATAATAATATTTTTAAATTGCGCTGTAAGCATTTTCAGTAAGATATTCAGCACCGGTACTTTAAATAGTTATTGGTATGTTCAATAGTGGTAACCTATAGACCCTCCAATCTGGAAAGGTGATTTATAAATTCGATGGTGAACACTGACAGTAAAGTGTTCGTATGTATGATCCAGGAATAGGGCAATGTATAGGTATATACCATGCACTTTACATTAAATACTGTTACTGTCAGATGCACACATGCTTGACTCCCGCTCAGACACAGAAAGCACACACATTGGACGATGTATCATTGTTTGTTTGTCTATGTTTGACGCAGCAGAGCCTGCCTAACGATAAATTATCCCCATTGAATGTTATTGATATGAGCTGATTTCCAGCAGGAAGAAAATTCCAACTATTGATATTCTATTGATTCCTCTGGTTATCTGGTCTTTCCCCTTTGGACTGTGATTCTGCACTGTACCTGCTATCTCGTTGTGACCCGGACCTCTGACCTTGCTCTTCTGTTTGTTTGTCAGCCTTGTTTCGTGTCTGCACTGTGACTTAGGGAGGGAGTGACACCCAGTTACTGCCCACCCTTTAGGGTGAGGCCGGTAGGTAGGTAGGTGACGGCTTGGGGGACTCAGCATAGGGCTCACTGCCCTGTCTGTCATCCTGCACCCCATTGCCACCCTACTTACAACACTACACTAAATATCTTGCTTTTTATGCGCTCCTAAAAATCCAAGATTTTGGCTGATCATATCAAACTGTGCTGAAGCATCATGGGATGTTAGCAAACCAAAAAAAGAGAGTTAAACTAAGAACATAAAAATCAAGAGAGTCTTCTTTTAAGCAGAGAAGTAGGGAAATTAAGTAGTAAAATGTATTGTATGCAAAGGGTTAATAAAGAGCCTGTCGGGCTCAGGTCTGTGCACCTACTGAATTTTTATTTTCTCTACTTAAAAAGAATGTGTTTGTTTGTTTCGATTCTATTCCAGCCTGTTGTTTGTAGTCCAAATGAATTTCAATGTGAAATCAGGAAATATGCCGGAATGGATTGGTCCAAGTCAGAGATGTGACATTTTTATATTGTGCTTCTTTCATTGCGCCATTGTGAGGATAATTTATGAATCTTGTGCCATTTTCACCTTTCTAAGCAAGCATTGTGGGTCTCATTGTCGTCAAAGCTGTGTATTCTGAAATGTAAGGTTAATTAAAGCAAGTGAAATGATTCAGGTCAATTAGCATGATTCAGCTCTAGAGATGTGCGAAAATATTTGTTTTGCCGGAGTAGATGATAAAATATAACTCTACAGTTGTATATTTCATTTTATTATTTTATTATATTATAATACTTGCTTAATTCTATTCACCCCTATTAACATTGCTAGTAGCCATCATCAGTGTCATGTTTTGGGTGGAGCCATGTCCGATTGCTGCATTGTCTATTCATAACCTAATAGAAAGAAAGTAATGATGGCACCATGACAATTTCGGATACTGTCAATTGTCCTACTGACCACAAGCTACGAACCACAATGCATTGTAACAATATTGTTTCTAGTGGTTATAATATCCACATAAATTATACTGACTGATAAGTGAAATTGATCCTTAGGCTAAGTCATCAATTATCAGATCAGTCCAACACCTTGCACCACAAAGTGGCTACTCCACCGATCAACTGATTCATTATTTATCAGGCACAGCTCCATCCGTGTTATAAAAGATGTGTCTGATATTACAGCTCTGAGCATTTTGGTCTCATTCAACTCAGTACTAATAGCAAGATTATAAGATAACATCACATAAGTAGGGGGTTGACAGTGCTTATTTTTAGGGCAACAGCACTCTTGTAGACACCACCAAGGGCCTCATTACACTATGAGAGTATATTTTGCCTAAAATATCTTCATGATTAGCACATGATCTTCTTTTTTATGTAAAGAAGCAGAAGGCAACCTTCAGGCATTTTGAGGGCCTGGGTAATATATCAACTAACAGGTGATAATCTACTCCTTATGGTCCATGACATTGTTTCCAGTTGTCCTCAGACAACACTATGCCCCTAAAAATACCACAGTCACTTAAAGTATAGTATCCCTGAAATAACAACTATGCCCCACATTACCCCCAAATTGTATACTCTGCATGACTCACTGTGCAAAGTTTTCCAGGATTGGCTAAGGAAAACCACGCCTCTTTTAGCTCCCTTGACTGCAAACATGACCTACAAGAAGCCTTATGGCATGATACAGGATTAAAACCAAACCAGTATATCTATTCCAGAACTGTAGACAGCGCTGTTTTGTCCTGCTTGGGTGTCTTCGGTACAGCTTAGGGGAATTGTTTGGCTGTGACTAGGGAAGTAAGAGTTTTCCTTACGGCTAATTAAGGCCGCCATGTAGGCGTGTGCCCCGAATGAGTATTTTGATTGAGATTCGGTGCAGCCTGTCTTACTTAGCCACTCCCATGCATTTGTTCTAATTGTTTTCAGGTTTTTGACAAAACCTAAAAGCGAGATTTCCATAAAATCAAAATCAGAATTTAGCTAACAGAGAATCAGAAGTCCAACTTTCTTCTCTATGTAGTGAGCAATGTCAGGAATTGCAGCTCAACTACTACTGAACTGTATAGAACCTCAGCAGCAGTTCCCTGTCCTGGCCCTACAGAGAATAAAGAGCTAGACATCTGCCCTCTTCTCCGTTTGCTGTGTAGTTGACCAACCTGGTTTCAAATGTCAGACCAGTCCCCTGTCCTGGCCCTACAGAGAATAAAGAGCTGGACATCTGCCCTGTTCTCCGTTTGCTGTGTTGTTGACCAACCTGGGTCCAATGTCAGACCAGTTTCCTGTCCTTTCCCAACAGAGAATAAAGAGCCAGACATCTGCCCTGTTCTCCGTTTGCTGTGTAGTTGACCAACCTGGTTCAAATGTCAGAAACATCAGTCCCACCTGTTCCTGGCCCTACAGAGAATAAAGAGATAGACATCTGCCCTGTTCTCCATTTGCTGTGTAATTGACCAACCTGGGTCCAAATGTCAGACCAGTTCCCTGTCCTTTCCCTACAGAGAATAATGAGCTGGACATCTGTCCTGTTCTCCGTTTGATGTGTAGTTGACCAACCTGTGTCCAAATGCCGGACCCTTATTGGCCAATATTATGGATTAGTCATAAATATCTTTAAGGTGGAAAGGCATTTAAAAGAAATGTCATCTGGATATGATGCTTCATAATTATTACATTTATCACTCCTTTGGCTTACCTTATGAGCAAATTGGATGCAAAAATCCAGGAAAATAAAGTCACTTTATTTCTACCATGAAAACAATCTGTAAGTAGCGAAAACAAGAAGGGAAGTAAATAGGATCGGAGTTAGCCTCCAGCTAGAGCCAAATGCTGAACGTAAAAATGCATGAGCGGCATCGCTGAACCTAGGACTGGAATATGTGTAGAATGAAGCCGCAGCGGCCGACATGTATTTTGTATAACTCACTAAACTATTTTTAGATGTATATATTTTCCGGGGTGTTCAAAGTCACTGCTGATGTCCATCAAATTAAATAACGATTTTCCTGGCCGTAAAAAGCACAATAAATATCACAGGAAATTTACAACCTAAGCTCCTTTGCCAGAAGCGAGCTATAGTCACATATCAGTGCCCGGGGATTACTTATAAGGATTACTTACAAAGCAGTTTAAAAAATACACCGGTAGCCATTTTTAAGATGCCCCACAAAATGTCAATAAACCTACAAAATCGCACAGATTGACTTTCCGAACGTCCCCTTTATGAGCCCTGACTGCATGTGATGATTCGGAAGAGCTAACTTCTTCTTTAATATTGGAGAATGTACAGATTTTTTTTTTTTTTTGCATTAGGCACTAAAATATATCCCCTCTGCCATGAATAACGGCTTCTGATCGATATCTTCTCCTCTACAGAAATGCATTCTCTATGCATATTTATAAGTGCTCTGACTGGCGCTATTATTCCAACAAACCCACATCACGCTCAAGATTTGCAGCTGGTTTTATGGGCTTGTTACTGCAGTGTATTTGTCAAAAACTAAAATTGTAGCCACATCCAATTTTAAGACAATGTAAATGTCCATAAAATCTATAGCAAAACTCCGATTTTTTAGCTCATTTGGAGACTGCTTATTGATTTAATAGGCTGAAGTCGTGACCAATCTGATGACTTGGAAGTACTTTTTTTTTAAAGGGGCAAATGCCCTTGTAGGGGAAGTGTCCTGTATAATATATGTCTTTCTTGAGAAAATGTCTGTGGCCTGAATGCAAAAAAATTATCAATTTTATTTAAAGAGGTTTTCCCACGAACAAAAGTTAGGTCCCATTTACGGGATAAGGCCTAACTTGCTGATCAGTGGGGGGTCTCAGTGATCACGAAAATAAAGGGTTCTGATGTGGTCCCACGTAACTCCGAATGCCGCGCTCACCGATTTCTGTCAGCTCCATAGAGATTAATGGAGCAGAACAGTCATGTGTAGCGGTCTGCTCCATTAGTCTGGCGGAGCGACATTTTCGTGATCTGTTGATGTCTCATCACTGAGACATCTACTGATCAGCAAGTTAGGCCCTATCCCGTGGACTTTTTTTTCGTGGAGAAAACCCCTTTAAATGCAAATGCACATTTAAGTGCACTATGTGGGTACCCACAATATCTGGCAAGCCCTTTATTGTTCAGATTTAAAGAAGAAGGGGGGCACTGTCAATCAAGGCTGAGTGAGAAATTCCCAGCAGTGAAACTTATCCAGAGAAGGTGCACTGGACACATAGCCACACCCATAGTGTACTGGCCAAACAAGGACACACCCATAGTGCAAATAAACAATTAGGCCAAAAGATTCAGTTTACCTTATTTGCCAAGTTCAAAGCGGAAGTAGGACACTGTCAATCAATTACAAAGTTGGAATTGTAACTGGAGAAAAGTCCACATAGTGCAGATGAACATTTAGGTGCACCATGGGTGTGGCCACAGGATTCTGTGAACCCTTTATTGCTCAGTTTCAAAGGAGAAGGAGTACACTGTCAATCATGGCATAGAGGAAAATGCTCAGCAGTGAAACTTAGAGGAGGCACCGGACTCGTGACCACACGCATGGTGCACTAGACACAAGGCCACACAAGGCCACACCTATAGTGCAAAATGAATATTTTTCTGTATCTAATTCATAACATTTAAAGTGGTGAGTCACTACAGCGCCCGACATTGTCATCACTGATATAACATTTTTAGATCATGCAGGGATATGCCCTTTAAACCCCAATTTATTTTAAAAAAAAATCTAGAAACGGTAATGATAATAATAAAAATAAAACAGGGTTATGAGAAAAGATCTGTGGCTAGACAGCAGAAAAATATTTATTTTTGATTTACATACAAATGAGCATTTTGGTGCACCATGGGAGTAACCACAAAATCCGATACTTATATTGTCCTGGTTCAAAGCAGAAGCAAGATACTCTCAGTTGAGGCTAAAAGGGAAAAGTCCAGCAGTGAAACTTGGTAAAGAGGGTACACCAGACCTGTGGTGCACTAGAAAGCTAATTGGCATATTAATAAAAATTTTAATATATGAGTATAGATGTTTTTTTTTCAAGAGGGACTCTGCTGTGGACATTTTATTCATGGGGGCTTTGCTGTGCACATTTTGTAAAGAGGGGGCCCTGCTGTGGACATTTATGAAACGAGGGGCATCTGATGGACATTTTTTATGTTATGGTAAAATGAGGATTCGTGGCTTATACACGAGTATTTAGAGTATGAGGGGGAGCTCAGCTGCAGAGCGCTGGGTCAGTCAGGACAGCAGTCTGATCTCCTACGCCAGTGATGGCGAACCTTTTGGAGACAGAGTGCCCAAGCTGCAACCAAAACTCACTTATATGTCGCAAAGTGCCAACATGACAATTAAAGCAGTAACTGATTGATCCCTGCTGTATCACAGGTTTTAATCGTATTGGCGTCCTGAGTTCACCAATACAATAGAAAGATAATAGAGAAATTTGGATTGTAGCTTCCCACCAGGGTCCCTGATGAGAAAGGATCAGGGGACCCAGAGCAGTTGGTCCAATAACAATCCATTTCTATCCACACCTTCTTGCTTCTCCTTTAGTCCTGAGCTTGGCATGTCCTGGGCTGTATTGGATCACAGGAGAAAGCCTTTAGTCCTTGCTGACAAACTCTGTGTTGGGGTGAAGGCCTGGGTGCCCACAGAAAGGGCTCCGAGTGCCACCTCTGGCACCCGTGCCATAGGTTCGCCACCACTGTCCTACGCTGTCTGGGACATCTTGTCTGGTCGGGGTGGATGGTTTCATGCAGTTAATGTTATTGGCTTTCCTAAATAGATGGGTAACTAGAGCATGTTTGAAGTTCATCATTTAATTACTTTTATGAACAGATATAGAGAATACAGAGTATATAGGGGGATATTTATTAAACGTGTGCCGGCGTATAATAGCCCCACCGCTACATTTTTGCAGCATGACACATCAAGAGGCTTCAGCCTTTTGATGTATCGGGCAGGGTCCTGCGCAGCGTTTATTTCTACGCCACATGTGAAAAGTCGCCTGGATGGCCACGCCCCACCCGTAAAGGTGGAGAGGGCTAAATAACCATGAGTGCTAGCGATAAGATAGCATTTTCTATTATTTCAGTGCTTCTACGTCACTGACGTGGCACAGAGGCCCTAATAAATACGCTCCATACAGCATATAGAGTAGTACTTAAGTCCTAATATCCAGGTACAAGTTGGTTTGGATGTTGGGGAGGGGGTCTAGTTGTGTGAACAGACCAGGGCCCATGGGACTCGGAAAAACCGCAGTATTTTTTAAAAAAAAGTGTCGCTTGACACGCGCTTACCTGCACCCAGGGTAGGACGGTGAACTTTAGTGAACTCCGACGGAATTCAGCGCAGCAGCCACACCTAGTGGACATCGGGCGCACGACCTTAGTGAATCCCGGAAGACCTGAATCCTCCACTGAGAACACGCCGCTGGATCGCGACAGGACCGGGTAAGTAAATCTGCCCCATTGGCCCAAATTTATCAATAGAGAGCAAATTACAAAGGTGCACCTCACTATGTTTAGGTGCACTTTTAAACACATCTACCACCAGGATGAAGGATTGTAAAGCAAGCACACTGAAATGGTGTGTGCCCCCTCTGCCTGGATCCACTCTTCTTTATGCTTCCTATGCCAGTGTTTTTGAGAAAAAAAAGGCTTTAAAAATTATGCAGATGATCCTGAGGGGCTCCAGGTTACTTTAGCACCAATGAAGCCCGGACTAAGTCTACTAATTTCTATAACTTCATGAATGTGACAAGGTCATTTTAGACACAATTTAAAATCACTGGGGGTCATTTACTAAGGGCCCGATTCGCGTTTTCCCGACGTGTTACCCGAATATTTCCGATTTGCGCCGATTGTACCTGAATTGCCCCGGGATTTTGGCGCACGCGATCGGATTGTGGCGCATCGGCGCAGGCATGCGTGCGACAGAAATCGGGGGGCGTGGCCGAACGAAAACCCGACGGATTCGGAAAAACCGCCGCATTTAAAAAAAAATTTGTGTCGCGAAAATTTCACTCACCTTCATCCTGGATAGGCCGGTGTATTTCGAGGCATTCCAGCGGACTTCAGCGCAGCAGCGCCACCTGGTGGACGTCGGAGGAACTGCTTTGATGAATCCCGGCCGGACCCGAATCCAGCGCAGAGAACGCGCCGCTGGATCGCGAACGGACCGGATAAGTAAATATGCCCCACCAGTTTTCCTGGTGCACAAATAGCGGTTTTTTTAAGACAGTGATTTTAAATTGTGTCTAAAATGACTTGTCACATCATGAAGTTATAGAAATTTAGTAGAGTTAGTCCGGGCTTCATTGGTGCTAAAGTAGCCTGGAGCCCCTCAGGATCATCTGCATAATTTTTAAAGCCTTTTTTTTCAAAAAAAATGGCATAGGAAGCGGTAAGAAGAGGTGGATCCAGCAGAGGGGCACACACCATTTCAGTGTGCTTGCTTTACAATCTTCATCCTGGTGGTAGATGTGTTTTTTTAAAAGTGCACCTAAAAATAGTGAGGTGCACCTTTGCAAATTGCTTCTATGATAAATTTGGGCCAATGGGGCAGATTTACTTACCCGGTCCTGTCGCGATCCAGCGGCGTGTTCTCAGTGAGGATTCGGAGGATTCAGGTTTCGGATTCACTAAGGTCGTGCGCCCGATGTCCATAGGTGTGGCTGCTGTGCTGAATTCCATCGGAGTTCACTAAAGTTCACCATCCTACCCTGGGTGCAGGTTAAGCGCGTGTCAAGCGACATTTTTTTTAAAAAATACGGCGGTTTTTCCGAGTCCCATGGGCCCTGGTTGTTCACACAACTAGACCCCCTCCCCACATCCAAACCAACTTGTACCCGGATATTAGGACTTAATACTACTCTATAGCTGTTTGGAGCGTAATTATAGGGCCTCTGTGCACGTCAGTGACGTAGATAGAGCACTGAATATAAGAAATGCTATCTTATCGCTAGCACCAGTGGTTATTTATCTCTTCCACCTTTACGGGTGGGGCGTGGCCATCCAGCGCGACTTTTCACATGTGGCGTAGAATAAACGCTGCGCAGGACCCCTGCCCGATACATCAAAAGGCTGAAGCCTCTTGATGTGTCATGCTGCAAAATGTAGCGGTGGGGCTATTATACGCCGGCACACTTTAATAAATATCCCCCTATATACTCTGTATTTCTATATCTGTCTATAAAAGTAATTAAATGATTGAACTCAAACATGCTCTAGTTACCCATCTATTTAGGAAAGCCAATAACATAACTGCATGAAACCACCACCCGACCAGACAAGATGTCCCAGACAGCGTAGGACAGTGGTGGCGAACCTATGGCACGGGTGCCAGAGGTGCACTCGGAGCCCTTTCTGTGGGCACCCAGGCCTTCACCCCAACACAGAGTTTGTCAGCAGGACTAAAGGCTTTCTCCTGTGACCAATACAGCCCGGACATGCCAAGCTCAGACTAAAGGGAGAAGCAAGAAGGTGGTGATAGAAATGGATTGTTATTGGAACCAACACTGCTCTGGGTCCCCTGATCCTTTCTCATCAGGGACCCTGGTGGAAGACTACAATCCAAATTTCTCTATTTCTTTCTATTGTATTGTGTGAACTCAGGACGCCAATACGATTAAAAATGTGATACAGAGGATCAATCAGTTACTGCTTAATTGTCATGTTGGCACTTGCAGACATAAGTGAGTTTTGGTTGCAGCTTGGGCACTCTGTCTCCAAAGGTTCGCCATCACTGGGGTAGGAGATCAGACTGCTGCCTGACTGACCCAGCGCTCTGCAGCTGAGCTCCCCCTCATACTCTAAATACTCGTGTATAAGCCACGAATCCTCATTTTACCATAACATAAAAAATGTCCATCAGATGCCCCTCTTTTCATAAATGTCCACAGCAGGGCCCCCTCTTTACAAAATGTGCACAGGCAAAGCCCCCATGAATAAAATGTTCCACAGCAGAGTCCCTCTTGAAAAAAAACAATCTATACTCATATATTAAAATTTTTTTATTAATATGCCAATTAGTTTTCTAGTGCACCACAGGTCTGGTGTACCCTCTTTACCAAGTTTCACTGCTGGACTTTCCCTTTTAGCCTCAACTGAGAGTATCTTGCTTCTGCTTTGAACCAGGACAATATAAGTATCGGATTTTGTGGTTACTCCCATGGTGCACCAAAATGCTCATTGTATGTAAATCAAAAATAAATATTTTTCTGCTGTCTAGCCACAGATCTTTTCATAACCTGTTTTATTTTTATTATTATCATTACCGTTCTAGATTTTTTTTTTAAATAAATTGGGGTTTTAAAGGGCATATCCCTGCATGATCTAAAAATGTTATATCAGTGATGACAAATGTCGGGCGCTGTAGTGATTCACCACTTTAAATGTTATGAATTAGATACAGAAAAAATTCATTTTGCCACTATAGGTGTGGCCTTGTGTGGCCTTGTGTCTAGTGCCTCTCTTAAGTTTCACTGCTCAGCATTTTCCTCTATGCCATGATTGACAGTGTGCTCTCTTCTCTTTGAAACTGAAGCAATAAAGGGTTCACTGAATCTGTGGCCACACCATGGTGCACCTAAATGTTCATCTGCACTATGTGGACTTTTGTCCAGGTACAATTCCAATTTGTAATTGATTGACAGTGTCTAATTCCGCTTTTGAACTTGGCAAATAAGTGAACTGAATCTTTGGCCTAATTGTTTATTTGCACTATGGTGTGTGTCCTTGTTGGCCAGTGCACTATGGGGTGGCTATGGGTTCAGTGCACCTACTCTTAATAAGTTTCACTGCTGGGAATTTCCCACTCAGCCTTGATTGACAGTGCCCCCCTTCTTCTTTAAATCTGAACAATGAAGGGCTTGCCAGATATTGTGGGTACCCACGTAGTGCACTTAAATGTGCATTTGCATTTAAAGGGGTTTTCTCCACGAACAAAAGTCAGGCCCTATCCACGGGATAGGGCCTAACTTGCTGATCAGTAGATGTCTCAGTGATGAGACATCAACAGATCACGAAAATGTCGCTCCGCCAGACTAATGGAGCAGACCGCTACACATGACTGTTCTGCTTCATTAATCTCTATGGAGCTGACAGAGATCGGTGAGCGCGGCGTTCGGAGTTACGTGAGACCCCATCAGACCCCTCACTGAGACCCCCCACTGATCAGCAAATTAGGCCTTATCCCGTAAATGGGACCTAACTTTTGTTCGTGGGAAAACCTCTTTAAATAAAATTGATAATTTTTTTTGCATTCAGGCCACAGACATTTCTCAAGAAAGACATATTATTATACAGGAAACTTCCCTTACAAGGGCATTTGCCCCTTTAAAAAAAAGTACTTCCAAGTCATCAGATTGGTCACGACTTCAGCCTATTAAATCAATAAGCAGTCTCCAATGAGCTAAAAATCTGAGTTTTGCTATAGATTTTTGGACATTTACATTGTCTTAAAATTGGATGTGGCTACAATTTAGTTTTTGACAAATAACACTGCAGTAACAAGCCCATAAAACCAGCTGCAAATCTTGAGCGTGATGTGGGTTGTGGAATAATAGCGCCAGTCAGAGCACTTATAATATGCATAGAGAATGCATTTCTGTAGAGGAGAGATATCGATCAGAAGCCGTATTCATGGAGCAGAGGGGAATATTTTAGTGCCTAATGCAAAAAAAAAAAAAAACAAATCTGTACATTCTCCAATATTAAAGAAGAAGTTAGCTCTTCCGACTCATCACAGCCAGTCAGGGGCTCATAAAGGGGACGTTCGGAAAAGTCAATCTGTGCGATTTTGTAGGTTTATTGACATTTTGTGGGGCATCTTAAAAATGGCTACCGGTGTATTTTTTAAAACGCTTTGTAAGTAATCCTTATAAGTAATCCCCGGGCACCTGATATGTACTATAGCTCGCTTCTGGCAAAGGAGCTTAGGTTGTAATTTCCTGTGATATTTATTGTGCTTTTTACGGCCAGGAAAATCGTTATTTAATTTGATGGACATCAGCAGGACTTTGAACACCCCGGAAAAATATACATCTAAAAATAGTTTAGTGAGTTATACAAAATACATGTCGGCCGCTGCGGCTTCATTCTACACATATTCCAGTCCTAGGTTCAGCGATGCTGCTCATGCATTTTTACGTTCAGCATTTGGCTCTAGCTGGAGGCTAACTCCGATCCTATTTACTCCCTTCTTGTTTTCGTTACTTACAGATTGTTTCATGGTGAGAAATAAAGTGACTTTTTTTCCTGGATTTTTGCTCCCATTTGCTCATAAGGTAAGGGCAAAGGAGTGATAAATGTAATAATTATGAAGGCATCATATCCAGATGACATTTCTTTTAAATGCCTTTTCACCTTAAAGATATTTATGACTAATTCCAAATCACATTGGCCAATACAGGGTCCGAACATTTGGACCCAGGTTGGTCAACTCACAGCAAACGGAGAACAGGGCAGATGTCTATCTCTTTATTCTCTGTAGGGCCAGGACAGGGAACTGGTCTGACGTTTGGACCCAGGTTGGTCAACAACACAGCAAACGGAGAACAGGGCAGATGTCCAGCTCTTTATTCTCTGTAGGGCCAGGACAGGGGACTGGTCTGACATTTGAAACCAGGTTGGTCAACTACACAGCAAACGGAGAACAGGGCAGATGTCTGGCTCTTTATTCTCTGTTGGGAAAGGACAGGAAACTGGTCTGACATTTGGACCCAGGTTGGTCAACAACACAGCAAACGGAGGAGAACAGGGCAGATGTCCAGCTCTTTATCTGTAGGGCCAGGACAGGGACTGGGTCTGACATTGAAACCAGGTTGGTCAACTACACAGCAAACGGAAGGAGGCAGATGTCTAGCTCTTTATTCTCTGTAGGGCCAGGACAGGGAACGTGCGCTGAGGTTCTATACAGTTCAGTAGTAGTTGAGCTGCAATTCCTGACATTGCTCACTACATAGAGAAGAAAGTTGGACTTCTGAATCTCTGTTAGCTAAATTCTGATTTTGATTTTATGGAAATCTCGCTTTTAGTTTTGTCAAAAACCTGAAAACAATATTAAAACAATGCATGGGAGTGGCTAAGTAAGACAGCTGCACCGAATCTCAATCAAAAACTATTCGGGCACACGCCTACATGGCGGCTAATTAGCCGTAAGGAAAACTCTTACTTCCTAGTCACAGCAAACAATTCCCCTAAGCTGTACCGAAGACACCCAAGCAGGACAAAACAGCGCTGTCTACAGGTTCTGGAATAGATATACTGGTTTGGTTTTAATCCTGTATCATGCCATAAGGCTTCTTGTAGGTCATGTTTGCAGTCAAGGGAGCTAAAAGAGGCGTGGTTTTCCTTGCCAATCCTGGAAAACTTTGCACAGTGAGTCATGCAGAGTATACAATATGGGGGTAATGTGGGCATAGTTGTTATTCAGGGATACTATACTTTAAGTGACTGTGGTATTTTAGGGGCATAGTGTTGTCTGAGGACAACTGGAAACAATGTCATGGACCATAAGGAGTAGATTATCACCTGTTAGTTGATATATTACCAGGCCCTAAAATGCCTGAAGGTTGCCTTCTGCTTCTTTACATAAAAAAGAAGATCATGTGCTATCATGAAGATATTTTGGCAAAATATACTCATAGGTAAGAGGCCCTTGGTGGTGTCTACAGAGTGCTGTTGCCCTAAAAATAAGCACTGTCAACCCCCTACTTATGTGATGTTATCTTATAATCTTGCTATTAGTATGAGTTGAATGAGACCAAATGCTCAGAGCTGTAATATCAGAACATCTTTTATAACACGGAGGAGCTGTGCCTGATAAATAAATTGAATCAGTTGATCGGTGTGAAGTAGCCACTTGTGGGTGCAAGGTGTTGACTGATCTGATAATTGATGACTTAGCCTAAGGATCAATTTCACTTATCAGTCAGTATAATTATGTGGATATTATAACCACTAGAAACAATATTGTTACAAAGCATTGGGTTCGTAGCTTGTGGTCAGTAGGACAATTGAGTTGTTTCCGAAATTGTCATGGTGCCATCATTATTTCTTTCTATTAGGTTATGATAGACAATGCAGCAATCGGACATGGCTCCACCCAAAACATGGACACTGATGAGGCTACTAGCAATGTTAATAGGGGTGAATAGAATTAAGCAAGTATATAATATAATAAAATAATTAAATGAAATATACAACTGTAGAGTTATATTTATCATCTTACTCCGGCAAACAAATATTTCGCACATCTCTAGAGCTGAATCATGCCTAATTGACCTGAATCATTTCACTTGCTTTAATAACCTTACATTTCAGAAACACAGCTTTGACGACAATGAGACCCCAATGCTTGCTTAGAAAGTAAAATGGCACAAGATTCTAAATTATCCTCACAATGGGCGCAATGAAAGAAGCACAATATAAAAATGTCACATTCTGATTGGACCAATCCATTCCGGCATATTCTGATTTCACATTGAAAATTCATTTGGACTACAAACAAACAGTCTGGAATAGAACGAAACAAACAAAACATCTTTTTAAGTAGAGAAAAATAAAAATTCAGTAGGTGCACAGACCTGAGCCCGACAGGCTCTTTATGTAACCCTTTGCATCAATACATTTACTACTAATTTCCTACTCTCTGCTTAAAAGAAGACTCTCTTGTTTTATTTTTTAGTTTAACTCTCTTTTTTTGGTTGGTAAATCCCATGATGCTTCAGCACAGTTTGATATGATCAGCAAAATCTTGGATTTTTAGGATGCGCATAAAAAGCAAGATATAGTGTAGTGCTGTAAGTAGGGTGGCAAGGGGGTGCAGGATGACAGACAGGGGCAGTGAGCCCTATGCTGAGTCCCCCAAGCCGTCACACTACCTACCTACTGGCCCCACACCTAAGGGGGGCAGTAACTGGGTGTCAGCCCCTCCCTAAGTCACAGTTGCAGAAGACACGAAACAAGGCTGACAAACAAAACAAAAGAGCAGGTTAGAGGTCCGTCACAACGAGATAGCAGGTACAGTACAGAATCACGTCCA
Organism: Engystomops pustulosus; assembly: GCA_019512145.1. Lineage (NCBI taxonomy): Eukaryota > Metazoa > Chordata > Amphibia > Anura > Leptodactylidae > Engystomops > Engystomops pustulosus. The sequence goes on from CM033641.1 coordinate 34,187,606, forward strand.
AAGGGGAAAGACCGATAACCAGAGGAATCAATAGAATCAATAGTTGGAATTTTTCTTCCTGCTGGAAATCAGCTCATATCAATAACATTCAATGGGGAAATTTATCGTTAGGCAGGCCTGCTGCCCGTCAACATAGACAAATAAAAAAACAATGATACATCGTCCAATGTGTGTGCTTTCTGTGTCTGAGCGGGAGTCAAGCATGTGTGCATCTGACAGTACAGTATTTAATGTAAAGTGCATGGTATATACCTATACATTGCCCTATTCTTGGATCATACATACGAACACTTTACGTCAGTGTTCACCATCGAATTTATAAATCACCTTTCCAGATTGGAGGGTCGATGGGTACCACTATTGAACATAACATAAACTATTAAAGTACCGGGGCTGAATATCTTACTGAAAATGCTTACAGCGCATTTAAAAATATTATTATTAAATTGCTCCTTCTACCTGTAGGATTGAGCCGAAAAGAACATGAAGGGCTGCAGGGAAAATTCTAATTCCCCACAGTTTTCCTTCAGCTCCCAATGAGCACAGAATGCAGTTTATAGCCTATATGTGATCCACAATACAGGACTTGTCTGTTGGTGAAAGGAACCAGGGAATTAAAATTTCCCCTGCAGCACAGCTCAGTATTTTGGATGTTTCAGTAACTAAAGGGAATGACGCCATTAAAGTGCTCCCAGTGGTGCAGGCTACACTTCAATAAAGAAATGTTTTGCATTAAAATCATGTGCGTTATGTGTAGTACCATGCCAGGCCAGATGGGGTGCTGTTGAAAACAGTGAGAGTACAGGCCATAAATATGGGTTACAATGTAATACAATTATCGATCCATCTAAGACAGAGAATCTACTCATAGAAACAACAAAGCAACATATTGTATGTTCACAAACACGGATAGAAAATTAATATATTCGAGGCTTCACAGTAATTTGCTACCCTATAAACCAACACATTATTTACAAATTGATGTTAATTAAATGACTTTACTTATCTGAACATAAAGCTGCTTAATGTTTAGAATAAAATTACCTCCGGTAGCTCCTTTGACTGGTTTTGCCCTCGAAGGTCATTGACAGTCCAATTTGTGTTACGGTAATAGGAAACCAGTGATTGGCCGGAGCAGTGACGCCTCAAACAGCATAGTTTAGCGGAACCTATAGAGAAGGATTTTATTTTAATTTTAAACACACTTGTTTACAGTGAACAATTCTTCAAAGCATAACTATTCATTAAGATCATTCAATGCCTACCTGACGATGCCCTTTGTACAGGAAACTTTATGAGGGCCTGTTTCCTTTTTTAAAACAGTTTTATTTTTTGACAACCAATAAGATTTACATACATTACATACATATATTTTTGGACAATTCATGGACAATGTACAGATTAGTGGAAATAAGGTGACATAGTATTTCTGCTATTTCACTATACGTTAGATCTCTATTCCATAATTTCAGATGAGTGATATGTAAATCCAGTAAATAAATATCTAAAGGTGCACATTTACTAAGGGTCCGAACGCCCGCATTTTTCATCGGGTTTCATGTATTTTTTTTTGTTTTGCCCTGAATTGCCCCAGGTTTTTGGCGCACGTGATCGGATTTGTTCGCATCAGCGCCGGCTTGCATGCGACACAAATGCGGGAGGTCACGTTGGACAATAAACTGATCGACAAACCGTGGAGTGGAATTAAAAAGCAAATTGTGTCGCAAGATCAGCACTCACATGCATCGGGAAGAAAGATGAAGGTGACTCCGGCGGACCTCAGCATGGGAAGCGATAGATGCAGGAAAACTTGGACGACAACAATCTTAGTGCAATCACGGCAGCCCCAAATCCTCTCAGAAATGCACGGCAGAGAACGCGATGGGATGGGTAAGTAAAATGGTCCCCAGAGTATTTGAATTTTATCGCATGTTTATCGGGGAAAGCAATAAAGAAATTCCAAAAGTATTCCCTGGTACGAGGACAACCAAATTCTTTAGGTTTTAATACATTTAAAAAAAACTTCTCCACACATCTGGGCAAATGATGGATAGGCCTGGGCACTCTGCATACTCTATAATGAGGAGAGGGGTGATCAGCGCTCGCTCTCTCCACTTCTACAGATGAAGGGCTATAACCAGGTCCCATCCTGGTGCGTTAGCACATTTGTTTAAAAGTAACCCTAATCTGTGTAAAAATAGGCAGAAAAAAACCTTTCTTATCTTCCTTTAAAAGTGGATTGCCCATGAAGGAACGGCTCCAATTTAACCATTAGTGATGTTAACACAATAAGATTATTTTTAAAACCGGCCACTTTACATTTTTCTATCACTACAGTAATGCTCAGTGTAAATTCCCGGATTGTGGACCGGAGACTCTAAGCAGAGACTTTATGATCCTCTGTGCTTGAGATGCTGTGTGCTGACAATGTGCTTAAGTATCAGAGGAACAGGTTTGGTTACATTTAGCTTCTATTATTGTTTCTGGAATCTGACCATAGAAAAGTAATGAGAACAAATGAGAGATATCAGCTCTAATATTACAGCTATAACATACACAGCTCATATGATGCCTCCTCCCCCTTCCCCTGGTTAAAGACCTTATCTGTGCGTAGCTTGTAGCTACTCGCCTCATGCGTGTAGTTTGCCGACAGGAAAAAATCAATGTATGTGTGAGCGCATCCTGGAATTCACAGGGTTAGGGCTAAGAGAAGCAGGAGCAGCTCATCTCGTTGCAGCCTCACTGTCCTTGTACACCAGGACTGATGAGGCAGGTTGGACTTACATTTGTGAATGCTGGAGTTATGTTACAAACATGACATTAGATAAGTGTTTAGTTTTGTTATCTGAGTATACATATAAGAAACTTTGTCTCAGGGGAATACACCTTAATAAGGAGGAACTTTATATCACATTGTATGGTATGTGTCTATGAGGCTGACTACAGCGAATTTCGCTCTGGACCAACTGTTTTTACCCTTACTGCTTGTGCTGCCGTTTTATTCTATGAGTACTATTTTCTAACAGACTTTTTTTCTTTTACATCTTTTGTCAGATTCAGTTAAGAAAGGAAAGATGTGCGGAGCGGGAGTATGAGAGAAAATAGCAACCACTAGCAAACAAGAGAATTCCTTTAACAACTGCTCAAGGCTGTTAAACAAACAAAGGAGAGAAGCAATAAGGCTATGCATGTCCTCATATAAACATACTACAGGGCTGGATGCAGACCCTGTATCATCAGAAGATATGGGGCATATTAGCTAAGGGTCATGCGCGCACTTTCATCTAACTTTCCAACGTTTTGGGGACATGCACGACTTTTGAAAAGTATTTAACGAGGGTCTGCGCTGGCATTGTGTGATTTGGTGCAGCGCGCAACTGGCTTCCATGTGGCATAAGTGGGTGCCGTGCCGTTGCAGACGTCCGAGCTGAGCTCCGAAGTTTAACTTTAAATTGGTCACAAGACAAATCAAAGCACCTTACATTACACACCAGGAAGAAGAGGTGGACTCTGTCGGAAACTGACCCTGAACGACACATCGGGTGCACAATTTTGGTGAACGCGGCAATGTGCATTTCATGGGAACTTCGTCGGACAGCGTACAGTAAATGTTTGCCCTTAGTGGGTAGGAGGGCTCTGCAGTTGTTTACAACGAGAATTACTTATCAAGAGAATCTTAATCAAATTGAAAAACAACATTTTCTCCCTGAAACAGCTTTATTAAAAATACCTAAAAAAAATGATTAAAAAGATGTTTATATACTGTATTTTTTCGGACTATAAGGTTGCACCGATAAGGAGAGATATAGGAAAAATAAAAGTCATGTGAGAAAGGCGCACCATCAATAAATGCCTGCAAAAACGTCTAGGTTCCTATATAAGGCGCACCCACATTATAAGGCCGCATCTGAGTTATAGGATGTAATGACCAGCAAGTGGCATACCTGTCACAGATCCGGCCGCCAAGCAGCAGCTGTTGCTTTAAAATTTTTAGTTTGTATTTGCAAACTAGAACACAAGTTGAGAGACTCACCTGTAACAACATTCCTTTCTATCAGTTTTTGTACTGTGTATAGGATTGGTGTGTGTTATAGGATTACTTTCTAGTATTATATATCTATAATTTTGTAGATAGAAAATGATAATTTACCAAAGTTGTTTCTTACTGACGCTTCTTACCCATTTTCTCCTTGCGGTCAATATTCTATATAGTGGTGTTTGCTTTTTAATTATTTCCTGAATTTATCAGATGTTTAAAAACACCCCATCCCCCACAGGCTATATATCATCATCATAGCATCTTATAATGAATGACTACACATTAAATACTTTGCAAGGAGGTTATGTATAATGAATCGTACCAATAAGAATCTACTAACAGAATGTAAAATCATTCATAGTTGGGTGTCCAATGAAGGCTGATAAACTAATTAAAGATAGAATATCATATGCCGTATTGGTAGGTGATCTGGACACATGGGCCCCTAAGTATGCAATAAGATAGAACCAGCTCTAGCGATGGCCTAATATAGTCTACAATATAGGAATAGTTAGCATCATACACTTCGTATTGGCTGACCGACATATCTGAGGATGCATTACCCTCAAACACAGCCACTATGTAATGCTGGGAGCTGTTACTTTCTAGAACCACAACACTGTGACTACTGCTTGGCACAACATCACTATCAGCTAACTAGTTATACCAACCGGGTCTTGGATCCGTGGCCCAGGGGGATTTTACCTTCATGTCAGGGGGTATAGTTTGCAGTCATTGTCTAAAGCCAAATGAGATTGACAATTTGTTTTTCCCACTAATGTAATACTAATATAAAAGTATGTTATTATTGGGATGGGGCTGGAAGCACTTTTTCAATTGGAAACCTATACAGCTTAAAGAATTCTACCAGTGATTGATGCATTATGAACCAAACTACCTTTGAGGAAGCTTGTTAGCTGCATGATACAGAAACATATCTTGTTTAAATCCTTGGACTGAGTGGTTTTTGCTGAAAAAACTAGTATAAAATCTATGATAATTAGGCGATCTGTCACTCATGTGGCTTGCCCCCGGCGGCTTCTCCTCACCTCTAATATCCATGCTCCAGCCATGTCCTGCCTACACTAACTGAAGAATACGCCATCACTAGGTTGTCTGACTAGTCAGGAAAGTAAAATCGCTGCACCATCCCCGCTTTGTATGAGTCTTCCGCTAATGTTGATTAGTCCTCTGAATAACATTCAAGAAGCTCAGAGGAATAGGTGGTTTATGTAGACAGCCTGCATGGCAACTCCAGCGTTTCCAAGGTCCTGAATATTTATAATTGTTTTTTCAGCAAAGACCACTTGGTTCGGGATTAAACAAGATATGTTTGTGCTCAATGTACGACAACATTCTGGTATGTTTGAGTTCCAATGGCAATAAAACAATGGTGATTTCCTTTAGTTATTTCTCGTTCGTCGACATCTAAAAGGTGTTTTTCAAGTTAATAATAAAACTGCTTATTACCGGTTCCCTATTACACGACACTCCCATTTCCTGCTGCATTGTACTTCCTGGGTTGTCTTGTTGTAACGCAAAACAAAAGGTAGGTAGGGAATTCTACCAACCCAATCACTAGTCTTCCCTAGAGTTTCTCGTGACATAGATAGACCAATACAAAACTGATGCAGCAGGGAATGGTTTATTTTTTTTACTTACTGGCCCCAAATCTACTTTAGGTTTCTGGGAAAACCTTAATAACCAATTTAAGCCTAAAAAATAATTAAGAAAGAATGTGAAAAAAAGATGTAGTCTGGGATATATAAATCTTCCCTGTGCTCTTCCACCATGCAATAAGAACAAAAGCCTGTGTTGAGAGATACTTAATTACAATAAGCCCAGCGTCTCCATTTATAACAATTGCCTAAAAAGTCAATGTTGTACACAATGTGACTGGCCTGACAAGGTGAATGATTTTTAATATGCTGACTTCGGGTCTACAAAGCTGTAAATGTAAAATTCCTCTGTCCTCGACAAAACCATAAATGACATGAAATGGTTCATTCAGTTCCACTCGAAATCCTGACTTTTAATATATTTATAATCTCTGTCTTAAAGATTCTTACATTTACAGCGAATATTCCAGAGTAAGAAAGTATCACATTTCTCAAAGCATCAAAGTTAAAATCAAATCGCTTTTAGATTACTGGTTTTAGCAGTTATAAGGAAGTCTATTGCAGGCACGCGACGCATACAATCTTTTTGGCTTGTGGATCAACATAGGGTGTTTTCAGGTATTTGGTAAAATTTCCTATGATCTGTACCTCACCGGAGCCGCCAAAATAGTTTAAAGGTGAATTTAACTGGAGGTTGTATCACTAACACACAATACTAATGTGTGATTTCGATGACACAACCGTGTGTAGAAAAAAAGTGGAGGGCACACAAGCATGGGTATCTTCTTACTACCCCTGTTAGCAGATCCATAGGGTGCCGGGCCTGGGGCCCAGATGTTCAGAAGGGCCCCTTACAGCCAAGATTAGACAACCACTCAAAAGAGTAGATTACTGTACTCCGTTGCTCCACCAGAAGCTGTGGGTGAGCATGAAAAACCATGAGATCACTCAAGAGGGGTCCTTGTGGTTTTCTGTTCCTACGAAGACTGGAGTCGTGTCGAGGTGTGGTCTGAACCCCTGGCGATTAAACGTTGTTTGGCAAGATGGATTGGTTAATGAAGTGGAAAAACCCTTTATAGTAATGAAAAGGCAAGGAGCGGATGCAGGCTTACACATTGCGGATCGACAAGGGTCCGGCGGACGACTTTTCAGGGGTTTTTTCCCGACATTTTCATTTTGTGCTGAATCTGGCCCCTTATTGTGAACGAATTGGCTTCAATCGGTGCCGGCTTGACACTCACACAAAATTCAGTGGGGCGGGCCGTGACAACCTGACGGATTCGAACAACGTGTGGGATTTTAACATTTAGATGGTGTTGCAAGACACGTACTTACAAGCACCAGGAGCATGGTGAACTCTCGGTGAACCTCGGCGCAGAACCCACCGGTATTCGGTAACTTGGGAAGCGACGATCTTAGTGACAGTCTGGGCATGAGCCCGATCCTCGCCCTCGGACAATATACGCTCTGTCGGGATGTGGCAACAGCGACAGCGCTTAGTAATTATCTGCCCCATTGATTGTAGGTACTTACAAGGGGTCAATTTGCACGAGTCAAGGGATTTGGCCAATCAATATGGTTTTTTTTTTTTTTTTTTCGACTCATTTTTGCCGGGGCAGGCATGACCAGAGTTTCTTATTTTGCTCCTGTTCTTACAGATTTAGCAAAAACAAGAAGAAGTAAAGGCAAAAACTACAAAAAATTTTATTTCGCAATCTAATTCCGAGGACAAAATCTGCGAAAGGGAAATTTTTTTTAAAAAAAAGTACGTTTTGTACATCCACAAAAAACTCTTCCCCTTAGGAAGTTGCAATTTAGACGAAACGTATTGGGTTTCTTTCACTGAATAAACCATAGGATCATCCCTCGCTATGCCTTTCCGTCCAGGCCTTCTAATCACTTTCTCTTATACCTTGTGCTGTACCATCTGATCCATGGAGGTTTATATATTGTTCAGATTATTTACAATAATAATTCAGACCCATTTGCCTTGCATGTATTATTGTCATTTTTACGATTAAGTACATTCATCTATATGGACACCATAGTATCACTTTTTATAGTAGGAGGGTGATCGATTAAATCTATGAGAGAGGTTTTTTGTGGAAAGACGTTATTGGGAGGGGGAGGGAGGCATTTTAGCAGGTTTTTTTAAATAATTTGCAAATTGCTAGCTTATTTTAGCAATTGCAATTTATTTTACTTCTGCCACCTCCACACCAGGCAAAGCATGGAGGGATGTGAAAGGGGAGAATGACGCGGGACCGGAGGGTTCGCAGGCCTGAGTGGAGTGGGCAGTGTGGGCAATTTCTATCATTGCGCCTGCACACTCACTGTAGCCAGAGAAGTTTCATACATAGAAATTGCTGTTTATGCCAGGCCAAATAAAAACTGGAGTGCCTTGATGTATCCGACTGTACAGAGCTGCAGCGAGAGACGATCATACATGGCGGAACGAGCCAGCGGCGTATTATAACTTAATAAACCCCCCCCACCCCCAGGCTGTTCAATTACACAATGAGTTAGTGATGTACATATGTAATTTTTTAAATGTTGTTAAGCTTTTGTGTCTGGAGCATTTAGGGCTCTAAAGGGGTGGTGGCAATTTTCAAATTAAACATATTCCATTATTACAGGTCTCTGCCTGTATATGTACCTGTGTCTCTGCCACATGTGAGAGGCTTCAGCCTTTCCCTGTTCTTCACATTGCTTATACATTAGTTTATGATGTATAATAGTTGGCTTTTTGGGGAAAACGATTTTTCTGTGGAGGTCCTTTTCTTTGTACTTTTGGGCTTCCAAAAGATTATAGGGAGAATGGACGAAAAACCTACTTTTTCTGTACCCTCACAACTTTTTTGTCACTCTATGTGGCACAGGCTTTTTAACCCAAACATTTTCTTGCCACTTCAAATTCCCAAAATTTTTTGTGGCACAGTATTGGCACATATCAGACCATCCGAAGGCAAGTTTCCAAATTTCTAAACCCATTATGGATGTGCTTTGTCATTTTCATTTGTTCCTTTTACGGTGCACAAATCACATTACGCCATGTGCAACACGACAACAACACCCTGGCCAATATTTTTTTATACTGCTCCTGAGTCCGAGGTTACTCACACAGGCCGCCCACTGGGATACGAGAAATTCACTTCCGGACTAGAGCGGGAGTTGAGCACGAGCGCAAGTAGTGGGCCACACGAGGGAATCCTTCCAGGATGGATGCAGGCCCTGCCCCATGTCCCATTAATAGGACTTTTCTTTTTACCAAAGATGAGGAATAAGAAATATGGATTTGGCAGAAAAGAAAGAAAATTGTCTCTGTTGGTTGAAGGATATAATGGAGGATATATCAATTACCGAAGTTTAAGGGACCTGTCCGAAAATCGGAGGTCTAGAACGTATGCCCAGGAGGTAGGATGTGGTGCAAAAGGATTTTTTGAGGTACTCTTTGGTCCACGTGTTTGCAGCAAAAAGCAAAAGAATAGTTAGATTGGTTGATTGAAAATTGGGGGAATGTTTGTAGGATGCAGTGTGACGTGCCCCCACTGGTCTCACCTAGGGTTTTGGATGGTGCTTAGTACGTAAGGTGATGAGACACCAGGCCCTTTGGAGGATGGAGCTCTTGCCAAATATACGATCTGTAGATAATCTCTATCGTGTTCTTTCCTGGGACTATACTTATTATGGAGGTGGTGCCACTAGTACCCAGGGGTGGAGTGGCGGTATGTATCACTACTGGAGGGGTTCTTAGTACAGGCGGTCCCAATTAAGACACTAGAGACATGTGACCCTAGTTAACAAATGGACTTGAATTGGGTAATATTGTGCTCTCTTGGCTTTTTTTGAGGTTATCCATCTCTAGCCATCCATCCATCTCTAGCCATCCATCCATCTCTAACCATCCATCCATCTCTAGCCATCCATCTCCAACCATTCTTTCTTCTCTAACCATCCATCTCTAACCATCCATCCATCCATATCTAACCATCCATCCATATCCAACCATCCATCCATCTCTAAACATCAATCCATCCATCTCTAAACATCCATCCATCTCTAACCATCAATCCATCCATCTCTAACCATCCATCTATCCATCTCTAACCATCCATTCATCTCTAAACATCCATCCATCTCTAACCATCAATCCATCCATCTCTAACCATTCATCCATCTCCATGCAGAATTCTCAGTCAAAACAGATCTGCCTGGCATAGGAATAAACACAGCGGACAAATTCTCACATTTAAAAATTTGCCGGCTGCAGTGAGTGCGCAGGGACAGGAACGCTTCGCACCAGGCAACTCCCTGCCGATCATGGCCACCCTCCGGCTTGCTGGAGGGTGGGCGGGCATCCGTATGGTGGGCGTGGCCAGAAGGGAGTTGCCCGGCATGGGACGTTCCTGTCCCTGCGCACTCCCTGCAGCCGGCTCCCCAGCTTCACGCAGCAGGAAGGAGAAAAATAATCCCAATAAGCTAGCAATTATTTCAGGTCTTCTACATCACTGGCATGGCAAAGAAGCCCTTATAAATACCCCTTATCTTTCTATCTATCTATCTATCTATCTATCTATCTATCTATCTATCTATCTATCTATCTATCCATTTATCATCTATCTATCTATGTATTTATCATCTATCTATCTATCTATCTATCTCATATCTATCTATCTCATATCTATCTACTTATCATCTATCTATCTATCTCATATCTATCTATTTATCATCTATCTATCTATGTATTTATCATCTATCTATCTATCTATCTATCTATCTATCTATCTATCTATCTATCGATATTTAAGTGTTGCACACTATGGGGCTTCTAAGCCTGAAAACGGTAGTACAAGCCCTGGATTAGGTGCACTTCCGTACACACTGCCCAAAATTGTTCCCCCCTTACATCTCCTCCATGCAAAGTGGACGTGGAGGGGCATAAAGGTGGCACACCTGGCACACTGCCTGTTCATCATAGCCACCTATCTATCCATTCTGGATGCTTTATATGTAAGTGCTAGACCTATCAAACGTTCATTTCCCAGGTCATTGTGGATGAATGTGAATAATATGACATAGAATTCCATAAGATAATAAAGCGTGTGATGAACTCTTCATTTCTGGAATGATACAATAGACTATTCTCCGGCATAAGAAAGGAATCTGTGTATAAATGTTTGTTTAGTGATTTATATTTTCCTTGATACATCTTATCAGGCAGTGTTCTCCCACTCATCCCTCAGCCATCCCCCTACTGTATTGTAAAGATCACATAGTTCTGTTTGCAGAGGCATACTCACAGGTTTCTATAGTGATCTTTTCAATTTCTTACCGCGACACAACGCCAATGTTTATTTGCCCAGTCAAGTGACCACTTAGAACCATTTATAGCAAAATTCCCAATTGCCTGTCGCAAAAAAAATTATAGTAATAATATAAAAAATGAAAATCTTAGAAGATTTTACTGAGTTTTTGTTGTTGTTAGAAAAGTTTGGCCAATCAGAGCGATCATTTAGCTATCCAGCCACCTGCAACTTCCTATTATCCAAGGTATTACATGTTTATGCTTCTTAGAAAAATAGTATTATCTTGATTGTTAGCATCGACGTTTTATGTAACAATCACAGCTGGCAGCGTTCATTAGCAATGCAACAAAGGGAGAACTCAGCCTCATCAGGAGCAGATTGATTGGGCATATAATAACATATATTTAACGCCTTCACCATCAGGTGAGTCACCCTGCCATTGCAGATTAATGCGCAGCTGGATGGATGCCCTGTAGCCGCACAACCGCTGGAAAATAACAGCTCTCAGCACCTTTAGAACAAGGAGTCTACAAGATGTTGTTCTTTCTTCCTGGAAGTCTTAAATCTGATCAGAGATGGTTTGAAGGTCTCAAGCGCAATGAATATTCTTGCCATAGATTCCCGAGGTACAATCAAAACGTAGGGGGTCATTTATCTTATTTCCCCCCTTCTCTGAGCTCTTTTTGCACCTTGTGAGAGTCTATTTTTTGCACCTGATTTGTATTTGTCATATAAAGTTTTTTTTGTGTCTTATTAGGCCACAATTTTTTTTGTGCAAATTACATCATTGCCTTTCCTCAGCATGGTAAGGACTGGTGTGTATATTGCCCATACAGGCACAAAAAAATAGGGCGCAAACATCTGGAAGCAGGAGAAGTACAAAGACAGATTAGGTGGAAACCAGGAATACTGCTACGTGGAGAACTCCGGTGAACTGCTGAAAAAAGGAGCAAAAAATTGTGCAAATCCCCCAATGTGCCCAAAAAGTAAATAGAAAAGGTGCATCAGACTAAGATAAATGACCCCATAGTCATTAGTCGTTTTATTTATCGATTTTCCAGGAATTCTGGGCAGGAGATAGATGAAAAAATTACAACTTTAGGGCCCAGTTCATATCTTGGTCAGGTCTTCACTACGGTGAACAAACGTAGGTGGTAACAGTTTAAATGCTTGTCGCCATTTTGGGGAGGATCAGCACTCCCAATGTCATTTGGGGAATGCCAATTCTACCCAAAGGGGCGGCACGCTGCACTGCTACACATTAGTCCCGTTGCACTGTATACATTTAAATGGCACCAGAGACTCTGCCAGTGGCATTTAAACAGGCAATGGCAGCGATTGCCCCAGCACCTATAGGTGGTGAGGGTTGAGCCCAACCCAAACTTTGCTCATCCCTAGTCTTCACATATTTCCTTCAGTTATTTTAAGCCAAAACCAGGAGAGGCAGAACAGATAGAACATGTGCAACTACTTACAGAGGTGAGAGTGAGATATAATGGAAAGACTTGCACTGTCTGTTCTACCATTCCTTGTATTGGCTCAGTACAACTGAAGGAAATAACCAAAGACCAAAGACCGTCCATCCGGAAATGACGGTGAATCATAGGACCAGCTTCAGGCAGTGGCCTACATTTATTAAAGCCCTGGGCCAGTTTGATGTCTGACTTTCCATGTTCTTTTAAGTGCAAAATATGCCCACATGTATTTAGAAACACATTTGTGTTGCAGCTGCACTATACCCATCACAACACAAAGGGGTGTTTTCCGGTGCACAGTTGGACTGTGCGCCACATTTATCATGCAGTGTCCAACTAAATTGTGTTGTACGCTCTTTGTTAAAGGTGCACCAAAAAAAAGTTGCTCCACTCTGTCGGAGCAGATTCATGAAGAACGGGCACCAAAAAAAATGTATCTGGCGCCCTCTTGCACAGTGCACTGCACAGTTTTCAGTGTGGGCAAATGTTTACATGTGGGCAAATGAGTGGCTGTCTTTGACTTGAGAACAATGATAGTGCTGCCTGTCATAAGAGGCCATTCACTGACTCACTGACTTAGTGGGTCCTAGATAGATAGATATCATAGATCAAAAATCAATGGGGGTCATTTACTAAGGGCCCGATTCGCGTTTTCCCGACGTGTTACCCGAATATTTCCGATTTGCGCCGATTGTACCTGAATTGCCCCGGGATTTTGGCGCACGCGATCGGATTGTGGCGCATCGGCGCCGGCATGCACGCGACGGAAATTGGGGGGTGTGGCCGAATGAAAACCCGACGGATTCGGAAAAACCTCCGCATTTAAAAAAAAAATTGTGTCGCGAAAATTTCACTCACCTTCATCCTGGAAAGGCCGGTGTATTTCGAGGCATTTCAGCGGACTTCAGCGCAGCAGTAATTCCTCACTGTTTTCTGGATCTCTGCTTGTTGCCATTCTATTGGAAGCTTCATTGTTTACTTCCTGTGGATAAAAAATACTCAATTGGTCATGTGCTGTCACACAGGTTCACGTCTCGTTACATCCCTGGTCATGTGATGTCACACAGGTTCACAGGCGTCTTGTGTAGTAAGTGGGCTCCTATTGTAGACTCTTCACTCCTATTGTTCTTTGCATTCCAAGACGAGATCACACACAGACACATCGGGGGTCATTTAGTAAGGCCCGAATCGCGTTTTTTTCGTCGGGTTGCCTGAAAATTAGCAATTTCCGCCGAATTGCCCCGGGTTTTTGGTGCACGCGATTGTGGCGCATCGGCACCGGCATGTACGTGACGGAAAAGGGGGGTGTGGCCATCGGAAAAACCTGATGGATTCGGAAAAACCGCTGTATTTTTTTAAAAATCGACACGCACTTACCTGCACCCAGCATAGCTTGGTGAACTTCAGTGATCTCCGATGGACTTCAGTGCAGCAGTAACACCTAGTACACATCGGGCGCACTACCTTAGTGAATCCCGGCCGGACCCGAGTCAGCGTCGGAGAACCCGCCGCAGGATCACGAATGGACCGGGTAAGTAAATCTGCCCCCTCCTGCCTGCAAGAAGTAGTGTGAAGAGACTAAATCTACAAGCTACAGGCAAGCTAAGATCTTTATGGCAGGGGAAGGAGTTTTAGCAGAGCTGACTGTGTGTTTCATAGCTCAGATGTAGCAGAGCTAAAGTGTGTAATTGTGTGTTATATGCATCTCATGGATCTTATATTTTTCCATCTCTGAGATGGAAGTCAGATACTAGCAGAAGCTAAATTAAAGTGTATATAAACCATGTAGATAAACCTGTACCCTGAAACCCTCTTCATCTACATTTTGTTTTGTGTGTTTGTGGGCTATTTGGGATATTTAAAATCATTTCAAAAACTGAAATTTCTAATAAATTAGTTGACAACTAACCGTATCAACTTATTACTATGTGAAAGACACCAGCCTGCAGATTCCATTAAAGCAATCTATTAGCTTGATACAAGGCGATGTCTTCTCGCCGCTACATAAAGTGCTGTAGACTATAACTACTGCATATGTGATGCACTCGTATAGTTCTCACTAGGAAAAAAGGTCTATGTTCATGGCAGGAAACACCCGCCGAGAAATAAAAAGCTTTACAAATACACTAATAAGGAGCAGGCAGTAAAGCTTCTATATATTCTCTGCAGAAATAATGTCTTTCTCCGAGGCCACATGGAAACAATCTCACTGGGAGTTAGAGTGCCCTTCTTCCAGAATAATGGGCTAATTAAACAGCTGGCTAAAGTAGCCTATACTTATAAAAATATGGCCCCATAGAGCACATATAACACCATAATAAGTGCTTTTATAATGGTCATTCAGAACACAGCACACAGCCATATGTTTTTTATTTTCAATCCTAGCAAATCTTTACATCAATTTGTCATCGCATAAGATCCATGTGCCTAATCCATGAAATCCATGTGATTAACAGTATATAGGTGCCTTTTGGCCTTGTGCCACCAATATAGCTTTGACTTCTAGAGGTTTTGAACCCACAGTACTTCATAAAATAACATGTGGTATTAAGTTGTTAACAATAATTCATTTAACTATAATATCCTTAGTTCATCAGGGTGCAGTGATTTTTAAAACCTTGGAAAAACTAATTAGCTAAAGGACTTTCTGTTTCAGAACCACAGGATCCACTCCCTGAGGTTTCCGATCCCCATTGGACTGGTGTTGGAGGTTACATGTAGATTAACAGCACATGACTGTTGAGGTCAACAATTGGAGTGGTCTATAAAGTATCATTTTTATACTGGGTTCCTCACATAAGGAGCAGAGCATTTTGTCTTCTTCTGGATCAACATTGTTTGAGTTATAGGTTGGGCTTGATGGGCCAATGTCTTCCTTATGCAACACCCCTGCCGATGTATAGGCAAGTGGGTAGTTGCAAATAGGGCTCTATCCCTGTCAGGATCCATCTGGTGAGCCTGCGGAACTCACCAAGAGGATAATGCAGGGAGAACTTAGGTAACTTGCAGCTGTACCCTAAGCCTGGAAAGGCAATAGTTAAATGGGTGTAAGATGTTATCTAATTAGTTGGCTGTATTGTAAACTGGAGTGTGATCGGAAAGGTGCTACCAACTGACCAGGGGGAGCACATGGTCCAGTCTTCAGAGTCCAGTCTTTGACCACATGGATAGAGTGAAGAGAGAGTCAGTGTGTAGCACACCTTCAGTGCTGTCACAGAAACCAATCCCAGGATCTGAGTTAGGAGACTCTAACCTAGAGCTGCAGCTTCCACAGTTTGGACACTGCTCCATCTAAATTATCCTAGCCTGCATATACCTTACGACTGGTACACCATTCCTACGGACCACTCTCCACAACCACTCCAGTACCAGAATCCGAATCTGCTGTTTGACAGTTTTGGTCGTTGCTTACTACCTGTTGTTCAATAGAGAACCGTGAGTTGATTTGCACAATGTTGCCTCTGTTTATTCCCTGGATATGGCTATCTACCAACACTGGCTTCTCCACCCATTACCTAGGGACCTATCTTACAGACACTCAGGGGTTGTCACAGAGAGAAACAAGTACTTCAGCCTCTCCTGCCTTATTTCTTGCACACACCACCTGCTGGAGACCTGCCAGGCTGTAGGTCAGCCCTCCAGTCCCCATACCAAGCACTGTGACAACAGCGTAGCCCTAGGCTGCAATAGCCAGCCACTTCGGTATTCTGGGGCCTACCTCCAGGCCCAAAGAAAAGGCTAGGCCCCCATGGGGGATGTTGCACTTATCTATTATGATACAATACCTTTGGGCCTCTAAGTCTCTGAGAGACCATCTACTCCCCCTCAAGTTACAACCCTGGCAAGTTTTATTAATTCTAGGAATATTCCTTTTAATATTTCCTATAAGTTGAGATGTCTATGTTTATGCCTGCTAAGGTGGCTTTTCTTTTGGATCAAAACTGGCTGTTATAAAAGTTCTTAGAGTTCCAAATGCTGGTGAAAGCCATCTTCTTTCTCTACATAGCTGGTGTTATTCTTGAGTGTTTTCTTGTTGTGGTTGATGCACCCCACTGAAACTTCACACAGCCATCTTACAACGGTAGAGCCCCTGCAATCTCTATTTTCCTGCCTTGAACATTTTGTATGTACCATCTGCCATCCTTACCTGCTTAGATTTATTGTGGCTTGTGTTAGATTGGCCCACTAGAGTACCAGATGAACCTCAGGTTATCCCAAGGTCGAACATAATACTAGACTCAGAGATCCAGCAGAAGAAAATCCATTTTGGAGGCAACATGATCTATTTGCTTGGGATAGATAGAGAGTGGACTCCAGGAATAATTTTATCCAGTGGGTCCAAAGGATCCCAGGCAAAAACGGACTGAGAGGGTCACGAGAAGGAAAAAACAAAGCAGTGAAATCTAGAGGTAAATTATTTTGAACTTGGGAAGCAATATGTACATAAATCATAGACTCCTATTGTAACCTATGGTTTGTGTATATATATATATATATATATATGAGAAAGTACAGGGACATAATTGGTTAATATGTCAGAATTTGAAGTTATTACTTTAAACATTGTATAACAAATTATGAACGCTGCCTGTTAAAGCGATGCTTGTCAATTAACAATATCACAATTTGGAAGTTTTCTCACATAGTTATTACTAGGTGCGATATCACAGGATCTGACTTGTACATGCCGCTCTACCTGCACCAAGAATCCTTCCATAACAGCTGCTCAGCGCTCCATGAGGCAGCAGTGACACTTATCTACTTCTATATGAATGTTCCATAGCTAATCATGTAAGCAACTTTGTTCTTACTTCAGAATATATCAGCTTGACCATCTGTGTCGAGAAATAATGTATTTCGCTTAATAACTTCTAGAACTTCACATATTATAGTCAGAGTATATTACAGAGACATACACCAAGTTTATTGTACTATATTCCTAGTTACTGTGTGTACAAAGTTATTTTCTTGGATGTCAATATGTCCAATGAGGAAAAAAACACCAGGAAAATAATCGAAGATGACTAAAACAACTATTAGAAAATGTACACACCACACATATCCCATGCTTTAGGCATGCAAAACCTCATTCCCTGTGACCTCAATCTTTATACATAATGGAGCCTCTGATCAAAAGATAGTTCTCCCTGTAATGAGGTCCACTGGACTTCAATTTGGACTGTCAATTTATTGTTCTGGCTGAACCTATGTCCTGATATAAAAGTAGATGGTTTCCCACAACTCCCAATGGAGTTTGTCTCAATCTCTCTATTGGTTATTTTTTATGTGTAAACTAGATGTTGGACTTTGCACTTTGGGTCATAACTACTTTACATGCAGTTATTACTGGGTCCATAGGTAAGAGAAGGGTTAAACAACCGTACAGCACTTTGTTATCAAGCATCTTAAGCATTGTGAATCCTTCAACTTTACTCCGTGCACTGATATTTGTGACAGAAGCTGCCAGACATCAGCATCCCTTTTACCTTTAGCCTTTTAAAGAAATATTATTTGATAAGTATATCCAAGGCTAAGAAGAATTATGCAGCTGCAAGGTTTAAGGTTATCACCATTTACTTTTCATTCTCACTACATTGAAAAGAAGTCACCACTGGATATAGCTGGAGCATAATCACTTCTCAGTGGGGCACAATGTATTAAACATTTGGTTAACCTTTTTCTTTATTTTTTGAGACTTTTCATGGTGCTTGTGCTCATTTGCAACTTTTGTCTCCTTTCAAAGTTCACCATGGTCTAGTTTCACATTGTTCTAGTTGTCTAGTTTCCTGAGATATCACTCTAATCCAGATGTGAAAGTTGGACATTTTTTAAAAAGTTGCCCATTTTAGCCCTTAACCGGGAGTAAAAAAAAAACGCTAACATACATCTGACCAGCAGGAAAGTACTTATTATATGTGTTCCCCACTGTGTACAACTGACATACACACAATATTAAAGAGTTGATCTGTTGTATCAATGCGGCCATTAAGTAGACATCCACCCTATATAGAGCTAAGCTGCTTCATCTAAGCTACCTTAAAGGGAACCTGTCATCAAGAACAGGCACAATAAACCTACATCCCTCCTACACTGTGACCTTGTTGAAAAGTGCAGCACCAGTGTCCCAGCTTAAATATACCTTCTCCTACCATTAAAATGGCTCCATCCATAACAGAACGTGTGACATGGTGAGAAGATCTGCAGTTTCCCACACAGTTCTTACCATGCACCATGCAGGGAGAGGAATTCCTATCTGCTCCGGCAGAGATTTGAAAGAAACACAGAGCTGTCAGTCAAAAGAAGGAGGCGTGGTTCACTGGCAGTCCTGTTCACTTAACTCCTCCCATGTCTACTAATTTGCATATCTAAAAACACCTGCATTTAAGGTACAGTGCCTTAGTGGCAGATAATTTTAGGTGATATGGGGAGAACTTTTTACCCTTTACTAGCAGGCATCACTAACATAAGGGGTAAAATTCTGGTTACACGTCCACTTTAAAGGACACCAAGTCATCAAGTCTCTAACTATTTCTGTCACCACTACCTTTTGGAGCAGCTCACAAGGATCCACCCCATTCTTTATCTAGTCAATTTATACAATAACCATTGTAAAATCCTATTTTCTTTATTATGTAAATGAGTCTGGTCACATGGAGAGAGAAAGTGTTGTCACCCCTGTTACCCCTCCCCTCTCCTCCCCCTGCTCAGGTCTGTGTGTAATGTATAGTAAAGTGTCTGTGCTTTATCTGCTGACATGCTGTGTCCTGCTATACACATGTAAGACATGAGCTACACAAGTACCTGACATCCTCTCTTTTCCTATACACATGAATCTGACATGTTCTGCTATAACATGGCTGCATCCTGGAGCAGTTGTATCTCTCCTATACACACACAGGCTGCAGGACCAGGAAGTATAGAGAGGAGCCAGCACCAGGAGTGTCACATCATTATACAGACTGTCAGTCATGTGTATAGGAGTATCTCATACAGACAGGCTGAAGGACCAGGAAGTATAGAGAGGAGCCAGCACAAGGAGTGTCACATCATTATACAGACTGTCAGTCATGTGTATAGGAGTATCTCATACAGACAGGCTGAAGGACCAGGAAGTATAGAGAGGAGCCAGCACAAGGAGTGTCACATCATTATACAGACTGTCAGTCATGTGTATAGGAGTATCTCATACAGACAGGCTGAAGGACCAGGAAGTATAGAGAGGAGCCAGCACAAGGAGTGTCACATCATTATACAGACTGTCAGTCATGTGTATAGGAGTATCTCATACAGACAGGCTGCAGGACCAGGAAGTGTAGAGAGGAGCCAGCACCAGGAGTGTCACATCATTATACAGACTGTCAGTCATGTGTATAGGAGTATCTCATACAGACAGGCTGCAGGACCAGGAAGTGTAGAGAGGAGCCAGCACCAGGAGTATCACATCATTACACAGGTTGTCAGTCAAGGGGGGATGTGGCTGTGCCTCCCACTCATGAATAAGCTGGACAGCTTGAATATGATAATGACTCATTGGACATTTTACAGGTCATTTGCATACAGCTTTAGGACCTCATTGCTTAAGTTTACAGGCATGTAGAGGGACAATGAAGAGATAGAGGCAATGCTCTCTAATGGCAGTTTATGAAAATATATTTAGCTTTGGGGGTTAATTTGCCCGACGGGTTCTCTTTAAGATACATTGTACCACATTTATCAAAGTGTTTGCTGAAGTTTTTTGTCTGTCTTTGTACTGAAATGAACGCCCAAACTCCATGCACATGTATTTAAGAAGTATTTGCTCCAGTATTGTATTGCAGCTTCCCTGTGTCTGCCACACCACAAAATTCTGCACCTAAGGGGCGTTCCAGAGCCGATTTGGACTGTGCCCTAATTTATTACTGAATTGTGTTACATCCTTTATTTTAAAGGAGCACCAAAAAAAAGTTGGTGCACACTTCCTGAGCAGTGCAGGGGGCACAAGATTAATGAAATTAATTTGTGCAAGTATTCAATAATCTGACGTGCACCATGTGCCTATTCAATTTCTGTGCTTATTCTATTTTTGATTTAAAATATTCAATATTTACTAGCTATGTAGACACTGCAAGCTTAGACCAGCTAATAGTTGGCTTACTGTGCACAAGACTATTGCTGCCTAATTCTAGTGAAATTATGCTGTACACTGTAACATGCAAGCCTCACCGATTACACGATGGCCCTACACCTTTAGTCCAATGGGCGTTGGCAATGGTTGAGGGGACCCGGACCACAATTTTCTGGTCAGTCCCGAATAATGCGGTTTGGATCCCCATGCTCATAGGCAAACCAAAAGTTCAGGTTTGCAAATAAGGCTAAACTGGAAAAAACTGCTTAATGATCCTAGGAAAAAAGTTGGGCACAGGCACC
Source organism: Engystomops pustulosus (assembly GCA_019512145.1). NCBI lineage: Eukaryota > Metazoa > Chordata > Amphibia > Anura > Leptodactylidae > Engystomops > Engystomops pustulosus. The sequence goes on from CM033641.1 coordinate 34,208,451, forward strand.
GCCGGCATTTAAATTTTACCAACTGCTTTACCATCAGCATTCAAAGTGTTAATATTGTTTACCACAATAGCCTTTTTTCATTTATCATTTTTGAGAACACTATAAAAATGTCCACTTTACGGAGAAGACTAGAACATCCAAGGTTCAAATGTCGATGCACATAATATTGTCATTCACAGCGAACATTTAAGTAAACACACAATCCAGATAATATCAGTTCACGCTCCTAGGACATAGAATCAGGTGAATTCTTTTATTAATGTTATGGGTTCGCTGCTATCTGCAGGGCTTTGCATTGCTGAAAAGAATATCAAAGTGGAAAGGTAGCAATGATTAGGATGAAGTGTTAAAAGTCAAAACTAATTTAAAACCAATTTTTTAAAAAAGAAATCTTTCATTGCTGTGATATGATGAACCCGAAGGTATGAAACTGTCCATGGTACAAATGAGGAAGACTTCTTTATAATAAATGAGTTACTTCAAATAACTGTCTGTAGGAAATTGTAGTCAGAGGACCTTTCACCTATGCAGCAAGCTCATGTCTAAAACCTTTTCCATTCATCTCTACCTAGTGAACTCTTTTCTACTGAGTATTTATCAAACACTTCTCTTTACTGCAAAAGCCTTCCCGTCTTACTGGCAGTTCCGCTTCTTTAAGAAACGACTATTAAAGACATTTACGTAAGTCATATGCAGTCACTTTACTTTCCCAAATTCCACTTTCTGATTTAATGTAATTTCCCAATATGATCCGTTATAATAGTAAATGTTACCAGGGTCACTTTTAGATGGATGGCGTCCAAAATATCCAAAATAATGACATATCACCTAAAAGGCATTTATTTTTTTACTTTGAAAAACTCCCTTGGGGTGGGAAAAGTGTTAGGCAAAACAAATATCCTAACCTTGCTCTCTATCCCTTGTCTAGATTACTGATAGGGACTGAAATATTGGTGGTCAAGGTCAAGCTGCATGCTGCTAGGTCATTCTCTTGTGACCAATGAAGCCACCGATTGGTGGCAGTGTTCCTGTGCCTAAACACTTCCGGCCCATCTACTTGAATTCTAAGTAAGGAAATAGAGAAGGAACATAATAGGTACACCTTAGTTATTTTGTTCTTATCCTATGGTTTAGCAAGTGTATATTCTTTCCAAATAATAGGGGTTGCCTAAATAGATGTAAATGGAGAAAGCCATGATTGTCTACTTCTCCACTCACTGCAACGGAGACCTTCACCCTTGAGATAGATGTGAGTCTCAAGGGCAGAAAATGTATTTATCGGACATTTATGGTTTATGGGATGATAATTCATAAGTCTCTCTTGCATCTTTTAGTCCAGGGACTTCTACTATATTTAACCTGCATTTTAAGGTCATGGATACATAGACTTGGAGGCACAACAATGCGGGTAAAGACTGAACATACCCACAGCATCAGACTAGCTCAGGATCTTCTGATGGGCCTCGTTACTGGTGTCATGTTGCTAGAGGGTCACAGTCAACTCTGGGCAGAGGCACGACTAGACCTCTGCACTGAGTGTACTATTTTTCTTCGTGGACAGAAATGATATTGTCATAACGTCCATATGTGCCAGTTTACAGAATACACAGAGTATAGGCCTAGACCTCAGTAAAGCGTGTTCCAGCACGGGCATGATTACATGCACCCATGCCAGAACTGTATGCAGAGGCTTCGGGCAATCCAACACTGCATACACAGATCAATTAAGAGTTAACTGCACTCTTAATACAGGTCTACAATATTGTACTTGTGTTGTTGGTCTGTTCTGAGAGCACGGACATTGGTTGAGTCATGAACATTTAAAATCTCTCAATTCAGGAGTAAATTAACCAACGTTATATGGCTCAGTGCAGTAATAACCAGTTACTACTATTAGGCTAAGATTAAGACTGGATCAATGAACACCATTCTTATGACAGATACCCAGAATTGAGCTACATATTCACATGAGGCACCCCCATGCTCTGTAAGGCAGTAATGTAATATAATATCCCAGTCTTTCTAGTTCTCGGCCCTTTAAAACCTTGACATTGTCCTTCTATATTGTATCCAGTCATAAAATGAATGCTTATAGATACAATAGTATTTACCGTAGTAAAGAATAGTCTTTCTCCCACTTATCTCTTCTGACCAACAATTTTTTAGGTTTGAACAAAGAGCGAGGAAAAGAGGTAATAATATAATAATATACAGTAATATCGAGTGCCATTATTTATAGCACATTATTCAGACATCCTTGGACTGCACCTTAGAGATTCGCAATAGGATATGCTTTGCTAGAAAAAAGAAAATCTTGCCCTATTTTCTTTGTGAAATTTATTTACGTTTAAGATTGAAACATCCCTTTAACACACAAAGATATATCTTCCCTAGTGATAAATGGACCTGAACCCAATCCCTTACTTGAGACAGAGGTTCAGGTTTGATGTTTGGGCTCAATCCTGCCCCTTCGGAAACTGCCATTTTCCTAAGTATCGTAACCCCCTGTGACGTCATTGGGAAATGATGATCCTTGACAGCTTAGGCGGGAGCAGTTAAAGGGTAACACCCACGATTGGTGCTGGCACCAATCGTGGGTGTCACCCTTTAAATGCTGCTGCCCAAGCTGTTGGTGCTGCCATTCTGCCGGGAGGGAAAGCATTCGGTCTGGTACGGGAACCCTCAACAATTGAAAGGGCCATTAAAAGACTTTTGCCACAATTCTTCCATAAAAGAGTGTCTACTGTTTTCTCTCCTATTCAATGTGTAATTGAGCTTGATTTCTGTGTGTGTTTCGCGCCAGTTTTCATTCCTTACCAAAATGCTCTCTAAAAACTGGGGCACATGGGAGAGCGGGTTAGGTGTTCAGCATAGTTATAGAGAAGTGGTTGCTGTATATACCCACTGCTTTACCACCATTGTATGGCTCCTATTTTGACGTTTTCTACGATAAGATACGATACAACTTTATTGATCCCCTGGAGGGAAATTCTTTTGTAGATAGTGTTTTGGAAATTGTTACACAGTTAGAGACATGCTTAACCTCACAGATACATAAACACTTAGAGAGACACGTTTTTACAAGTTGCTAGTTCCTTGGTTCCATACAGACAGTTATAGGACAATGCGGTACAGCACAATACAGATTATATGACCACATTATATTACATATGGTTAAACAATTATTGTACAAAAATATACCAGGTAGAATAACAAATAGACACAGGATGGACAGACATGCTTAGGGATTACTACAGTAAGGAAGCTGCTGCGGTGCTAATATTGTTGTGACGGTCTGCTCTTGGTTTGGCAGAGGAGACACTACCCGTAGATCCAGTTTTGCCAAGTGCTGGCACCAAAAGCTGCCTGGTGCTGGCCACTGTGTGCCTTAGTACAGGGTTCCTCCTGACTAGCGATAAGGCACTGCTTGTGTTCCCTTGCATTTGAGGTGCTTCGATGAAGCCATAAATGGTGTGTTTGGCTGTCAGATTCAGTCTCTCTTTTACAACCAGTTGTGCAACATGGAGATTCTGTTGCTGATTATCCATTTACTGTGGATAAGATAAAAGTGCCAAGTTGGTGCCGCAGGGTGGTTTGGGGGCTGGAGGTCAAATGCTGGAGCCAATGCACAGGCAGCCACATACAGAGGCATTATCTTGACAGTGCCACTATAAGTCCTCAAGATTTGGAGTTGAAAGGAGATGGGGGAAAGGGTTATGGTGCTTTTCAGACAACTTTTGAAAGAGTTAGGCAATTTTTTACAGATAAAGTATTTTTGTTCCCTTCGGCTTCAATTCTAGTATAATTCTGTTTGTGCACTTAAATAGCTGCACTTAGAAGATGCACTGGGTAGACTTCGGTGAAGAATAACCTGTAGTCTGCAAATTATACACTCAGGAAAAATTTGTTAAAATTACTAGGTGTCAACAAAAGGGCGGAGAGACTGAAAAATAAGTTAGGAAGTCTCCAGAAAGCAGCATGTATTAGAAAGGGAATTTAAAAATACCAATGAACATGATAGGAGCAGAGAAAAAACAATGCTACAAGAGATGCTAGGACTCTTTGTGCCGATGAAGATGATGGAGTTATTGGCCATATTCTTGACTGCTACATTCTGGTATAATTGTTAAGTCAAATGGAAGTATTGTATCAAATCAATAATCAATGCTCGCCAACTGTCTGGCCTCCCCAAACTCTTAGTATTACAGATCTATTATTGATCATTTCCAATTTTTCAGGCAGCAGGATTATCTCTATACTATCATATACAAAGCTCCATAATATACAGATCATTGATATGTGTGACGGAGCACTCGTCTCCAGGAAATGCAACATTACAAATAGTAATATACAAACTACCATTACGATAAAAGTAAAATATCCCTTAAGTACATGGTACTCTCCTAACACAGTTCACTAATTCCAAGTTAGTAAAGCTGCTTACATGCAGAATTTAGAAGCATTTCTACAAAATCTGGATTGAGCTATGTTTAGCATGAACAGATTTTGTCAACAAGAAAATGTTTTTTTTTCTGTGCATTTTCCGTCCGTTTTCAGTCAGTTCTTGTTAAAATGTTCAGTTGTTAAATATCCATATAGAAAAATTAGTTATAGTTGGCATCATTTCTCATTTATTTCTGTTTTAGGTTTTAGTCTTGCATACGTTTTTTTTGTGTGTTTATGATGGAACACAGTCCATCGTTTTTTTTCTATTTCCAGAATGTTCATTTGGGTTTCTTGACTATATGCTCATGATCCTTGCCATTGTTGCTAAGTGGCCCATTGTATGTTCCCTTCGATGGATATATTAAAATATTCTGGATCCATATCTCCTCTCCACAATTAAGGGCAGATAGAAAGATTAGAAGAAGGGTTTCTTATTTTTCCTAGAAAGATTATATCTTGCTCCTGAAGTCCTTCTTTCGAACAACCCAGTTGAACAACTACAATCTAAGCATCTTCTAGTTTACATCTGATCACTGTAAGTCCTTCCTGTATAGACTTCCTGTATAACTTTATTGTAAATGGAACCATTTTACAGTGGACCAAAATCCTCAGAAATTCTCAATTTTGACTTATCTTCTAATATATAAGGGTTCTCCACATTGTTCTCTTCACAGCAGATGTTAAGGGTCATATGGATCAACCAAGTTGGAATTATTTTGCTGGATCCTTTTCTTCATGGAAGATAAGTTGCTGTGTGCTAGACATGTAGTTTTGGCCAATATGTTCATGCACAAGTAGGAGTTGGCAGGCAGCTATCGATTATGCATGGGAACCCTATCCAGATGGGTTTATTGAACCTGGACACTACATGGCTTACTTCTGATTATCTGCACAGCAAGTTGAAGAGTAGTCATTATATGATTAGATGTCAATTTGTTTCCCATCAAAGTCATAAGAGACACAATTTAGAGGAAATCTACCATCACTTTTCATCTTTATTAGCCATTCATGCTACTGGGTAGGTCCCAGCAGTGTGATATATGTTTATATGGAGCTTTGCTTCAGTACTTTTATTCATAAGATACATTTTTTTGTTCATGTAAATGAAGCACAAGTGCTTGGTTGGGACCATTACTAGAACCCGAATTGGCTCTTGGGTCTCTGGCTATTAAACACCCTTAGAAATATTTGTAAACACCTCACTGCTCCTTTTGTGCTCGGGGAAAGGGGCAATGCCAAGAGATCAGGGAGGCAATTACAATAATAACCCAAGAACCCAGAGCCTGTAGGGGCTCTGGTAAAGCCCCCAAAGCACTTTTGCTTAGTTTACATAAATAAAAAAGTTAACTTTATGACTAAAGTAACTCTGTATTATCATTTTACTGTATTCACATTGCTGGGATGTAATCAGCAACATGAATGGCTAATAAAGATGGCAGATCTCCTATATGCCAATACTCATCCTGTTTTGCTTCTTTATTGACTATTTACTATGGTAATACATGAAGGAGAATGGCATTTTCATCGGGTTTCACAATTTTTTTACGTTTTGCGCTGAATTGCCCCGGGTTTTTGGCGCACGTGATTGGATTGTGGAACATCGGGGCCGGCTTGCATGCAACACAAATCGGGGGGCGTGGACTTTGGAAACCCAACTGATTCAGACAAAATTTCGTGGAATTTAAAAAGCAAATTGTGTCGCAAGATGAGCACTCACATGCACCAGGAAGAAGATGGTGAACTCCGGCGGACCTCAGCGGGGGAAGCGACACATGCAGGAAATTGGACGCAGAATCTTAGTGAATCGCAGCAGACCCGAATCCTCGCCGGACATTCTGGATCGGCGGCGTCAACGGGACGGGTAAGTAAATGTGCCCCAATCTTTAACATTAAATAGCCAGTTCATTTCTAATTCTGACATCTAAAAGTTATAGAGGTCTGTCTTGGTTTAGACTTCTTTAAAAATCAGGATATCCAATATTATTTTTTTTTATATTTATCCTACATTGTTGGCTTCCACTTAGGTGCCTAAGGAGGACCTTTTACTACCTTCACCAACGTACATCAAATAACAAGTGCTGTTCTTTTTTTTCAGTCCATCCCATCAATATTTCTCCAAAAATGTTAATTAGGTTCACAACTCTAAAGTGGGTTGCACCAGCCTAGCTCTCCCTATCTGATGGTAGCGAGTCCACTTAGCATGTTAGGGTTATGGCACTGATTTCTCATGAACGGTCGGGGCTATAGAATCAAATACCTAATTCTCTAGTATTAGTGGACAGTTGAATTTGGTGGAGGTTGGGGACGGGTCCTCTTTATTAAATAAAAAATTGATTTCCGTTCAACCTTCTGGTTAGAAATACAGGTTACTTACAAGAGAGGTTCTGTAGGTTTGTTCTATAGAACTGTATATTAAGAAAGTGCATTTTTTTGGTCCCTGTGACAAATTGACTTAAAAAGTTTTGGGTTGACGAGGGAACAAGGATGAACAATAAAGCTTCATTAAAGATACTTTACAGTATATCACTGCATCCTGGGGCTAAAGTTCAGTAAATTACTGGCATCCAGAGAAGTTAGAGTGGGCAGAGAGGTCAATTTGTATCTAGGGGTCCTATATAAGTCGGGTGTTTTTAAGTCGGGTAAGTCTGTAGAAGGACTTGCTGCTCATGTGAACGAGGCTTAGCTGTAGAAACAAAGATAGCTGTGTACATAAGTATCATTGTAAGTGCCTTGGCAACTTTTTTTTTGCTGTTCGACGAGGCACTGGAAATCGGGCCCCCAATGATTACATATTAATATCCTAAAATAGGCTGTCAATGTATAATTCAGGAGAACCCATTGTTTGTACACAGCGGATTTTTCCCATTTCCGTGTACGCAGCACGCTCAGAGGACGTGCTTACATTAGAATTCTAATTAAAGCAGCATGTCCGCATGTTTTATTTATTTCCTTTTTTGAGAAATGTGCTACAAAATATTCAATATTGCATTTCAATTAATAAATAATAAATCTTTTCCGTCGTTTGGAAGTAATATATTTCCTGAGACCGTATTTCACGGTTAATAAAAAACTCACCCTAGTCAATAACATATGCATATATCTTAACAGCTGACAAGATGGACAGTTTAATGGCCTATTTTTACCTCTTTTACATGTTATCATATCGCAGGGAAATATCCTTCCAATTTATCATTTGCATTTGGTCAATATTTCGCTGCTTCTACGTGGAGTGCTACTGGCATTTTCTTTACGACTGCATTTTTGTTAATCCCCAATTTGAATAATGACCCTCGACGCCACCTGAATATTCACTAAATATTCCGCTAATTGATAGATAAGTGAAAAACATACATTTTTTTTAAGCTAAGAGCAAGGTCAGGACAAGCGGGATGCAAGCTGACAACCCAGTGTTAACCCTTAACAGCTACTGATCAATCATTCCTTGACAAATGCTCTGATTACCCATATGTAAATGAGCGTGTGGCAGTTTTATCTCCCTATCCACTACATAACACTAAGTCTCAAGAGATTTTCATTCCCGTAAACAGCTAACATGGGAAAACAGGGGACAGGGATGATGTAGTATCATTGGATTCACTTAAAGACAGCTACTTTATCCTTTTGGACTCATTGCTGTGACTGTTCATTAATTTTACGGTTTTGTTGTTGTATACCAAAGCAAAGGATTCAACGTAAAGAAGGAGAAATGTAACTGTGTAAAAGGCTATTTTTCATGCATATGTTTACAGAATACATATATATATATGCCAAGAAATACATTGGATGAAAACTATATTAGTACGTTCTCCTCTATGTAGCTCCACAGATTGTCACCTTCTTCCTATTTACGATAGATACCTTCTTGCACAATCCATTAGTCTTGGGTTCTAACCTTTTCAACATCTAATTACACTAAGGAACATGTATCTAGACTTTAAGGGGTTTGCCCAAGTGAGACTTTAAAGACTTACTTGCAGAAGGATTTGACAAGTCAAACTCGTTTCTTAGAGGTAAACATACCATGTGACAATCAGTAATCGATATGTAGGGAAAGCTGATAAAGTGTGTGACCCAGACCTTTTCTTCTAGGTTCATGATGAATGGAGCAGTACTAGGGGCTTTTTCATTAAAGGAAAATGAAAGTTCAGAAATTATAAATCATTTAAAAGAAAGTCGGTGATGTCACGTACAAGATGAGCCAAGGTGTCTCCGCCCTGGCCTGCTGTGTACCCAGCATCAACCATATTTCACTATTGCCATTACTATTACCCTTACAATTACTATTACTGCTGAAAACTACTCCAGGCAGGTCTGAACCTTTTAGTAATACCAGTATGTTGCATGCCAGGTGCCAATGAATAAAGGAAACCTACCATCAAAATCCATCATTATAAACCAGGAACACTTACTAATAGATCCAGGCACTGTGATTTGTTATTCCTTGTATCCTTCCTTATAGAATCAACTTTTTAAATTATGATAATGTGTCTGAAAGGCTATTAGGGTGGTTTTCAGATGCACAGGATGCTACACTGTGCAGGTGCACTTTCCCCCTACCACTGCATGTGGAAACTTCCTCTGCTGTAGTGAGATTACATCAGGCAGAGGGAGGGAGGAGGCTGAGAGAGCAGGAATAGGAAGGGGGAGGGGGTGTAACAGCCTGGCAATCTGCAATTCTGGGAACTACCTCTGTAGTTTTTCAGCCTCATAAGCATAATATTAAAAGTTGATTTTAGAAGGAAGAGGTCATGGATAACAAATATAAGAAGATTATTATGCTGGATTTTGATTGTAGATTTCCTTTAAGACTAGAACATAATGCACGAGTTTTAAAACATTGACTTATTTACTAAGGGTCCGCGGACCCCACTTTTGTTGGATAATCCGCCATTTTCGGGTTTCGCGCGACTGGGGCAGGTATTTAAACAGGGATTGTGTCACACACGATCGGATTTTGCCGCAATCTCACCAGATTTGGACTGAGCGAGGGATTTAACTTTAAAATTGTGCCGCAAGACAATGCAATTACATGAACCAGGAAGAAGAAGGTGAATTCTGATGGACCTGAGCGGGGAAGCGACACATGCAGGATATCGGGCGCATGATCTAAGTGAATCGGTGCAGAGTGCATTATTGTCAGACATTCCGGATCGGGGATTGCACCAGGGACGGGTAAGTAAATGTGTCCCCATCTGTATAAAGTCATTGCCGTAGTTTAGTGGTCCCAAACTGCCTGACAGGTTCACTTTACGAATTCCATTGTGCTAGATAGATACCTACCTAGTTTGGAAAATGTTGGGTAAAAAACATCAGGGGCTGCCAATGTAAGTTTAAGATAAAATTGGGAACATGGTTGGAAACAAATATGTATTGGTAAGAACATTCCATGTACGTGCAATGTATTGTATGAAAAATGTGCATACTAAGAACATAAAGGGCATATACATATCTACTAATAAAACTGAGCAGAGAATATGGAAAAAGAGGTAACATCCTCAGTAATTGTTGAATGTTGCCCATACATACTAATGCTGTTGTGAATACTGAAGCATCGGGTGTACTGGCATATCATAAGGAACATATAAATGAAAGAGCATGTGAACCAATTAGCAATATTATCTCATTCTACAGACGTTGCTTCTTTTCATTACCAAATTATTTTCTAAATTAGAGAGAAAACTGTGCTGTTTTCTCACATTCTAACTAAGTTACTGAGAAACTAAAATGAGCTAATTTTAGAGGCCAGCGCTTCCAAGTGCCATCCATCAGGAAAACAACAGCAAATTAACACAACTATGCTTTTTAATTGATTTCTATAGAGATATACCATGTCACAGAGATAGATACCGAGAGCAAGGAGATGTCTCTCTCCAATTACAATGATCCTCATTTCTGCACAATTTGCTAAATTGGGTTTAGATCCAGTTCTCTAAGAGGTCTAAGAAAATGTAAATGAAATGAGCTCGCAATAAGCATTTTCTACAAAAAATATATTGGTCAGGCAAATCATCCAAAACTAAAGTCCACATTTAAGTTACCTTCATGCCAACAAAACATATCAGACCTAACAAGGTTTACTTTTCTTTGAAGTGGATCTTTGTATTATACAATGGGATCACTGTGGCTCAGTGGTTAGCACTATAGCCATGCAGTGCTGGGGTCCTGAGTTCAAGTCCCATTTATGTCAACACCTGCAAAGAGTTTGTATATTCTCTCTGGGTTTGTGTGGGTTTCCTCCCACACTCCAAAACATATGGGTAGGTTGATTAGATTGTGAGCCCCATGGGAGACAGGGACTGATTTGGCAAGCTCTGTGGAGCACTGCAGAATCTGTAGGCACTATACACAATTATTATTATTATTGACTCTGCACAATTTTGTCTTGGGGATACTCAAGTGGTCCTTGGAGATTTAGACTGCAATTGGGAAGCCACAAGGTTGCAATATCCTTGAGTAGACTCTGATCAGCCAGGTGAAGGGAAGCTAAAGCTTGGCACCAAAACAAGCAACTATGTGGTCAGTTGATAAAGGTCAGGACAAGCCGAGTTATCTCAATCAAATATACAGGCAATGAATGCATATCAGGTATAAAACGGCATAGTTTTATCCCATCCTGGAGAACTCCCCTAGTGGAGCATCCATGGCTATAAGGGTGCGATCACACGTCGCGTTTAACGCATGCGTTTAAAAACGCATTGGAATATCAAAAGTGTGATTTGCCTAATTAAACAGCTTTTAACACTTGCGTTTACAAAACGCAAATGTTAACAAATGCATGTATTAACAGTGATGTTAACACGTGTGTTAACAATGCATTAACGGTTGCATTTTGTAAACACATGTGTTAACTGATGTTTAATTAGGCAAATCACGCTATTGCAATGCGTTTTTAAACGTATGCGTTAAACACGACGTGTGACCGCACCCTCAGTCTTCACATGCCTACAAGGTGACTTTAATTGGTAGTCTATGTAAGGAGAACTCTTACTTCCCGACAGTAGCTTCCGGACCGTAGTCGCAAGCCTCTCATTTAGCCAAACCAGTTCCTTATGCTGTACTGAAGAGACCCAACGAGGTCCAAAGTTGGGAATCTGTTTCTTCTGGAATAGATATTATGCTTTGGTTTTAATCCTATATCATGTCCTGAAGGTCATGCTTGATATCAAGGGAGCTTCCAAGGTAGTTAAAATTGGTTTGGTTTTCCGCATCCCATCCTGGAAAACTTATGTGCAGGTATAAAGTCAGAAAAAACAAGCCAAGGTCAAATAGAGCCAAACATAAAACACTTTTGCGGGATCTACCTAAAGATGAACCCTTTTGCTCAAACATCTTCTTATGGGAGATTAAGGTTTAGAGCCGTTTCTTGAGCACAGTGGACATGGCCAGAAAGAGCAGTGTAGCTCTGATGAAGACCTTAAAGTGCCCATCATCTCTATCAGCAGTAACTGCATGTTAAGGAATGCTATGAAATTAAACACTATAGAGGACCAATCCCATCCTCTAATACACTTCCAGCACAATAATTTGAAAGGGTTATGTGTAATACTTAATTTCCCCTGTGGAGACACTGCAGAGGAATAATTACTGTAGGCCTCTTCAATAGGGATGAGCAAACATGAACCCGCCATTTCCCGGTCTGTGCCGAATCAGAAAGTCTGGGTTTAGGTCTGGTGTTTAGGCTCCTCCCACCCCTGGTGTTAACACCCACAATTGTGGCTTCAAACTGTAAATGCTTGCAGCAAATCATGTGCACTTGTCACCAGTATTTAAATGCCAATGGGTAACGCCGGTGAGGGCGAGCATTCACGAACCCCATCCAACCTTTCTAGATCAATTTTAAAAACACTCTGTTCTAGGTAAGATTATTTTCCTCTGTGCTTTTCCTTCAGAGATGATGTAGAGGAGGCTAAGAATAATAGTAAAACTAATGATTCATCGCGGTTTTAGTAAAAAATGCCCATTGTAAGCATTGTCACATAACATAATAAACCTTGTCAGTGACTGCCAGAACATGAAGTATGTTGATATGACATTTTATTCTACCACTGATCCACTTTGTATATCTCAATGGAGAAGAAATTCCATTTAAACACAAGTCTTACGCTATAATCATGTGATTTGGTTATCTGTTATCATAAAACAATGCAGATGGAGCTTCGAATCACAGAGGTTCGATAAGCAGAGTACAGTAATGAGCAAAGCCTTCCATGACCCACTACTGGGTTCACCGAGCAAGTAATGCAAAAATAAAAAATGACTGTTCTTAACTAAAGTGACTTCCACACAGATAGTATCAAGCATTCTGTGGTGTGTTTTTTAATAGGGGTAAAAATGGACATTAACAACGTCCAATTATGTGATACGGCAGAAGAGAAATGCATGAGGTCATGACCTACAATTATGGTATTAGTCACAATACTCGAAATTAGAATACAAAAAGCAGAAGAATCATAAGGTGACTCTACTCATGTCTAACTATGATATTTATGTCACCTACTCTGACATATATTCATACAGGGGTGGATTTGGTATTCCTGGGTTTTTCCTGTGTCCTTTGTGCCACTATCTTTTAGAAAACTTTATTTCCCTAATATGTAAATTTTTTAAAGCGGCTACTGGGGCGTGGAGTAGCCGGACTTGAGGCTAAACATCGCGGCTACTCCTGCTACAGTAGCCTCTTTACTCCACCTACCCTGAGATCTTTGGCGCGCAGCTCCTCGTAGCTGTGCGCCCTCATCCGAGAAGCTATTGCTGCACGGCCATAGCTCCGAGGCTAGTGCTACTGCCAAGCTCCCACGCTGAGTCCCGGAGGCAGGAATCCACAATCAACCGTCTGCTACTGGATCTTTACCCGAGCCCACATGCTAAATTCCCTCCCCTGTGATGTCTCACATAGGCGGTAGCTAGGAAGCAGGTGTCCCTTCCCTGGTTGCTAGCTGCTGCCAATCTGTGACATTATATGGAAGGACTGGAGCGTGTGTGCTGAGGAAAAAACCCAGGAGCAGACTTTCGTTTGATTTAGAATTTTTGGCCCTGGGACTTAGTGTGAGAGCTTGACTGGGAGCAATTGCCCCGGGATTTTGGCGCACGCGATCGGATTGTGGTGCATCGGCGCCGGCTTGCGCGTGACAGAAATGGGGGGGCATGCCGTTGGGCAACCCGACGGATTCGGACAAACCGCAGAATTTAAAAAACGGAATTGTGATGCAAGATCAAGCACTCACATGCACCAGGAAGAAGAAGGTGAACTCCGGCGGACTTCAGCGCGGAAGCGACACATGCAGCAAATTGGACGGACCAGAATTGCGCCGGACCAGAATCGGACAACGGACCACAGGATCGCGACAGGAATGGTTAAGTAAATGTGCCCCTATATGATTATAGCAAAACCTATACTACTCACACACATGACAAAATTAACTTTGCAATTGTCATGTTATGGGCTTTTGGAACATGTGCATGGTGAAAAATGAGGGTTGTGGTGACAGCATACAGGTTACTTTGGGTCTGTTTTTTATTTCCCAAGTTCCTAAACCTGGCTGTAATTTTAACAAATGGTCCAAAAGATTTAGCTGCAACTCACTACAGTGCAGGCCTCCCACCAATTGTATAGGTCGTATTATATGCAAATAACTAAACTTGTACATAAAGTTTACGATATTTATGCTCATTCGTTTAAGACAGCAACATACTCCATTACATTGAAATTCCAAGGTTAGGTCTGAGCCCATGACTACAAGTCTCCCTGGTAAAAGATGAATATTTTGATTCCATAAAGTACTCTGAAAGTCATATTATGATGCAGTGTGCATGAACTCATAGCGTAAATGAAAACTTTACACAATAGTAAACAGTCAGCTCTTATGTAAATGCAGCCATGTCGATAAAGATATCTCATGCACATATGTAAGCTCAAATAAGGCTCTTCTGCAGCGTATGAGTAATGTGCAGCATTGTGACACTATGGGGGTCATTTACTAAGGGCCCGAATCGCTATTTTTTTTGTTGGGTTTCCCGAAAATTACCGGTTTACGCCGAATTGCCCCGGGTTTTTTCCGCACGTGATCTGACTGTGGCGCATCGGCGCCAGCATGCACGCAACGGAAATCGTGGAGCGTGGCCATTTTAAAATCCGATGGATTCTGAAAAACCGTGGAATTTAAAAAAAGAAATGTGTCGCTTGACACGCGCTTACCTGTGCCCATGATAGGAAGGTGAACTCCGGCAAACTCAGACGGACTTCAGCGCAGCAGCGACACCTGGTGGACATCAGGCGCACTACCTTAGTGAATCGCCGGAAGACCTGAATCCTCGACTGAGAATGCGCTGCTGGATCGCGACAGGACCGGGTAAGTAAATCTACCCCTATATCTGGTACTGGTAAAAGCCTTCATTATCTCAATCATATGTAGCAAGATATTCTCATTGCGTCATCAGAACACACAACTTCCCATAGACATGCACAACTGACTCAGCTTAACAGTCGTAAGCGTGCAATGATCCTCTTCTAATCTATAGCAGTGGCTTATCATCCATATCTACACCGCTATTGCACAATTTTATTATTAGTGAACATGTCTGAAGAAGCTAGTACCTGTGCTGTTCCTACTTCCTCTAAAGATCTGCCAAAGAGGGAGACCCCGTTTGGATCAGTGGTGTTTCACTTTCAATAATTAAACCAAAGCCAACTATGAAAGTGAAGTTTTCTGCTGTTGCTCGATATGCTATTTTTGGTAAAGAAGTCGGTAAGAATGATGAAGAAGTACTTGGGTGGTCATACTAAACTCGAGAGAGCCATAGAAGATAACAAAAGCAATAGGAAGGTCCAGGGAATCTCTTGCAATTGTATGAGGAGAAGACCATGGAAACTTCTTTGGACACAAATGAAGGAAATAAGAGTGCAGAAGGACATAAGTGTATGATAGAAGTCTTTAAGACAAATCTTTCTAAGAAAAAGGATGAAAATATCTTTCCTTTAGGATGATTGTCTCTAGTGTCACCTATAGAGGATCTATCCCTTCTAAAAAGTCAAAACCAGAAATACAATCTTCTGCCAGGCAATGGGCCACATATATCTCTGCCCATAGTTTCATGGTTGACAAAGTCCCATAAAAATGAAATCACTGTTTTGTTGGCTTCATCTGTTATTCTGTCAGTCTATGTCCAAATTTAAGCCAGAGTGGGATTGTAGGTAGAAAGCACATGCTAAAAGAATTTCCTCCAGCACAGACAAGAAATGGGATAGAAGTCAAAAACTTTCATTCAAACATTAAAATAAATTAAAATACAGGAACACTAGAAAAAACGTGACACGTTTAGGACTTGCTCTTTACTATGTATAAGTCGTTACACACACCATGAGTATGTGTCGTAATTAAAGCAACAGCAACTCTTCACCATCCGTCGCTTTGTGAACAGAGAATTAGAGGTAGAGCATGATGGGAGAAACCGATTACATACTATATAGTGCATATTTTAAGTAGAGTTTTGAGTCCGATTTTAAGGTGGATGACCAATCCCACATACATTGTCTCAAGTAGACCTATGAGGTTCCAGGGAATTCCCATGGTCTTGGCCAATTATATCCTCTTTGAGTACTGCACCTCCATTACTCAGATATATCTACTGCATCCGCAATATCTGTGCCTGCATCATCCTCAGTCAACAAAGTGCATCGGAGGATGCGCTGATTTACACTGTTCTGTCTGAACACGGGTCTATTTCTTCTTAGCAGCATTGATTTATTAAGCACCCCACCCAGTAGTCTCCTTTTTGGTTCACTAACAGTTAATCTGATATGATGGACAGAATCCTTATGCTGTCATCTTATCTTATCCTGAGTACTGGTGATAGTTCACATTTGACTAAGACCTCTTTCACAAGCATTTTTTTTTTTTGGTATCATGTTACCCATACCGTACCGTGTGAATATGCAAAGCATACAGCCAAATACATATCAATGGGCAATATGCCCATCCATTTAAATGGACATATTGCTGTATTTTACCGTGCAATGGAAAAAGATAGAGCTTGCTGAATTCTTCCTTGTATGAATGGTTGTGTTGCTCACCTTCCTGTGGAGAAGGGAAGGGTATGCAGCGCTCATACCTCCTCTCTCAAGAGCTCTATATGCTGGACCAGGCCCATGCTATGGACTTGTCTCCTGATCACCGTAGTTTTGTATTTGTACTTGCATTTGCTCTTGTCTCAATGTAATGTATGTGATCCCCTTACTAATTGTACAGCACCATGGAATTAATGGGGCTCTATAAACAAATAATAATAATCCATAATATCAACTTTGAAGTGTTACTCAAAATCTTTTGTAAAGTCACGGCGGTGGGGGCTTAGCATTGAAGTCATACTCTTCGCTCCGGTTATTTTGCATGATATCATATCACACGGAGAATTCTGAGGCTGGGAGAGCAAGACTTCAAATTTACATATCACTTCTAAGTTAATTTTCTGGATGATACCCCAACACTGGACCATAACAAAACATGATCTGGAAGGTGCTTGATTAGTCACTGGTAGTTGTTTCACAGGAGTCAAACAACTACACTACTTGTTTAGATTATGGTCACCTAAGGGGCAAACTAGGGATTGATTATGTCCATATTCCGTGGGGTTTAAAGATCTGGGAATTTTATTCAGTGTTTTCATTCAGACATATCTGCCAGACTAGATTTTGTAAAAGAAAAGGCTGGTTTGGAAATCAGCAGAACCCCTCCCACAAGTAAAGCTGTGGCAGAGCATGAATCAATAGATTTATTCTGTGGCTCCAGCCTAAAACAGCAGAAAATGTTTGTAGATTATGTCAAATAGGGGTAGAATTCTACACATGGTTTCCAGTAGTTTTATCCGAACTGATGTCTATCCTTTTTTATTTTATTTCAGAATTTTTTGGTTTTATCAGCTGGTAAGAAATTGTTGTTCTGTGGTTTCTACAGAAATGACTATTTCTCAGCTCTTTGGTGCTCATCATGAAGCTTGTCTGTATCGTAAACAGCCCCAGAGATAAGGGCAGGAGATGGCCTGCACGACTGAGATGTGGGTCAAGCATGCTGTTTACAAATGTGCAAGTTAACCTTCCCATTGCAGATATTTGATTTTGTCGAAAATGTGGTTTATCACTTCACTGTATTCCACTGTATTTTTTCTTCTAATAAAAGAATTTTAAGACATTGTTATTGTTTGCCATAATGCCATTTAATATAAACAATAAGAGGGGAACATATACCAAAGAAGGCCTGATGTTAACTGAAAAGTTTTAAGCAATGCAAACAGGATTAAGTCACTGGTGGCAACTTATCTTCCTTTAAAATTAAGCATTGGGCATGAAGAAATTCAACTTACCCGGTCATTTTTTCCAGTGACAGCTACACAATCGACACATAAAGGAAAATTGACCGGTCTTGCCAAAACTGGTGGCAGACATTAGTCTTAACTGTATAGTCACCTGTGCGTGTAGTTCCAGGTCATTGGCTACCTCTAAACTGAGTTTGGTTATTCCCCTTCATGTGACAGAATTATTTGTGGATTGACAGAACTCTAAGGGATTTTATTCGACAGCTTTAAAAGAGCGGTCAATAGCTTGCACCCGGCTATGAAAAACTTAGCACATGGAAAGTGAGGCCCATAAATCAGATTAGATTTGTTATCTTTCTTATGTATTTGTTGTAATGCTCAATAGTTTGTTGTAATTCCCAGGGACCCTACTGACTGCTCCCCCACTGAGACACTTTTCTTTAATCACTCACTGCTATACATACTACTGTGAAACATCATACATTGGAATAAAGAACTAAGAATCTGTCTCTGTCTTTACTGGAATCTCGAGAAACCTCTTCCCCCCAGAGTTCATGTCATTTCTCTTGTCAAGATGACAACCGCCCCATTGAGATTAGATGGGAAGGGCTTGACCTCCGTAATACACTGGGCCCCTCTACAGAATTTAGTAGTTCACGCATGGAAATGGTGAACACATCAATATTCGCAGGATGTAGAGTATGTGTGTCAAATTGAGGAGTTTATGTGAGTACTTGGGGGGGGGGGGGTTGCATTGGAATCATTTTAGTTACAATCAGATATCCTACTTCTGTAATTAACTCAAATGTTATACATTTGCATCAGAAATGGCAGAAAAATAGATCTATAAGCCAATATATTATATATAAAAATCTTTGTCAATAAATTAGAATCTCAAAAAGTTTTTTTAGTAATTCACTTAGAAAAATGAAACTCATATATTATAGATAGTTATTACAGAGTTAGCTTTTTCAAGTGAGTATAGCTTATACCCACAGAAAAAAAAATAATTAGGCAACTTTTCCACATTTGCTCTACAACTCGTGGTGCACTGTTTTTTTAATGGATTTGCTGTATTTATCTTGCAACCTTGGCAAGAAGAAGCAAGACGACTAACTTTGCGATTTTCTTGTAAAATTTTAAAAAGTTGCATACTACACACCAGGCAGCAATGTTAGACTAACAGGCACATGTCCAAGTTAACACAAGGAACATAAGACACCTAAGACAAATTAGACTAAGAATCAAGAATGAGACTGACTGGAAAAATAGAAAGAGAAAAATAAATTATCTCAGAAAATGTGATAATTATATAAGAACAACTGTATAAAATGTTTTAAACACAGAAATGTTGGCCACATGTACACTAAATGCCCTTAATACTTGGTCAGGACTCTTTTTGACTGCATCAATGCAGTGCGGGATGGAGGGATCATCAGATGGCGCTGCCAAGGGAGTTATGGAATGGAGGATCAGCTGATGGGCTGCAGAAGTGTTATGGCATGGAGGATACAGCTGATGGTGCTGCAGAGGTGTTATGGCATGGAGGGATCAGATGATGGGCTGCAGAGGTGTTATGGCATGGAGGGATCAGATGATGGTGCTGAAGAGGTTTATGGCATGGAAGGATCATCATATGGCGCTGCAGAGGTGTTATGGCATGGAGGAATCAGCTGATGGCACTGCAGAGGTGTTATGGCATGGAGCGATCAGCTGATGGCACTGCAGAGGGATTATGGCATGGAGGGATCAGCTGACGGCACTGCAGAGATGTTATGGCATGGAGGGAACAGCTAATGGTGCTGCAGAGGGGTTATGGCATAGAGGGATAAGCTCATGGCGCTGCAGAGGTGTTATGGCATGGAGGGATCAGCTGATGGTGCTGCAGAGGTATTATGGCATGGAGGGATCTGCTGATGGTGCTGCAGAGGTGTTATAGCATGGAGGGATCAGCTGCTGGCACTGCAGAGGAGTTATGGCATGGAGAGATTTGCTGATGGCGCTGCAGAGGTGTTATGGCATGGAGGGATCAGCTGATGGCGTTGCAGAGGTGTTATAGCATGAAGGGTTCAGCTGATGGTGCTGCAGAGGTGTTATGGCATGGAGGAATCAGCTGATGGCACTGCAGAGGTGTTATGGCATGGAGGGATCAGCTGATGGCACTGCAGAGGGATTATGGCATGGAGGGATCAGCTGACGGCAGTGCAGAGATGTTATGGCATGGAGGGAACAGCTAATGGTGCTGCAGAGGGGTTATGGCATAGAGGGATAAGCTCATGGTGCTGCAGAGGTGTTATGGCATGGAGGGATCAGCTGATGGCGCTGCAGAGGTGTTATGGCATGGAGGGAGGGACAGCTGATGTGTGCAGAGGGGGTTATGGCAGGGATGGTAAGCTCATGGTGCTGCTGCAGAGGTGTTATGGAATGGAGGGATAGCTGTGATGGCGTGCAGAGGTGTTTATGGCATGGATAGGAACAGCTGATGGTGTGCTGCAGAGGTGTTATGGCATGGAGGGATCTGCTGGATGTGTGCTGCAGAGTGTTTATGGCATGGAGGGATCAGCTGATGGCACTGCAGAGGAGTTATGGCATGGAGAGATTAGCTGATGGCGCTGCAGAGGTGTTATGGCATGGAGGGATCAGCTGATGGCGTTGCAGAGGTGTTATGGCATGGAGGGATCAGCTGATGGCGCTGCAGAGGTGTTATGGCATGGAGGGAACAGCTGATGGTGCTGCAGAGGGGTTATGGCATAGAGGGATAAGCTCATTGGCTGCCAGATGGTGTTATGGCATGGAGGGATCAGCTGATGGCACTGCAGAGGTATTATGGCATGGAGGGAACAGCTTATGGTGCTGCAGGTGTGTTATGGCATGGAGGGATCTGCTGATGGTGCTGCAGAGGTGTTATGGCATGGAGGGATCAGCTGATGGCACTGCAGAGGAGTTATGGCATGGAGAGATAGCTGATGGCGCCGCGCAGAGGTGTATGTATGCATGGAGGGATCAGCTATGGCGTGCAGAGGTGTTATATGGAAGGGTACAGCTGATGGTGCTGCAGAGGTGTTATGGCATGGAGGATCAGTGATGGCACTGCCGAGGTGTTATGGCATGGAGGATCAGCTGATGTGCACTGCAGAGGGTTATTTGGCATGGAGGTATCAGCTGACGGCAGTGCAGAGATGTATGGCATGGATGGGAACAGCTGATGGTGTGCAGAGGGGTTATGGCATAGAGGGATAAGCTCATGGTGATGCAGTGGTGTTATGGCATGGAGGGATCAGCTGATGGCGCTGCAGAGGTGTGTTATGGCATGGAGGGAACAGCTGATGGTGCTGCAGAGGGGTATTATGGCCTGGATGGATAAGCTCATGGTGTGCAGAGGAGTTATGGCATGGAGAGATTAGCTGATGGCGCTGCAGAGGTGTTATGGCATGGAGGGATCAGCTGGATGGCGTTGCCGAGGTGTTATAGCATGAAGGGTTCAGCTGATTGGTGCGCAGAGGTGTTATGGCATGGAGGAATCAGCTGATGGCACTGCAGAGGTGTTATGGCATGGAGGATAGCTGATGGCACTGCAGAGGGATTATGGCATGAGAGGATCAGCTGAGGGCATGCGAGATGTTTATGGCATGAGGACAGCTCTAACTGTGCTGCAGAGGGGTTATGGCATAGGATAAGCTCATGGTGCTGCAGAGGTGTTATGGCATGGAGGGATCAGCTGATGGCGCGCTGCAGGGTGTTATGGCATGGAGGGAACAGCTGATGTGCTGCAGAGGGGTTATGGCAGGATGGCTAAGCTCATGGTGCTTGCTGCAGAGGTGTTATGGAATGGAGGGATCAGCTGTGATGGCGTGCAGAGGTGTTTATGTCATGGATAGGAACAGCTGATTGTGCTGCAGAGGTGTTATGCATGGAGGGATCTGCTGATGGGTGCTGCAGAGTGTTTATGGCATGGAGGGATCACTGATGGACTGCAGAGGTAGTTATGGCATGGTAGAGATTAGCTGATGGCGCTGCAGAGGTGTTTATGGCATGGAGGGATCAGCTGATGGCGTGCAGAGGTGTTATGGCATGGAGGGATCAGCTGATCGCTGCAGAGTGTGTATGGCATGGAGGGAACAGCTGATGGTGCTGCAGAGGGGTTATGGCATAGAGGGATAAGCTCATGGCTGCCAGAGGTGTTATGGCATGGAGGGGATCAGCTGATGGCACTGCAGAGGTATTATGGCATGGAGGGAACAGCTTATGGTGCTGCAGGTGTGTTATGGCATGGAGGGATCTGCTGATGGTGCTGCAGAGGTGTTATGGCATGGAGGGATCAGCTGATGGCACTGCAGAGGAGTTATGGCATGGAGAGATTAGCTGATGGCGCGCGGCAGAGGTGTATGTATGCATGGAGGGATCAGCTGATGGCGTTGCAGAGGTGTTATAGCATGAAGGGTACAGCTGATGGTGCTGCAGAGGTGTTATGGCATGGAGGAATCAGCTGATGGCACTGCAGAGGTGTTATGGCATGGAGGGATCAGCTGATGGCACTGCAGAGGGATTATGGCATGGAGGTACAGCTGACGGCAGTGCAGAGATGTTATGGCATGGAGGGAACAGCTAATGGTGCTGCAGAGGGGTTATGGCATAGAGGGATAAGCTCATGGTGCTGCAGAGGTGTTATGGCATGGAGGGATCAGCTGATGGCGCTGCAGAGGTGTTATGGCATGGAGGGAACAGCTGATGTGCTGCAGAGGGGTTATGGCCTGGATGGATAAGCTCATGGTGTGCAGAGGTGTTATGGCATGGAGGGATCAGCTGATGGCGCTGCAGAGGTGTTATGGCATGGAAGGAACAGCTGATGGTGCTGCAGAGGTGTTATGGCTGGAGGGATCTGCTGATGGTGCTGCAGAGGTGTTATGGCATGGAGGGATCAGCTGATGGCACTGCAGAGGAGTTATGGCATGGAGAGATTAGCTGATGGCGCTGCAGAGGTGTTATGGCATGGAGGGATCAGCTGATGGCGTTGCAGAGGTGTCATAGCATGAAGGGTTCAGCTGATGGTGCTGCAGAGGTGTTATGGCCAGGGAGGGATCAAGCTGATGGCACTGCAGAGGTGGGATTATTGGCATGGAGGGGAGGATCAGCTGACGGCCAGGCAGGATGTTATGGCATGGGGAGGAGGGAACAGCATGGTGCTGCAGAGGGGTTTATGGCATTAGAGGGATTAAGCTCTGGTGCTGCAGAGGTGTTTATTGGCATGGAGGGATCAGCTGATGGCGCTTGCAGAGTGTTATGGCAGGGAGGGAAACAGCTGATGGTTTGCTGCAGAGGGGGTTATGGCATGGATGGATTAAGCTCATGGTGCTGCGAGGTGTTATGGAATGGAGGGATCAGCTGATGTATGGCGCTGCAGAGGTGTTTATGGCATGGAAGGAAACAGCTGATGGTGCTGCAGAGGTGTTTATGGCATGGAGGGACTGCTGATGGTGCTGCAGAGGGGATTAGGGCATGGAGGGATCAGCTGATGGCACTGCAGAGGAGTTATTGGCATGGAGAGAGTAGCTGATGTGCGGCAGAGGTGTTATGGCATGGAGGGATAAGCTGATGCGTGCAGAGGTGTTATGCATGGAGGGATCAGCTGATGGCGCTGCAGAGGTGTGTTATGGCATTGAGGGAAAAGCTGATGTGCTGCAGTCAGAGGGGTTATGGCATGAGGGATAAGCTCATGGCGGCAGAGGTGTTATGGCATGGAGGGATCAGATGATGGCCTGCAGAGGTTTATGGCATGGAGGAACAGCTTATGGTGCTGCAGGTGTTATGGCATGGAGGATCAGCTGATGGTGCGCCAGAGGTGTTATGGCAGGAGGGATCAGCTGAATGGCACTGCAGAGGAGTATGGCATGGAGAGATTAGCTGATGGCGCTGCAGAGGTGTTATGGCATGGGGGATCAGCGATGCGCTGCAGAGGTGTTTATAGCATGAAGGTACAGCTCGATGTCCTGCAAGGTGGGTAGGGCATGGAGGAAGCAGAGGAGGGAACTGAATGAGGGGTTATGGAATGGACGGGACTAAGATTGATTGGAAATGAAGAGGGAGTGATGGAAAATGGAGGGATAAGATGAAGGCAGTGAAGAGAGGTATGGAATGGGATCGGGAAGGGAAACAGCTAATGGTGCTTGCTGCAGAGGGGGCGGCATAGGAAATGAGAGGGAGAAGAGAAGGGTTTGGAGGGACAGAGGGGTGAGGCGAAGGATCGGGCAGAGAGTAGGAGGGAGAGGACACGAGGGTTTGCGGGCTTACCGAGGGGAAGAGCCGTATGGGGAAAAGATGATGGTGAGGAAGAGGGGTGAGGGATAATGGTGGATGTAAGACTAACTGGGGAGGGCAAGATGGTGTTATGGCATGACGGGATGCAGCTGATTGGCGCTCGAGGCAAGAGGTGTTTATGGCATGGGATAGGAACAGCGGATGGTGCTGGCAGACGGGTGTTATGGCATGAGGGGGAACTGCTGATGGTGTGATGCAGAGGTGGTGTTATGGCATGGGGGAATCAGCTGATGGCACTGCAGAGGAGTTATGGCATGGAGAGATTAGCTGATGGCGCTGCAGAGGTGTTATGGCCATGGAGGGATCAAGCTGATGGCGTGCAGAGGTTTCCTAGCATATGAAGGGTTCAGCTTATGGTGTGCAGAGGGGGTATGGACATAGGAGGCACACAGCTGATGGTGCTGCAGAGGGGTTATGGCATGGAGGGATAAGCTCATGGTGCTGCAGAGGTGTTATGACATGGAGGGATCAGCTCCCTCTACATCCTCTACATCATTAGATCTGGTGTCTCTCATAGATTCTCTATGGGGATAAGGTCAGTTGACTTTACTGGTTAATCAAGCACAATGATATTGGGGCTATTAAACCAGGTATTGGTACTTTTAGCAGTGTTGTCCTGCTAAATATGAAAATCCCATCTCCAAAAAGCTTGTCACCATAGTGTAGCATGAAGTGCTCTAAGATTTTCTGGTAGAAGGCTGCGCTGACTTGATAAAACACAGTGGACCTGGTTCCCTAAACCATCACTGATTGTGGAAACTTCACAATAGGCTTCTAATGTTGCCTATTTGTCAGGAGTGGATGACACATGGAATGTGACAGTTGTAGCCCATGTCCTGGATATATCTGTGTGTGGTGGCTCTTAAAGCACTGGCTCCAGCAACAGTCCAGTCCTTGTTATTCGCCCCTAAATTTTTGAATGCTCCCCCCTTTATGATTAAAATGTCCAGCAGCAGAGTCCCAGTTAAAAATTATTAAATTTAGTACACACCTCCAGTATCTTATTCTCTTCTCAGTTTGTCTTCTCACTGCATCTTCTTGCTGCTCATCATTGTTGGCACAAGCTCTGCCGGCTCACACACTATGACATAATCAGGCGGCAATACTCCGAATCCTGGTGTGCATCGAGCATAGACGTGCCTCTGCCTGCACTGCCGGTCACAGTCTAGCTGAGGGTGCTAGTAGTTTTGTGGGGTAAAACCTGGTGACAGATACCCTTTAAGGATAGAATCACAGCTTGCAACTCTTAAAACAATAACGTCCCAGTTATTATGTCTTCACCACAAGGAAACAAATATCTTAAAGAGCCAACCATATGGCCATATGAGAGGAACCTTTTAGGATGGATAATCTGTAATGGGATGCTGAACCCAGCTTCTTTCTTATCATTGATAACTTGAAGAGGTTTCCTCTTAACTGTTCATTATGATTTAGCTTTTTGCTACTTTTTGCTTCTGATATTCAACCCTTTGACTGCTGTATTTGGATGTGGACTGAAGTATAGGTTAAAGCCATGTTTCTAACTTGGGAAATGTTATAGATCAATGATGCTGACCCAAGAGTGGTCCCTGATGGTAGATGATTATTACTCACCCTTCATCCCTTCCCCATTTGCAGTTATCTACTTTCCTTATATCTTTATCTTGCATTTCAGGAAAATATACATTTATAAAATATTCAACTTCAGGCGTCACCATAATGTCATTTATTCTCACCCTCGGCCCGATTGCAGTCGCTTATATTAATGGAATGCTCAGAACTTACTATAGGAGGTGCCAGTCGGGCTGAGGGTGTGAATAAATTACATCATGGCAGAGCCCAGATGTGCTCTGTAGAGCACCTTAGGCTCATTTGAATATTTTATAAATGATATTTCTCCAAAATGTGGTCAAATGAAGATTACTGCAAACAAGGATGGGGAGGTGAGTAATATTCATCTATCATCAGGTATTATGATGGTACACCTGCTTTAAACAGACCCTAATGGCCTGGTTTTTACTGTCTGAAGTGTAGGGCACACTCACATATTGCAAAGCAATCTAGCCCTTGACCCAGTAAGCAGGTAGAGCCGGTAGCTACTGAAAGAAGACATGTTCCAGAGTCAGACCCAACACTATTATACTCTGTAGAGGTGTTATTGGTCTTGATGACATCTCCATTACAGTACATTGGCTTTTCAGACGGGCTACTGAGTATAAATTTCTCAGCCCTTCGCTCCTCATCATGAAGCTGACCACACACTCACCACGTTGGTGCAGAAATATTATTAATTAAGAGAGTCAACAATCTGATTTCATTTTAAAATCCCCAAAAAAGACAAAATGGGTCACAAAACTACAGTCCAATGTACGGACCTCGCTGTGGTTAATAAGTGCATCAGCCCGGCAAACATTCAACTTCATATAATCCCAATGTAAGTCGTATCTGCGGCAGCCAGAGCTGCAGGATTCAATATCTGTTATCCTTATTGCATATTCCTATCAGCTATGGGAACACCTGTTCTGGACTGTATTTCATGCTGCATTCTGTAACAGGGACGTATAAGGCAATCGTGAGATGGATGTAAAAGGAAGTCTTTATACAAAACGCAGGGAGACATGTGGGTCATGCAATCTTCACAATGATAACTTTGCTTTGTCCTTTTGCTCGTCATTATGTCTCCCATCTCTATGGATTTCAAGGATGACACACTTTTTATGACACTGAGAATATGCTGCATAAGAGATCAAGCTCTGTGCATTTTTTTTTTAGGTAGACCTATTTGCAGTAAAAAGGATCATTTACCAGCAACTGTGTGATGACTTTTAAAGGGAATGTTCTTGTTGACCTTCTAGCTTCCATTTTACATAATCTATAGCAAATTCAATGAAACCAGAATGTCATGGATCATCTAGAATTTACATTAAAATTGTTTAACTCCCTTTAAGAATTCATTTGGTGTCTTAAAACTAAAGCTGACCCGGGGGAAGACACTCAAGATGGCCATATACATTAGTGTACATCAAACAGGCTGCTTTGGATCTGAATTGTGATACCAGAGACGTAGTTTGTAGGGTGGCATTAGGGCTCCGATACATTCATTGGAGTCATGAGATGGTTATAAGTGATGTCCCATCCTTTCATGTGGAAGCCAGAACATTATCACTATGAATGAGCGGGCCTACTTCAAGGACATCTATCACCAGGATGAAGGATTGTAAACCAAATACACTGACATACTGGTGTGTGCCCCTATGGCAAATGAGCTTGAGGGGCTCCAAGCTCCATTACAACCTATACTCCATTAAAACCCTCAACCTCATTTGCATAACATATATCTTTTTGTAAAAAAGCAGGGCATGAGAAGCGAAAAGAAGAGGATATCCTGCCAGAGGGGATACACACCAGTATGCCAGTGTGCTTGGTTTACAATCTTTCATCCTGGTGGTAGATGTCCTTTGATATAAAACTAGAATACATCAATACACCGGCAAACTGCCAAAACTTCTGCTATTATAGAGGTGGTCACACCTGCTAATGAGGAGGAAATCAAGGACATTAGCTACATCATTTTTTTTTTATTTTTTTTTTTTTATTTATTTTAACCATGAATACAATAAGAAAAAGAATAACAATTTTTCAATCCATTGTATGAGACAACAATCAATCTACACACAGAAAAAAAAGAATTTACAATTGTCTAACTAAATAGATGCAGATGCTATAATCTTCCTTTATTTATATTGTGCCCTTATCTCTCCTGTTCCACGTTTCACCTCTAGTTTTTGTTCTTACATCCTATTCTTTTATAAGTACGGTATCCATTTTTATCTTTGACTTAAACTCTCTGTGTTCATGTCCATATATCCCACCCCGAAAAGAAATATTTTTTGCTTATGACTCCCCCGTCATACATGAATAATTCATAGTTTTTTAGCTTATTCATCCCCAAAATTACTCTTTCTATCTCTGGTGGACGATTTGTTTTCCAATTATTTTGAATCTCTAGCCTGGCTGTAGAGCAAAGCCTAAGAAGAATACCTATGGCGTCACTAGCCAGGGACATATTTTTCTTTGTAATATTGAGAAGAAAAATCTCAGGGGAGGCGGGAAGATTAATCTTACACCGTCTCTGAAACAGACCAATCACTTGGGCCCAGAAGTCCTTAACAATCGGGCAGTGCCACCAGAGATGGAGGAGGTTTGCTTGCTCCCCGCACCCTCTCCAACATTCATTTGAAGCATTACTGTATATATTTGCTAATCTATTGGGTGCTAAGTGCCATCTCAGAAAAATTTTGAGGTAACATTCGCTATGGTTTAGGCACACCAAGCTGTTTTGGGCTCTTTTAAATGATGAAAGCCAGTCACTCAGTGAAAACGTCTTCCCCAGTTCTGATTCCCATTTTTGCATATATGTTAATTTCGTACTTACAGGACTGGGGGAGTTCAAATCCCCGTGTGCGATTGAGATGAGGACATTGAGGACATTAGCTACATCATGACTGCCCACAGTTCCAAATTAGTGTAGATTGTACCATCAGGTACAATTCCAGCAAATTTGACTTCTTTTGGTCTTAAAAGGGTTGAGTTTTTGCAAGTCCAAAAGTCTGGGTCCACTATCTTTAAACTCACAGCTAGAGATAAGCTGATCCAATATTTCTATTCAGGTTTGGGGTTCAGGTTCATCCCACGGGACCTGGACATATTGCCCGATCAGTGACCAAACAGCCAATTTGGCAAATTGAGACCCCTAGCCATGGCTGTGATTAGCCAGGACTGTCCCCCTAGCCCAGTGACGGCAAACCTTTTAGAGACCGAGTGCCCAAACTACAACCAAGACTCGCTAATTTATCGCAAAGTGCCAACACAGAAATTTAATTAGTGATTTATGCTCCCTGCTTTGCCACAGCTTTCATTCATATCATATCATAACAAGAAACTTGGATGATGATTGTAGCTTCCCTCCAGGGTCCCACAGAAAGGAAGAATTGTCAGGGCCGGAGCAGGAGCTACAATGATGATCCAGGTCTGTCCACACCTTCCCACTCCTCCAGTAGTCCCAGGTAGAGCTGTCACTATAAAATAGCTCTGTGCACAGCAAGTCCTGGGCTGTCTGGGACTACAGGAAGATAACTGGAGTCCTCTCTGGTGATGGCCCGGGTGCCCACAGAAAGGGCTCTGAGTGCCACCTCTAGCACCCATGCCATAGGTTCGCCACCACTGCCCTAGCCAATCATGGCTAATAGCAAGAGGCTCCAAATTTCCTGATTTGCAGTCTGACCAACAATCTGGCAAACATTGGGTCCACTCATCTCTACTCACAG
Organism: Engystomops pustulosus; assembly: GCA_019512145.1. Classification (NCBI taxonomy): domain Eukaryota; kingdom Metazoa; phylum Chordata; class Amphibia; order Anura; family Leptodactylidae; genus Engystomops; species Engystomops pustulosus. Next base: position 34,237,826 of record CM033641.1, read on the forward strand.
CAGCATTATCATTTATAATGTGAAGAGTTCCTGCCTCCGGGAAGTGACTATCACCCAATGCTGAAAAAAAAAGATCAGTAAAAGATTGTTGTCCTTACGGAGACAGGGAATCCAGGCATCATAGATAACTATGATTCTGTAAGTCTGGCTCCCTGTGTAGCGTTGAGTCAGCAAAAGACGTTCAGATCCCACTTCCGGTTACTAAAATCATGTCTTACAGGTGAAGTTTAGTTTATAGTTACCTCTATAGGAAATGTTATCTCTACAGATGCAGCTGTAAAAGAAACTTGGGTTTGTTGTTTGCACCATCACCAAACTGAACGCTGATTAGTCCCACTAATGGCTGTGACTTCCATATAGAAACCTCTTCCCGAATCGGCATATGACATTTTAACTCGTTTTTTGTGTGATGTAATTAAAATTCAAGGCAATAAGCAAAATACATGTGGTTTCCCGGGCCAGATGGTGGTGGGCACCTCTGCTCCTAGGCCCCTGAGCAGGTACTGAGGCTCTGCATATGGTTCCTCTAACCAGTTGTAATTAGTACAAGGCTCTGCTAAGACATATGTCCTTGTGTAATATTAGAATGAGTGTCTATAATAATGGACATATGGATACTATGCCTGGAATAATTATACTATGGAAAAATCATGAGAAAACTTAATTGTCCCATGACCGGAAATGTAATATTTTCAAACAGTTTCATACATTTTACATCAGATGAAGTAGATGGGTCCATTTCATCATGGATATGTCACAATTATGAATGGATTTTCTACTTTTGATGCCCCAACATATGTTATGTCTAACCCCTGCCCCCCTTACTGCACAGGTCTGCTCTGATATGTACAACAGAGTAAACTGGATAGGCCTGGATCGAATAGGAGTTGATTGGCTTTCTATGGTAGATGATATTAGGGAATCTACCATCAAAGTCAAGCATCATAAACCAGGGACACTTACTAATAGATCAAGGCACCGTGACTGTGGTAATCTTCTTATATTTCTTATCCATCCCCTCCTTCCTCCTAAAATGATACCTAAAGGGCTACAGTATAAGCGTGTTACAGAAGCCTCCCGTGCTTTGGCTTCACAAGCTGTTGTTACACTGTGCAGCAGCATGTCTCAGACTCCCCCTCCCCCCTGCACTTACTGTAATCTCAGCTACAGTGAGCAGTGAGCACATAAGGGCAGCTGCAACACAGATATCAGGTCCATAGGCCTTCAGTCTCATTAGCATATAAAACTTGATTTTGGAAGGAAGGAGGCTATGTATAATAAATATAAGAAGATTACCAAGGTGCCTGGATATGTGAGTGGGTTGCTTAATAGGTAAATTTTCCCCTGGCCCTAGTATTTCTCCACACAAAGACCCAGCAAAACTCAATTAATTTTCAGTTGATCATAAGTACATGACCTTAGATGACAGGGATGTGATCGGTGGAGGTCTAACATTCAGATCCTGTAGTGTTTAAGTAGCTACCTGATGCCAGAACCTATACACTTGAATGCTCAGATGCTTCTGGCTCCATCCAAGGTGTAGGTATGCTCTGCTAAAAGATCAGATATGTGAGGAATGTAAGTGTCACACCTCCACTGATCACATGATGAGCCAACCAGATTCAGGCTACTTTCATACAAACATATGTTACGCCCAGGCTGTAAACCAGGCATAGCATATGTTCGGCTGGAGAGGCTTCATAGATGCATGCATGGTGTCCACTCATACGTACATGAAGAGTTAGATAGAGCATGGTCTATCCCTGAGACACTACAGTGACACACATTGTGATCACCTACTGTGGCCGGGCGGCATAGATGTCTATGGGGATGGATATCCAGCGCACCTAGATATCTGTCCCCAGAGCGTCCATGTGAAAAGGGGCCTTAAAGGGATCTTCCCATTACAGCAAATGAATGTCATTCCTTATACAATTTTATACAATACATTATACAATTTTCCAATATACTTTTTTTTTATCAATTCCTTACAGTTTTCTAGATCTCTGCTTGCTGTCATTCTATAGGAAGCTTCAATGTTTACTACTACTACTTGACAAAAATTTCTGACCATGGTCACTCAGGTGCACAGCTTGTTATGTCACAGAGAGTAATCAGAGCCGTGTGATATATAACGAGCCGTGCACCTGTGGTCAGATTTCTGTCAAGTAGTAGTAAACATTGAAGCTTTCTATAGAATGACAGCAAGCAGAGATCTAGAAATCTGTGAAGAATTGATATAGAAAGGATATTGGAAAATTGTATAACTTTTCATCATAAAAAAAATAATTTTCTGAAATGGGAATATTGGATGTAGTAAGAAATATTATCTATATGGTTATTTCTAGAAAGTATCGGTGGTAGTGGGTGGTGCTGGTCAGTATAGAAGGAAGTGGACAAGGGAAATCAGGGGCGGGGCCAAAAAGTCAATTTGCATAATGATATAAACATATTTTTCTCTAAAATGGAGATCACCGGAGAACAGACAAGCTTATAAAGTGCTCCATACATTATACGATTTTTCCTTGAGGGGTTAAGGGAACTGGATATGTGGGTGCTGCACTTGTAGATTGATATAGGATCGGGCTCAGATGTCCTTGTGCTCCACAGCAATCCAAAAACCTCTGAAAACATGCGCCACTTTCATCCAAATGGACAGAACTGACCCCTGCAGGGCAATAGGTCTGCGGAGACAAGTGACAACACACGGGTGACATTTGTCAGCTGTCATTTTTCATTGATCCGTAAAATTGTGGCTATACGCTATACGTATATAAAGAAAAACAGAAAAAAAACAGACATTCATAGAGATGAAAAACCCAGAAGCCCAGAACGGCAGATTGCACTCTGCTACATCGCTCTGCTTATAACACAGACTTTGGTTATTGACCAATGAAACCGCGGCGGCTGCGTCCGTCTATTACCTGTTAGTACGCGCTATATGCGGTTTCCTTCTTTACACTCCAGAGCTTTATCACCTATCAATGAGACGGTTATGGCAATGAATAATTGAGTGAATCCAGTGGAGTTTTACTCCTTAGATGATTAAAGTTGGTGTTAACCCTTACAAAGCGCAAGGACAGATACAGCGCCGAATGTTTGTGATGAGGATGAAAAACAAGTGCGGGCGCGGGGAATTGATGGATTTTTTTTTAACTTAAAGAAGCTCTTCACACTCAGATGATAAAATGCAGAGGTTTTCTTTCAAGTAGATGACGGGTCAATGAAATAACCTCCCATTGGGTGTCATTCAGGCAGCGTGTCCCTAGGTGGAGCTGTTGAGTTAGTTTCTCCTCGCCGGTTCCCGCTCTATGTGGATCAGCCTTAATGTGCTCAGTATTTAGCCTCTTGTTTAAATCATTGTTAATGTAGTATCCATTTTCGGAGAAGGAGACTACACAGGAGAGTGTTTTACCTCTTTATATTTATTAAGAGGCCGTGCACTGAAATTCTTCATTTTTTGCCGCTAATCTGCTAAATGAATGTGAATGCAGGACACATATATACATTTCCTAATACACAGGGAAGAAGAGGAAACATATATTTCATTCAAGTTAGAAAGAAAACTTTTTAGTGATCATCCAGCTTTCCCATGATCCTGACTGGCATGTACTTCTTACACAGAAGGGAGTGACTATGGAAAATAAATCATTCTGTATTGCAACAGAAGAATCTGGGAAAGCTGGGTGATATAGAGGAAACAGAATAAACTGAATTGTTTTATTGACCCAATGTGAGATATGGAAAACCAAGTTTGTTTGGCCTTATTGGCCTTAGAAGGGTTAATAAGTTAGGGGGAAAATTATTTTATATGACTGAAATTCCGAAGTTCGGCTATAAAGGTTGTCTCCAGTTCTGGGCTGAGCAAGCGTTGAACTGATAAGTTTGTTGAAGACTGTGTAATGTCTCCTCTCACCATTGGGGGTGCTGCAGAAGAAGTGAACATTTGCCAGATTTCCATTCAAGGACATTTATCACCAGGATGAAGGATTGTAAACCAAGCACACTGACATACTGGTGTGTGCCCCCTATGGCAGGATTGGCTTTTCTTTAATCTTCCTTTGCCCTTGTTTTTAAGAAAAACAGGCTTTAAAAATTATGCAAATGAACCTGAGGGGCTCCAGGCTCCATTAACACCTATGCTCATTAGCATCAATTTTAAAAGCTTTTTTTTTTTTTGCTAAAAAACATAAGGGCAAAAGAAGCTAAATGAAGAGGTGAGGGGACACACACCAGTATGTAAGTGTGCTTGGTTTGTAATTAGAGATGAGCGAGTATACTCGTCCGAGCTTGATGCTCGTTCGAGTATTAAGGTACTCGAGACGGCTCGTTGCTCGGACGAGTATTTCCCCTGCTCGAGATCGAGCATTTAATTAAAAAAACACAGTGAAGAACAATGAAGAATAGAATAAAAACAGTGAACACATTGAACACAGGATCATTTAAGTGAAAAACACAGTGAAGAACACAGTGAAGAATAGATTACAGATGTTCGGCACATCTGTTTACTTGTCGGAAGATACGGCGGAACGGTGCGAACAAAATAGTATGTGAAGAACAATATATATGTGTGAAGAACACGGTGAGCAGCACAGAGACATGGGGCAGCGGCAGCACGGAGACATCGAGGGGCACGGAGACACATCGAGGGGCACGGGGAGACATCGAGGGGCACGGAGACATCGAGGGGCACGGAGACATCGAGGGGCACGGAGACATCGAGGGGCACGGAGACATCGAGGGGCACGGAGACATCGAGGGGCACGGGGAGACATCGAGGGGCACGGAGACATCGAGGGGCACGGAGACATCGAGGGGCAACAGAGAACATAGAGGGCACGGAGACATGCGGGGCACGGAGACATCGAGGGGCACGGAGACATCGAGGGGCACGGGGAGACATCGAGGGGGCACGGAGACATCGAGGGGCACGGAGACACGAGGGCACGGAGACATCGGGGGCACGGGAGACATAGAGGGGCACGGAGACATCGAGGGGGACATCGGGACGGGACATCGAGGGGCACGGGGAGGACATCGAGGGGGCACGGGGGAGACATCGAGGGGCACGGGGAGACATCGAGGGGCACGGGGAGGAGGAGACATCGAGGGCACGGAGACATCGAGGGGCACGGAGACATGAGGGGCCGGGGGAGACATCGAGGGGCACGGGGGAGACATCGAGGGGCACGGGGAGGAAATCGAGGGGCACGGGAGACATCGAGGGGCACGGGAGACATCGAGGGGCACGGAGACACGGGGGCACGGGAGAATCGAGGGCACGGGGGGAGACATCGAGGGGCACGGGAGACACGAGGGGCACGGAGACATCGAGGGGCACGGAGGAGACATCGAGGGGCACGGAGACATCGAGGCGGACGGAGACATCAGAGGGGACGGAGAAATCGAGGGGCACGCGGGAGACATCGAGGGGCACGGAGACATCGGGGGGCACGGAGACATCGAGGGGGGCACGGCGAGACATCGAGGGGCACGGAGACATCGAGGGCACGGGACATCGAGGGGGCACGGGGAGACATCGAGGGGCACGGGGCGACACATCGAGGGGCACGGGGAGACATCGAGGGGCAGGGGGAGACATCGAGGGGCACGGGGAGACATCGGAGGGGACCGGGGAGACATCGAGGGGCAAGGAGAATCGAGGGACGAGACACGGGGGCAAGGAGAATCGAGGGGCACGGAGACATCGAGGGGCACGGAGACATCGGGGAGACTTCAGTGGAAGAAGAGCAGCGGATCCCGGGACAGCGTATCTCCCGACAAGTAAGCGATGGCAGAAATCTGCAATCTATTCTTCACTGTGTTTTTCACTTAAATGATCCTGTGTTCACTGTTTTTATTCTATTCTTCACTGTTCTTCACATCTGTTAACTTGTCGGGAGATAATATACGCGCGGAACAGTGAAGAATAGATTGCAGATGTTTGCATACATCTGCTAACTTATCAGAAGACATTCTTTTTCAATTAATTAACACATTTTATTCCCGAACCATGGTCCCTTTGAAAAATGCTCGAGTCTCCCATTGACTTCAATGGGGCTCGTTATTCGAGACGAGCACTCGAGCATCTGGAAAAGTTCGTCTCGAATAACGAGCACTCGAGCATTTTAGTGCTCGCTCATCTCTATTTGTAATCCTTCATCCTGGTGGTAGATGTCCTTTAAAGGGGTCCCAATCCAGGCTTATCATTGGGAAAACGGAACATCCAAAGCAGACTACCCCTTGGCCAAGCCGGACACTGATGCCTAAGAAAGGAGATACATAATCCATTCATAGTTACTTTGAATTCTGTTCTTGTTTTGGCTCAAAAACAAAAAAAACTTTACATAGAACCGCAAACATAGTATAACATTTATTGTTCATTGGTAATGGTCTCCATATATGGGAAGGAGACACCTTAATTCCCCTTAAGGCTTCTGAATCCAGCACCCCCAGTAGACCCTGTAGACAACACTGTGTCACTTCTAATATATCTCATCAGCACAGTGGTGGGAATTAGTGAGAACCCATAGACCTAGGTCAGGAAGGAATTAATTCTCCTTATGGAGATTTGTCATTGCAGATCACTTTTACAGGTGATTCTTAAGGGAGGCCATGCATGTTCTGCTGGGGATTCTGGGTAAGGAATTTTCAACTAAGTTTTCTAGGGTGGGTAAATTAAAAGTTTTCCTCAGTGCTGCTTTAACTATGGCAGCTCCCTCAACATCAACGTCTGACTTTCAAGAAGCCTAGTGACATGACACGGGATAGTAGCCAAATGTATATAAATGCTCAGCTAGCACTTTGATATCACTGTTTTTCATTGGTAACTGGTAAAATTAGTTGAGAAACCACTTATGTGGGTCTTAAAGGCTTTTCAGGTGTATGGTGTCTTACAAGTTGATGTATACTCTGCTAGGGATTCTGGGTAAGGAAATTGAAAATTTGTTTTCCAGGGTGGGAAAATTCTGGATTTAAGAGAAGTCTACCATCAAAATCCAACATGATAGACCAGGGACACTTACCCTGAGGAAGTCTCCAGTTGGAGACGTAACGCGTGGGGAGCCCTCCACCTCCTGATCATTCCACCACCCCGCCTGCATGCTGCTATTTCTCTGGTTTGTTTGCCAGGTCACTTGTTATATGTACTAGGGTTTGCCTCCATTACCTTTATCGACTTTTTACCATGTTTGCATTGTAGGCATTAATTGACTTAACCCTTACTTCCATGGCAGCTTGACAGATGCACTTGCACTTTATATGTGTCTTTTCATTGTTTAGGGGTGGTTTTGGGTGGATACCACCCATTCAGGAGGTGTCTTGTTTTTGCACCGACCATAGTGCATAACATGGTAGACAATTGTATGTACTTTGGTACAGTTTTAATTGATTTTATATGCATGTTTGTGTTCAGTGTTGAATATTAATAAAATTTGTTATGTTTTTTGAATCAAATCATGTCAGTGACACACTACTTTTTTCTCTGATTCTTGATTTGCTCGTTTTGAGTGTGTCGACTATTACCTCTACTTGGTGCAGTATTCTGCTGTGCAAGGTTCCATTTTCTATTGACAGACCAGGGACACTTACTCATAGATCCAGGCACTGTGACTGTGGTAATAGTCTTATATTTGTTATCCATGACCTCCTTTCTTCTAAAATTTACTTTTAAAATTGTGCCTGAAGTCTATAAGCATGTTACAGAGGCCTCCTTCCTTCTAAAACTAACTTTTAAAATTATGTTAATTAGCCTGAAAGGCTACTGGGCCGTTTGTCAGGGCCCTTCACTGCTGCTGATTCACCAGCTGTTATACTGTCTCTCCCCTGCTCCCTCAGCACTTCCTCCCTCCCTCTGCCTGATGTAATCCCACTGCAGCTGAGGAAGTTCCAGCTGGGAGGGGGAAGTGCTCTTCGAACACTGTAACAACCTTAAATTATATTTCCCATCTTCCCCAAAGGTCATACACATTGGGGGTCATTTACCAAGGGCCCGATTCGCGTTTTCCAGACATGTTACCCGAATATCGGCGCTGGCATGCACACGAAGGAAATCGGGGGGCGTGGCCGAATGAAAACCCGACGGATTCGGAAAAACCGCCACATTTAAAAAAAAAAAAGTGTTGCGGGACTCGCGCTTACCTTCACTAGGAATAGGCCGGTGTACTTCAGTAAATTCCGGTGGGCTTCGGGGAACTTCAGCGCAGCGCCACCTGGTGGACGTCGGAGGAACTACCTTAGTGAATCCCAGCCGGACCCGAATCCACTGCAGAGAACACGCCGCTGGATCGCGAATGCACCGGGTAAATCTGCCCCATTGTGAATCTGAGCATGCGTGTTCATGAGGCGATTAGATAGAATAGCTCTCCACTAAAGTATAATATGTCTATGCAGGATCAATGACATGCATTCTGTCTATCACTACCATGTGATTGTAGATATCTGGAGATCCCTATAATCCCTGGTAAGCATCTATAGGCTTTTTTGTATGTAAGGAAGACATCAGCGAAGAAGAAGAAGAAGAAGAGCTGCATCACTAACAAGTCAACAACACAAACTACCCAGACAAACTGGAGGTCAATGAGTGCAAATCCATCCCTGCCAATACATGAATATTTCATACCCAGCTGGATGGGCTCGCTGGTCCTCAGTCAAAACTTGCTTTTTACACGGAATTCATGAACTCAAATCCTTTACTTGGGGGATTCTGGACTAGAAACTTGAACACTAACAGAAAACAAGTTTTTTTTTTACTCCCTGTTGTGTGCATTTCATACATAACGAAAGCAAATCCTCCATATCTGCCAGTAACATCATCATTTGTATGGGCAGAGAATTAAAAGGAATCAATAATATGATGTATTTCATGTGACACGTCGACTATTTCCTGCATAAAATGAATGTTTCTTCCTTCAACTGCGAAGCTGCAAAACTGATGTTGGAAAGACTCATTTTGAATAATGAATGACTTTCATAGGGTAATACCATCTAATAAGGAATGGCTGCTGTAAGCTATATCCGCCCGCGCTCTGCAGCTGGAGACCTGCATATTTTATGCCATTAAATGGACTCCCAAATATTAATCTTGGTTGAATGGCTTCCATTACATCAGGCTATAGGAAGGTAGAAGTGCACCGGCACGAGAGGGCATATAGCATTAGTGTATAGAGAGAGGTGCCCTCCTGGAATAGAATACCAGCTATACATCCGGTCCTGGTACTAATTCTGATCATATTGTAAGCTTTCACGCAAAACATTTATTAAGACAGGTACAGCCCTGGCGCACTATACACCTAGGACTAATAAGTGGAAAAGGCGTAACATCAGGGGGTGCAGATGGTAAGGTCGCAACCGGGCCCAAGAGACCTAGGGGGCCTTTATGGTGTTCATTTCCCATTTGAGAAGACTAGTACTATAAACCATTGTTCCCAAACCACCGGTCCGCAGCCCAAAAACGGGCCGTGAAAGAGCTGGTTCCGGGCTGCGGCCGACCTCTGTAAAAGCCAAAAATAAAAAAAACAATACTCACCTTTCCTGTTCCCCTGCAGCATTCTTCTCTTCCTTTGCCTAATTTCCACATTAATGCACTACTCTATTGATGGCGAGCGTCATGATGTCATTACATCATATCTGCTGACAATAAAGCCATGCAAGAATGCAGAAGAGAAGTGAAGGAAGAAAAGACTGCTTCAGGGGAACGGGAAGGGTGAATTTTAATTTTTTTACAGAGTTCGGCTGGGAAAGGGGATAATGGAAGCAGAGAGTGAGGGCAACTAAAGGAAAGCGGACAGGAAAGGGGACTGATGCAGGAAAGGGGACTCTTGAGGGTGGGATGCTACAGGAAAGGGGATAAAATATGTGGGGGTGCTTATTCAGGAAATGGGACAACATAAGGCATAGAGGGAGTTATGGTGGGACATGCAAACATACATTTTTGGCTATGAAACTGAAACTGAAACACCCCCTACCAACTGGTTCTTGGAAAAAAATTTATGATTACAACTGGTCCCTGGGCAAAGAAATGGTTGTACTGCTATAAACAATATATTATAATTGGGAGCCAAAAACTTATTTTACACTGAGGCCCATCAGCTTCAAGTTAAGCCAAGTGATGTGCTCATGCGCCGAAATCTATTCAGAGATTGTGTGCAGGTAAAAAGTACAGGAACCCTGCCTTCAATCATTAAATTGGTATACGCCTTTCTACTAGAAATTCTTTCTTTGTTGACTTTAATTGAATTTCTAAAAATTGACTACAAGTTTCAAAAGCAGGCCGCCCCCTTCATCAGGTCTTCGTTAGATACAAGGCACAATGGTCCGGGTTGTTGACCTGCTGTGATCAGTATTTAGTTTGCAGCATGAATCACAGCACACAGCCTAACACCTCTTGCAATTGTGCCTTGTATCTATGTTTCGGACCTGAAGAAGGTAACAGTTTGCCCTTGAAACGCTTAGTCCGTTTTTGCAAATAAAAAATAATTTCTATTAGGAATACCCAATTTCTGCATCTCCATCCCATTGTTTAATCACGACCGGCCTCCACATATGCAAAAAATTGGGTTGTGCCTAACTTTGCACAACTTGATCCGGTGAGCACCTCAAATTCAGTAATGTTCACCAATCCGGACTCACTACTCTATGAAGCACTGTGTGTCCTTTTACTTTACTTAAAATGTATTCGGGTCAGACCTGGTGTAGATTTCAGCTGTAGCCCGTGACAACATTTTGGGGGCAGGCTATAGTAAATATAAGAGGTCGGGGCGGGGGTGCATCAGACTGCTCTACATCCCACCTCTTTTCAAAGCCTTGTACCACAAAACTGGTGTACAAGACATGATACATGTTCCCCAGTATATTACAAGGGTGTACTTGTTAAAGATATGGATGACTTATCCACATCACATTGGTGGAGTCTAACCCCTGGCACCTGTACTCATCTGCCATCGAATCTCAAACTCCATTGTATGGACTTGGAAGAATAGCTCACTTCCATTTAAAGGGGTTTATCAAGAATCTGTAAAAGTCCAATAGGGACAGGTTTTTTTCAAAAAGTAGGAAAAAATAAAAATACTCACCATTTGAGTGCCCCCCAACCCTCCCCAGATAGACGTTCTTGTCTCTGGCGGAAACCAAGAAACATTATGGATCTTTTTAAAAAAATGTTTCTATTTCTTTCTACCCTACCAATTCTGATAAAACCTCTGAAAATGGGAGTTCAACTTCAGTAACCTGGTAAAACTCTAAAAATACAGCAGTACTTGGTTTTGTGTTAAACCTTGTACCAGTGCTCAGTGCTAACAGTTGATCAGTGAGTGGGCCGTGTGTTTGGGCCCCAGTAAAATGCCATTCCAACCAGCCATGAAGTATATATTGTTTTCACTTTTTCCTGATGACAGAGGGGAAGAAGGATCACCTTGCTGAATTTCAATATGTCTGATGCTAAGGTTCTAAAAGGAGAAGAGGTGTTGGGCACATGGTTGTGCACATGGTTGGCCAACCCATCAAATTTGAGAAACAGCTTTTAAATCACTAAATGGAGCTATATTGGTAGCAAGTACATTAATGTTTCTGAAATTTAGACAACAAATCTGCTCTGTGTGAATCCTTCCATTAACTAGAGGTAAGTTGACACTACAACAACTATTAATATGCGATCAATTGGCAAAACTTATTGACCATTAGTCGGTCAAAATGCCCATCTATTTTCTATGACAATATGTGAAGGATGAACATTATTTGAAGGAAACACTATTTTTTTAACCCTAAATCCTAAATCCAACTAATGGAATAAGATTTCTGATGTGGTGGACTTTATTCCAGATGATGATGTGTCACTTTGTTACGACAGAAGCAAGTCAGTCCAATGAGTCTGATACAGTATAAAACACAGGTGATGTCATGGTAGAAGCAAAGATGTATCACTTAATCTTCATAATGGGCCGCTCAACCTGCTGATCTCAGAGGAAACCCATAGCAGATTGCTCGGATGTCTCATGCCGAGTCACATTGTTCCCCCAGGACACAGAGCCGTGAGGTGCAGATGTTCCTCTTCCCTGCTCCTTAGCATTAACCGGTTTGTTCAGTCGTACAAACATAATAATGGAAGAATCGGATCTTATCATTCCTGGCCAAAACAAGGTCTTTTGCCAATTACTTCATATCCATGGCCAACTCAAAGCTGCCCACATACATTATAAGAACATGTTATTGTTATGGGCAACCCAAATGTTCTTTTCAGAAAGGTGCAGCGAATGTGATGCAACAATTTTTTCAATTTTAACACAAAAAGAGAAACAAAGAGACATTATTAAAGGTCTCCCATGTCCCAAATTCGACTTATCTAAGGCCATATCATGTAGATTACATGGCTCTGAGAAAGTAGACTGGGATGGTCCTCCTGGCTTCACTAACAAGGGCTATGGGCCATCACTTAAGCCAGGAGGAGACATCCCAACATGACTTTTCTCTGCATATAAGAAAATGTATCAAGGTGAGTACAAGTCCCCAATAGGGTTACCCCTATTCATTTACCCAGGCAAACTTTCTCTACTGTTCTTCGTAGTTACGGGTCACAATCCGCCAAGAGCCACTTCCAGGACTTCCAGTGATGTTCCCAGTACTGTGGACTTCTAGCTGCTCAGGGCACCATCAACCAGTTACATGGAAGTGGTGGTCAAGGAGAGGGCTTGCATACAATTGTCTGCCAGAAGACCACGGAACACACTGTAGGAAGATCTGATAGTGCCCACCAGCAGATCACGTGCCCTGCAACACCTACAGGCAGAAAGGGAATGTTTAAATAGGGGAAGTACAACATGGATGACCCTAGTAGAATATTGTACTTTCCTTGGAAACTTTCTTGAACTTTCCCCTTGAAAATCAAGCACAGATAAAACATGGGCACTTACTCATAGATCCAGGCACCAAGACTGTGGTAATCTTGTTATATCGGTTATCAATTGCCTCCTTTCTTCTATTTGAAAAAAATATGGTAATAAGTCTGAAGGGCTCCTGGGGATCTTACCAGAGCCGCTCTTTGGTTTAGATTCACGGGCTGTTACACTATGCAGGAGCACTTCTCGTCATGCTATGTGCTGAAACTTCTTCTGCTGCTGTGAGATGCCATCAGGCAGTGGGAGGAGGAAGTGCTGAGGGAGCAGGGGGAGAGAGTGTAGCAGCCTGCGAAGCTTCAGCATTGGAGAGCTCTGGCAATGCCCACAGAGACCTTATGTCTCATTAGCATAATTTGTTACATTGATTTTACAAGGAAGGAGGCGATGGATAACAAATATAATAAGATTACCACAGTCACGGTGCCTGCATCTATTAGTGACTGTCTCTGGTTTATCATGTTTGATTCTAATGGTAGATTTCCTTTAAGCTAACTCTCTTGGACATCCTTGTGCTCCTGTCACTGTCCTGGTTTTGGATAATTTGGGAGTCTACATCCTCATGACATGATCACTTTAATATTAATCAGTAATAGAATTTAAAGACCTAAGGAGATTTCCTCATCATAAAACCCCATTTTTATCAGATTTCTAGCATTATGATCTAGCTGTTCATACATTATATATAAAAACCTGATATCTTACTACTAAAACCTAACTAATATTGGGCCTTATACTTTAAAATACCTCCCCAGCTATACCCAGGTCTGCAGGTAGGGGGCAGTGCATGTTTACACTTCTCTACTTCATAGACTTTCTCTAGTCATCGAATTTCCTCCTATACAAGAGCGGTTTATAGACAAGATGCTTGTAAAACAACACAAGGAGCAGCCTATGTGTATAATGTAACCATTGCCACTGTGCCTCTGTCTCTGCAGGGAATCCCTTTAATAGCTCCTTTAATAGACAATTGGTGTAGTGGCCCTTTAAACAATCCGATTGCCTCCGCATACTTCAGACGCCGTTGTGACACTTTTGCCAGAATCCTACTAATCTCTGTTGCATTATCATTGATCGGGTGAAATGTGTTTATTTTTCCCATCAGCCCCTCATTGTGTTGATGTGATATGAGAAGGGTATACGCTGTATACAGCCCGCCTTGTTTTGCTAGACAGGGATTTTCAGCGTCGGCTATACAGCTCGCTGAGCAGGATTCGCAGAGTCGTCACGTACGGCATAATCCAATAAATTAATTTTTGAGTAGGTGATTTTTCACTGTTATATTTCTCATGCCTATGCATTTTTTACTCCGCCAGTTAGAGTACTATTACATTTGCATTGCAGAAATGCAGGAACATAATCCTACAGGCGCTGGAATGGGGGGAGAAGTATTGGAAAAGATTATCAATGGCTCCCTATGGAATTCTGCTAAAGGGTTAATGGGGAGGTTATATAGGATATAACAGGATTTATGGTATGTGGTCATGTGGATACTAAAAACACCACCCAAACACCCAGCAATGGGGCATTTACATGACAACAAGCTGGACAGACCAGTTACAGGTGATACACAGCAGAGATGTTTGTTATCTTCAGGGGGATCTCCACATTCACAGCATGGGATCTTCTTGTATGGGGTCATCAAAGAACCATCATCTTTGTGTCCTAAGCACAGACAAGAAGGGAATAAGATTGTGGTCACCCATAAACCCTGCTATGGAGGGATAGGATTGCCTCTGAAGTATATAGGTTTTACTACATCAAACATACTGGGGCTCATTTACTAAGGGTCTGAACGCCGCACTTTCGCGGGTTTACCAGATATTTCCGATTTGCGTCGAATTGCCCCGGGATTTTGGCACACACAATCGTATTGTGGTGCATCGCCACCGGCTTTCACGCAACAGAAATAGGGGGGGCGCGGCCGTCAGACAACCCGACGGATTCGGAAAAACTGCAGAATTTTTAAAAGAATTTGTGTCGCAAGATCAGCACTCACATGCACTGGGACGAAGAAGGTGAACTCCGACGGACCTCGGCGCAGCAGAGACACCTGCTGGATATCAGGCGCACGACCTTAGTGAATGCCGGCAGCCCCCAATCAGCATCGGACAACGCGCCGTGGGATCACGACTCGACCGGGTAAGTAAATGTGCCCCACTGTTGTAGGAAAAAAAAAACTCTAAAAAGTTGTCCAAAATTAGGAAAATAGAGCCACACCTATCCATACTATGATATTATTCAGCTTCGGCCCATTGCAATGGTGGATCAGTAGTTTCAGTAACACATTGTGGATGGGTCTGCTGCCGTTTCAGGTAAAATACAATTATCTTTTTTCTAAACCTGGATTTGTACCCTGAAGAGACACTTTATTGGTGGCTGGTGACCACTCACTCTCAATCTCGCGAAACGTCCTCTTGCATTGCAACAATGCTTCTATGAGTCCAAAGCCAGTGGACCCAGACTTTTGGGCTTGCAAAAACACAACCCTTTTGAGATTAAAACAAGAACAAATTTGCTGCAATTGTACCTCAAAATTTGGGACAGGTCATACTAATTTGTAACTAGCTAATCAAATGTCCTTGATTAATTAATCACCAGCAAGTGTGACCACCTCTATAAATGCAGAGGTTTTGCCAATTGATTGGTCTTTTATATTCAGGAATGTGGCAATGAGGAAAAATAAGCAAAACATTAAAGGAAATCTACCATCAAAATCCATCATGATAAACCAGGGGCACTTACTCAAAGATCCAGATTTTAGAAGGGAGGAGGCCATGGATAACAAATATAAGAAGATTATCACAGTTACGGTGCTTGGATCCATGAGTAAGTGTCCCTGGTTTATCAAGCTTGATTTTGCTGGTAGATTTGCTTTAAAATGCCCATTAAAACTTGCAATGTGACTGACCACATACATGTGGATGGTGATGGGATAGGCTGAAAGAGAAAAACATGCCCTATCCATTTGATTGAAGGAGAAGACAATCAATGCCTAAGATGTTTGAGATGGTTCCTCTGTTCTACCCCAGGTAATGCACATTTTTTGATGTGCAAACTGCTACATGTATATAAGAGACACATTTGTTTTACGGCTGCAAAGTACCCGACGCACCACAAAATTCTGTAGTGAAATGTGCGTTCCAGTGCTCAGCTGGCCCATGCGCCACATTTAACATGCAAAGTCAGAAGCATATTGTGTGCCCCATGTTAAAGGTGCACCAAAAAAAAATTGTGCACTCTGTTGGAGCAGTGCAGGGGGCACCAGATTCATGAAGAATGTGCACTACAACTCATGAATCTGGCGCCCTTTGCACACTACACAGGACACTGCACCTAGTACACACTACACAGTTTGTGGTAAATGTGTGTAAATTAATAACAGATGCACATTTAGTCTGGCTGAGTGTGCATGTGCATGGGGTGGTTTGGAGGAATATCTCTATGTATAACAATCGACAGGATAGTGGATAACAATGTGATCGGTTTGACTGCGGGAAACACCCCGCAAATTATAAGAGCTGGCCAACGCTACCCCAAAAATGGGTTCCCTTTCTCCCTAAATAGTTGCTCTGCAGGATGAGGGTGTGTTCTGCTACTTCATTCATCACTACACTCAACGGCCACTTTATTAGGTACACCTGTTCAACTGCTCGTTAACACTTAATTTCTAATCAGCCAATCACATGGCGGCAACTCAGTGCATTTAGGCATGTAGACATGGTCAAGACAATCTCCTGCAGTTCAAACCGAGCATCAGTATGGGGATGAAAGGTGATTTGAGTGCCTTTGAACGTGGCATGGTTGTTGGTGCCAGAAGGGCTGGTCTGAGTATTTCAGAAACTGCTGATGTACTGGGATTTTCACAAACAACCATCTCTAGGGTTTACAGAGAATGGTCGAAAAGCAAAAAAACATCCAGTGAGCGGCGTTCTGTGGGCGGAAATGCCTTGTTGATGCCAGAGGTCAGAGGAGAATGGGCAGACTGGTTCGAGCTGATAGAAAGGCAACAGTGACTCAAATCGCCACCCGTTACAACCAAGGTAGGCAGAAGAGCATCTCTGAACGCACAGTACGTCGAACTTTGCGGCAGATGGGCTACAGCAGCAGAAGACACCGGGTGCCACTCCTTCAGCTAAGAACAGGAAACTGAGGCTACAATTTGCACAAGCTCATCAAAATTGGACAGTAGAAGATTGGAAAAAAACGTTGCCTGGTCTGATGAGTCTCGATTTCTGCTGCGCGACATTCGGATGGTAGGTCGAATTTGGCGTCAACAACAAGAGCGCGGATCCATCCTGCTTGTATCAACAGTTCAGGCTGGTGGTGGTGGTGTCATGGTGTGGGGAATATTTTTTGGCACTCTTGGGCTCTGGTACCAATTGAGCATCGTTGCAACACAGCCTACCTGAGTATTGTTGCTGACCATGTCCATCCCTTTATGACCACAATGTACCCAACATCTGATGGCTATTCAGCAGGAAATGCGCCATGTCATAAAGCTGGAATCATCTCAGATGGTTCTTGAACATGACAATGAGGTCACTGGACTCAAATGGCCTCCACAGTCACCAGATCTCAATCCAATAGAGCATCTTTGGTGTGGTGTGGACGGAGGAGGATTCGATCATGGATGTGCAGACTGTGTGATGCCATCATGTCAATATGGACCAAAATCTCTGGGAATGCTTCCAGCACCTTGTTGAATCTATGCCACGAGAATTGAGGCAGTTCTTAAGGAAAAGGGGGTCCAACCCGTTACTAGCATGGTGTATCTAATAAAGTGGCTGGTGAGTGATTCATCTTTTCTGATGCTCGCAACTTTTTTTTGCTGCTGATGATCAGGTGCAGTTCTGAATCCCAACACTTTACTGCACTTCTAATTTGTCAAAAGTTTTTTTTGGCAAAAAATTTGGTGCATAAAAAGACCAACGTCTAAACCCTTCAAACTAATAATTGCCCTCCATTGCCCTCAGCTATTTCTGTCCCTGCCGTTCTCTCTCTCTGCGAGTGACAGAGAACCCCCGTGCTGTGGTCAACAATTTCTAAAAGTGTTGAATTGGGCAGCAAGACAAGTCAGTACATGAATGCCCATTCTCAGTCACATTCAGTTTGGTTCAACCCCTTAACTCTCAGACCACACACTGAGGATATGGACAGGTGGTTCTAAGGTTGTGGGAATCTGTCCAAGTCTGGTCACCTGTTATTGCTTTTCATGTTGGGGAGGGAATAAATTCACAAAGCCTTTAACAATCCCCCACTAAGATTAGGAAAGGCGAGCCGCCATGGGGCTATTTATTATTGTGTCGCAAGGGTCCCTTTTTTTGGGTGCACAAACTGTATAGTTGTGATCTTTTATTGTGTCACAGGGGCTAATAATTTGGCGTCTGAAATGACCCACATTATGAAGGAGAATAAACATGGTAGACTCTTTGTGATGGTTATTTTGTGCCAAATTAACTCAGAAGAGAAAATGTGTTGGGATGCACAAGCTGCGCCCAAATTGAGTGGCAAAAAAAATTGCGAGTGTTGGAAAATAAGTGCATAGTAAATAAATAAGTCCTAGCAACAAATAAAAAGTAGTTGCCAAAAAAAATCGGAAATCCAATAATAAATGATCCCCTTGTCCCTTTGTATAGGGAACATATTAGGGTCACCATATTAGGGTAGGTAGGCATAAGAGAGACCTCAAGGCTCGTGAATAGAAATGTCCACTTAGTGAATGAATTCATTACATGCCTTCTCCTTATACTGCCTGGTAAATGAATTAATTGTAGGGTTGTATTATACGTGCACGGGGGATTTACGCTTCACACTTATTATTGGTTCCGCAGATGAAAGGAAGAAAAATACCTATAGTCTATGCAGTAAATCCATAACACCATGGACATGCAAAGCTGCCTTCATAAGGAGCAAATAACTGCGAAAAATCCGTGGGTTAAAATGCGTCAAAGGTTTAGCTCCTGCACTAGTCCAATAGTGTTTGTTCCTCCAGTAGGGCGCAGATTGAGCGCTGCAGAACATAGAGAGGAGGCAGCCAATATCTAATGATTGATTCTTCCAAGTTTGTTAGAAATTCACTTTATTGTCACCGCCTCATTGCTGGTCAAGGAGATCCCGCGCAGGGAGCTGCTGACTAAATCATCCAAGAGGGTGTGAGAAAATCAGCACATATCCCATGGTGGAGGTATCTGCTGTGCATTTCGACTTCACCGCGGGGAGTAAAGCAATCACAAACACGCAAGAAGAATCAGGTTGGTCTCGATCAGTAGGGAGCCAATTGCTTCTCTTTCTTGGCTAATGGATTGTAATGATCTAGAACACATGGCTGCCAGCTCCTTGTCACTCAGAGAGTAAATCCATGAGAGTGAACACCGCAGGCTCAGGGCTGTGATTGTAGACTGCCAATCACTGCCCTACGGCAAACGGAATGGCGACATAGAACGTTCTGCATATATATATGTATATCGTATACACTTCAAAAATACTTCACTAGTGTGAAAGCCAGGATTGATCAGTCCCTTACACCAAAATAAATGATGAAAAGGGCATGACTAGGAGCTGAAATGTTGCACCCTAGAATAAAGTAACCCCACTTTTAAAAAAAAAATACTTTTTGTGGAGTGCACCGTTTTTTTTGTTTATTGTGTGTGTCTTTTCTTGTTTTTGGGGGTTATGGACTTGTTTGATTTATCTTAGAGGTTGCTATATAGGGCAGCATGGTGGCTTGTGGTAAGCATTACAGCCTTGCAGCACTGGAGTCAAGGGTTCAATCCAGGTCACATCTGCAAAGAGTTTGCATGTTCTCTCCATGTTTACGTGGGTTTTCTCCCACACTCCACAACATACGATTGTGAGCCCCATGGGGACAGGGACTGATTTGGCAAGCGCAGTGCAATCTGTGGGTGCTATATAAGTAACAGATTTATTTACTACGTCAGGCAGGTTGGGACCTTTATTAAAATGTGCACAAAGTCAACAACTCTTCTGCAACTACTTCTAAAGTTTTCCTCCGCCTGGTCGGGCTGGAGTTTATTGGCGAATTTTTAACCACGATTTGCGCCAGAATTCGACTTTTTTCATACGTTCGCATGGATTTTTACGTTCACATCTGGAGAGATATATCAGGGGCAACACTGAAACATTTTTGCGCAGCTAACTTTGGAAGGTGAGTGGAAAAGTTTGCAAATTTAGGTGCAAATTATCAAATGTGTCCAGAAAATCTGCAAAAATAAAGATTAAAAAAAAGAGAAAATCCATAAAGATAAATGACCCCCATAGATTTCTATCTATTAGCTATAAAAATAATTGAACCATCGGGCTTCCTGCCCTAGATTGCCACATGAGACATCCCCTGCAGTGAGCTGGTACAGATGGTGACTTTGTATTACTGTTGCCATAGGATCCTTGTGGTGGGGTCAGCAAAGGCTGAAGGGTGAGTGGTAAGCTGCGTGGAGTGGTGGAGCATAAAAAATGATTATTATTTTATTACTTTTATTCATATTTTATTCAATTTCTCTGGACAACCCCCCTAATTAATGGGAATATAGCTTTTAAATTCACCTGTGGCCAAGGGTCTGTGTAGGGCTCCCTATAATTCAGGAGTCTTTAAAGAATATTTATGCATACATTACCATCCAAAACATTAGGAAGTGTGAAAAGGGTTTGTAAGAATGCTTGAAAAAAAAACGAAGCAGTTAAAAGTTCATTTAATAATTAAAAAAGTACATTGCAAATGAACAAAAAGAAACCTGAATCTTTGAAGTCTGGTGTCACCACTAGGGATGAACAAAGCTTTAGGTGGTTTGGGGGGGCTCAGCCAAACCTGAAAAAAGGTTTTGTCAGGGTATCTGAATCTGGACCAACCAACTGCTAACACCCAGGATTGGTGCCTGCACTGTTCATAGGTGTGTCAACCACTAAAACCCCCCCCCCCCCCTTGAACACGTGAAAGCTGCGCCTTCTCGTTAAATTAATATAAATGTTGCGGTGCCTGCCAGTGCATTTAAAGGGTTAGCACCCACATCGGTGCCAACAGCGATCACAGGTTCATCTATGGGGGAGTTAGTGGAATGCCATTACCGAAAACTTCGGGCTGGAGTTTGGGGCCTAAAACCCCAAATATAATCGGCATGGACCCATACATTGAGTTTTGGGTCCATTCATCCTTTGTCACCACCCTTTCCCTGACAAACTGCATCAATTCTTCTGTTCAAGTCCCAATCCAGGTCAACATCTCCAAAGAGTTTGTATGTTCTCTCGTTTTTGCGTGGGTTTCCTCCAGGGTCCTCCGTGTCCTCCCACACTCCAAAACATACTGGTAGTTGTGATTAGATTGTGAGCACCATTGGGGACAGGGACTGATCGATAAGCTCTGTGCAGCGCTGGTAATATGTGTGCGCTATATAAATAAATGAATTATCATTTATTTTAGGTACACTTGCACACAGTTATTGAAGGAACTCAGCAGGGAGGTTGTTCCAACATCTCTCTTAGGACACAGGCTTGCTAATTTCTTGTGTCTCTTCATGCAATCTTGATGTTGACATGGGCTCTGGGGGTTATATCATATTTTCGGGTCCTTGTTCTTCATACACAGTAAGATGTTATGTATTCTGCAGCAGGACAAAAACCTAAATTGGAGGTAGTTGTCCTGCTGCAGAATACATTGTAACACTTTTAAAAACATTTTTATTTGCAGTATTTTCACACCTACCAACACCTTATGATGCTGTGAGTCCTTGCAGGGCTATGGACTATACTGTAGTCCTGCCTTCAGTACAGCACAGTAGGTCGCATGAGGAGGCGAGTGACTCTTGGCATCATATGAATTTACTGAGAGTCCAAGTAAAAATGTTTTATTCCTTCATCAATTGTACAAGGAAATTTGTACCTAACTCATAGGTGGCGATCAGGACCCCCCATATATACGGCCACATTACATTCTGCTGTCATGTAGTCTGAGCCCAACTCTCAGATACTTGATGTACATATGTTGTAGATGACATTCAGCTCTGCTACATCTGCGTGCTAAACAACATGACTGAAGTTAAGTGTAACATCTTTTGTATTTCTGGGATTTCTCTACATGAAATGTCAAATCATTGAGCATTTCCATCTATCCACGGCTCCAATCCGCAACATGCAAACCCATACAGACAATGTAATGAAGAGCATATGATGTGTGATATTAAACCATTCCCCGGTCTCCTCTCTGCAGCGATTGTGCCGTCCCTCCCCGCGGTCTTCCGCACAGAAGGAATAGGAAGCCCCGGTGGGGGCAGGGGGAAGGATCTGAGCAGCACGGTTTGCGAGTCACTACATGACTACCAAGTCATCCATCGCCTTCGTCAGCATGCATAGCACGTCCGGACCATTCCCACCTGGAGAGAGGGGTTACCTTTACTGAGCGAGAAGAGCAACCCATCCAGTGTGAAGGACGGATTCAACTTCCACGAGACGCAGAAAAACACACACACATATGGATGGCGACGCTGCGAGCTGATCCTCCTCTATCACTGCTCATCCTTACTACCACCATCTACTGCACCACATAAAAAGATCATCCTCTCCCAAATCCAAATCTGAAACCCCTCCACATGCTCCGCCATTCCCTTCCATGAAGAAAAAGACACATGTCCATCAAGTTCAACCAAGTGAATATGGAGAAGTAGGGAGGAGAGGGGATTCATCTAAAGGAAGAAAAGCTCACAAGTTAATCTGCCTTAGATGTTGATCAGTTCAAAAGGTTGGGTGACCCCCGGAGTTGGCTGCAGCAGTCCCCCATCTGACTGGGCACCCTTTTCATTAGACTCCTTGAGCCAAAAAATGCCATTATTAGTTGTGTGTAAGACCCATGAATATAAATAGTGATGAGCGAACTCAATTTGGGATTGGGTTGTTCAAAGTTCAGGTTTGGAGTTCCAAAAAATATAGGGGCAAAAATTTCCGCTGGACCACGTGCTGCATACTCATCTATGATGCTAGGAGTCCCTGCTGCTTTCTAGAACGATTGTATGACAGCAGGGACTCCCAGTATCATAATATGACAATCTGCTGGGCAAATGGGGTCAGTGTAGGAAATGGTCATATTTTCCATCCATTTGAAGAGAGGCAAATTTACAAAAGCCACTTATCGCACAACGGGGCAGATTTACTACCCGGTCCTGTCACGATCCACGTGTGTCCGCTGTCTGACAAAGGATTCGGGTCCGCGCGATTCACTAAGGTTCGTTCGTCCAAATTCTGCAGGTGTCGCTTTCGCGCCGAGGTCTTCGAGAGTTCAACCTTTTCTTCCTGGTGCATAGTGAGTGCGTGATCTTGGACACATTTAGTTTTTTAAATTGCCGCAGTTAGTTTCCGAATCCGTCGGGTTGTCTGACGGCCACGCCCCCCAATTTCTGTTGCATGCAAGCCGGCACCGATGCGCCACAGTCCGATTACGTGTGGCAAAAACCCAGGGCAATTCGGCGCAAAACGGTGCAAAGCTGAAATATTCAGGAAAACCCGACGGAATTGCGGTCCGTGGTAAATGTGCCCCATTGTGTCATTGTCTACCTCCAATGGAAAACTCAAATGCTTTGTGGAGAGCACATTCAGTGGCTAGGAAAGAGGGAGACAATTCCTCTGCATCTTTAAGTGTCTGGAAATTTGATTACAATCTTCTACCCATATGGCAAAAATCGTGGGTGATGACTCTCTAAGCATACAAGGGTCCTAAAAAAAAGGTCTGACGACTCCCTTCAAAACTTCAAGCATTCTGGAAAGTTGTGTGACTCTCCTTTTGACATTCAGTGGTTGGGAAGCAACTCACTTTGATTAAGAGTTTTCAGGGTCAAAGAAGTTAGGTGGCATCTCCATCCACAACATGACTATTGGCTTTAATCACCTACGTCCCTAGTCAGTCTGGAGGCATACATGTCACTCTACGACCGCTCTCTCAGGATAGTAAAAGTATCAGGTGACTGCACTCCAATAGACATCAATAATAATCAATGGTACATGTCATGTTACCTTATGGTTTGCATATTTATTATCATTTCTATTGAAGCACAATTCAAATTGTGTATTCTTTGTCCAAACATTGCGTGGTGAACATTAAAATGTTGAAGAACATGAATAATGTCCAAAAACAGCGCAAACGTAGCCGCAGGTTGTGCCTGGTATTGCAACTAGCCTCAAAGATGTCATTGCGGCCGAATTGCAATACTAAAACACAACTCATGGCTGGGAGTAAATACAGGCGTCACTCAGAACAATGGAGAGTGTGTAGCAGAGAAAGGTGCAGAGAGCTAAGTGACACAGCAGTGTTGAGGAACAATTTGAACTCACGGAATATAAATCTATTGTTTTTATAGTACTGAGAATATAGACAAAGGTCTGATGACACACGGTCTGTAGATTCCCTGTAGGAGCCCCGGCATTAGCCCAGCCATATACTTAAAGCTGTCCATCATGGAAGCTATCCCTCCTGATTGACCCATAAACATGGCATCTGGCTTGACTGACTAATGAATTGGAAGTGAGCAATCAGCTGGAAAAAAAATCCGGACGTGGTTGTTTTTTATTAACCCCATAGTGTCCGCAGCCATCAGTAACGAGCACCTGTGCGAGAGCGGAGCATGGCCCCCTTAATCTCCCCGGCTAATCTGATGAGAGTGAATGCACATCACAGCAGAGGCCTCCCTTTAGGCTCTAGATAATTACTAATCAGCGGTACCAATCTATAGGAATCATTAGCGCCGTCCCAGACCGTAAGAATCATCGCTTATTATTTTAAGTGCAGAGGCTGATGTTGTACGTATAGGATGTATAATGCCCTGTGTTAGATCATTGGCCACATCCAGGACGAATGAGACAGGATCCGGAGTGGTCCATCCAAGTGTGTAGTGGCTTCCGAGCTGCGGCTCTTATCGAGCAGATGGTAGCAGGCAAGTTTTTTAAGGCTCCTTCTGTCTACAGATGACCCATGTGATCTGTGCTGGGCTATAGGACCGGCTCACGCTCCTCATATACATTATTGATTGAGCTTAGGTTTCAGTTAATAACCAGATAGCAGGGAGGAGAAATTATTCCCTGAATAATCCAATGTTACCCTGCGAGCACTAACACCGAGCGACTTCTTCCAGATATTATGGACATTTCTCGCTCCAGGCAGATAAGGAGTGAGATGTCCCATAGGTGGACAATACAATGCATCAAAGGCTGTGTAGAAGGCCCCTGCTTAATGAATTGCGCATACGGCTAAGTAACATGTTGTTTTAACCTTAGGCTTATTGCGAAGAAAACAAGATGCTAACTGTCACCACGCAGCGGCTTACAACATCCATGACCTTGTGCAGTCACCCACTCTTCTGTGGGACCCTAGGTACATGTAGGACTATCATTATGACTCAATATTTATTCTTGGATTCGCTTAATGATGACAAGAGACAATAGATGCCATAGGATGATGATACACACGGGCAAGCACCCCTACAATAGAATCGCTCTGCCTAAGGGGCGCAATCACATTGGCGTTTTCTTTCACTGATTCACGTTATACTGAGCAAAAAAGACTGACCGATTGATCAGTGAAAAAATGAAATGTGAAAAAGCCCATTGAGAGAAATGGGTCAGTAAGGCATCAGTATAAAACACTGAATCCAGGAAGAGAAAACCAATCTGGATGTGTCCAAAAGCCCAAATGGCTTCATTAAAAAATTTCTGATGTAGAAAGAAAAGGCCAATATGAGTCACGCACTAACCTGCAGTGATTTATATTAGCAGCATAGTGTGGGTTGGTATAAATTCTCCCTACTGAATGTTTGTATTCTGTAAGTAATGTTATATTTGTATACGTCCCCTATGATTTTTAAGCGCTACAGATTTGATGGCGCTATATACATAAAGATTATTATTATCATTCCACACATTATCATTCCGCAATAAAAAATTCGAAGAGCAAAGCGACATCCATTGCATTAACTTGAATCTACAACATATTGCTGCAGGTTCAGGATCCAAAATTGACGCTCCACCCCTGGCAGCAGCCAATGAAAACCACAGTGTAAGCACCAGGTCCATACTTTGTGTCTGGACTGTAGGTAGGGAATACGGTTTATTGTAAGACAAACTCCTAAGAGGGAATGTAGTTATGGCTAGAGATAGCGGACACAATGGTCAGATTCGGCGTTCAGGTTCATCTGCTGATTGGAAGGATTGCCGATTTTTGCGGCCAAAAAGACAATCCAGCAAGTTGATATCTCTAGCAACTGGCCATGGATGTGATCAGACAAGGGGAC
Source organism: Engystomops pustulosus (assembly GCA_019512145.1). Taxonomy (NCBI): domain Eukaryota; kingdom Metazoa; phylum Chordata; class Amphibia; order Anura; family Leptodactylidae; genus Engystomops; species Engystomops pustulosus. The sequence goes on from CM033641.1 coordinate 34,263,996, forward strand.
GGTTCTAGATTGGTTTTCAGGCTGCCAATCCAGTAATATGCCGGATCTGGTGGCCATCATCTCTAGTTATAGCAATTGATGACCTTTCTTAAAAGGGGTACAAAGGTGAATGCCAATCTCCTATCCTAAGCATAATGGTATGGTCCGAAAAAGAAAAAACATCCAGTGAGCGGCAGTTCTGTGGGCAGAAATGCCTTGTTGATGCCAGAGGTCAGAGGAGAATGGGCAGACTGGTTCGAGCTGATAGAAAGGCAACAGTGACTCAATCGGCCCCCCTTCGCAACCAAGGTAGGCAGAAGAGCATCTCTGAACGCACAGTACGTCGAACTTTGAGGCAGATGGGCTACAGCAGCATAAGACCACACCGGGTGCCACTCCTTTCAGCTAAGAACAGGAAACTGAGGCTACAATTTGCACAAGCTCATCAAAATTGGACAGTAGAAGATTGGAAAAAACGTTGCCTGGTCTGATGAGTCTCGATTTCTGCTGCGACGTTCGGATGGTAGGGTCAGAATTTGGCGTCAACAACATGAAAGCATGGATCCATCCTGCCTTGTATCAACAGTTCAGGCTGGTGGTGGTGGTGTCATGGTGTGGGGAATATTTTTTTGAGACTCTTTGGGCCCCTTGGTACCAATTGAGCATCATTGCAATGTCACAGCCTACCTGAGTATTGTTGCTGACCATGTCCATCCCTTTATGACCACAATGTACCAAACATCTGATGGCTACTTTCAGCCGGATAATGCGCCATGTCATAAAGCTGGAATCATCTCAGACTGGTTTCTTGAACATGACAATGAGTTCACTGTACTCAAATGGCCTCCACAGTCACCAGATCTCAATCCAATATAAAATGTATTCGGGTCAGACCTGGGTAGATTTCACTGTAGCCCGTCGACAACATTTTGGAGGCAGGTTAGTAAATATAAGGGGTCGGGGCCGGGGGTGATAGAGCTCTAATTACCATCCTCTTTTCAAAGCACTTGTGCCAAAAACTGGTAGTACCAAGAAATCATACAAATGTTCCCCAGTACTATTAAATGGTGTGTTGTTAAAGATGGGCTGACGTATCCACATCAAATTCGGTGGGAGTCTCCAACACACTGGAACCTTAACTCCATCGTGCCATCGAATCTCAACTCTCATGTGTGATGGACTTGGAAGATAGACCACTTCCGATTTAAAGGGGTTTAGTCAAGAATCTGTAATAAAAGTCACAAATAGGGGACAGGTTTTTCAAAAGTAGGAAAAAAATAAAATACGCCATATTGAGTGTCCCCCCAACCTCCAAGATAGACGGCTCTATGTTCTGCGGAACAAAAGAAAATTAGGTCTTTTTAAAAAAATTTTTTATTTTTATACCATACAAAAAACCGTGTTTTTGAACATTTGCTCAATTTTGATAAAAACTCTGAAAATGGGAGTCAACTTCGTACCTGGTAAAACTCTAAAAAAATACTAGCAGTACTGGTTTTGTGTCGAAAACCTTGCGTAACAGTGAACTCAGTGCTAACAGTTGATGCGTGCGTGAGATCCGTGTGTTTGGGCCCCAAGTAAAAGCCAGTTCCATACACGTCATGAAGTATATATTGTTTTCACTTTCTGATGGACCAATGTAGCGGTGGGAAGCAGGATCACCTTGTGAATTTCAACTATGTCTGAGCTAAGGTTCTAAAAGTGAGATGGATGGTGTTTGACTTTTGGGACATGGTCGTGCACTGGTTGGCCAAACCATCAAATTGCGATGAGAACAAGCTCTTTAAATCACTAAATGGAGCATATATGTAGGTAGCACGTCCATATGTTCTGACATTAGACAACAAATCTGCTTTGTGTGAATCCTTCCATTTAACTAGAGGTTAAGTTGACACTACAACAACTATGAACTTGCGATCAATTGGCAAAATTATTGACCAGTAGTCGGTTCAAAATTGCCCATCATTTTAGACCTAGTGAGGAGAACCTTCTGGAGGAAACACTAATTTTTTAACCCTTAACTCTTAACCACCAACTAATGGAATAAGATTTCTGATGTGGTGAGACTTATTCCAGATGATGAAGGTGTCACTTGTAAGACAGAAGCAAATCAGCCAATGAGTCTGAACAGTTAAAACACAGGTGATGTCATGGTCAGAACGCAAGATGTATCACTTAACTTCTAGTTATTTTGGGCGCCAACCTGCGACTCAGAGGAAAAACACCCCCTTAGCAGATTGCCGAGTGTCTCATGCCGAGTAACATTGTTCCCCCAGGACACCACGGCGTGAGGGCAGATGTTCTCTTCCCACGGCTCCTATAGCATTACCGGCTGTTCAGTGCACCAAACATAATAAGAGAATCGTGATCTTATCATTCTGGCCAAACAAGGTCTTTTGCCAAGTACTCATATCCATGGCCCACTCAAAGCTCCAACTTACATTATTAAGAACATGTTATGTTATGGGGTCACCCAATGTTCTTTCAGAAAGTGCAGCGGAATGTGCTGCAACAATTTCAATTTAACACAAAAGAGAAACAAAGAGACATGTATAAAGGTCTCCCATGTCCAAAATGTGACTTCGATCTAAGGCCATATCATGTAGATTACATGGACTGAGAAAGTCCGACTGGGATGGTCCTGCTGGATTCTACTAACAAGGGCTATTGGGCAATCACTGAAGCCAGGTAGGAGACATCCAAACATGACTTTCTCTGCATATACAAAAGTATCAAGGTGAGTACAAGTTCCCAATAGGGTTGACGCCCTTATTACATTACCCAGGCCAACTTCTTCTACTGTCTTCGTAGTACGGTCACGTAACATCCGCCAGAGCCACGTTCCAGGATCCGTGATCGCTTCACAGTACTGTGGATTCTAGCTGCTCAGGGCCACCATTCAACCAGTTACATGTAACGTGGTGGTCAGAGAGGGCTGCTACAATGTCTGCCAGAAGACCACGGGAACACCTGTAGGAAGAATCTGATAGTGCCACCAGCGGATCACGTGCTCCATGCACACCTACAGGCAGAAAGGAATTTTAAATGGGGGAAGTAAACCAGGAGACCCTAGTCGAAGAATTTGTACTTTCCTTGGAACTTTCTGAACTTTCCCCTGAAAATCAAGCACAGATAAAACATGGGCACTTACTCTAGATCCAGGCCACCAAGACTGTGGTACATTCTGTTATATCGTTAGTCAATGCCTCCTTTCTTTTCTTTGAAAAAAATTATGGTAATAAGTCTGAAGAGGTTGGGGACTTTACCAGAGCCGCTCTTGTTAGAATTCACGGGCTGTTACACTATGCAGCGGCCTACGTACTGCGATGTCTGCAAATTCTTACTGCTGCTGTGAGAGCCAACAGGCTAGTGGGGGAGGAAGTGTGAGGGAGCAGGGGAGAGTGAGAGTCGTAGCAGCCTGTCGAAGCTTCAGCTTTGTTTTGAGCGCTCTGGCATGACCCAGACGCACCTTATGTCTCATTGTAGCTTCAATTAGTTACATTGATTTTACAAGAAGGAGAGGAAAAGATAAAGATACCGTCACGTGTGTTTGTGATTTCGTGCGGTTTTAATGTAGTCTAAGCCTCTTGGAATCCTTGTAGTCCTGTCTACTGTCTGGTTTGAGATAATTGGAGTCTACATCCTCATGACATGATCACTTATAGTTCAAATGGGGACCCTAGAATTTAAAGACCTAAGGAGATTTCTCATCTAAAACCCATTTTGTATCGGATTTCTAGCATATGATCTGTCTGTTCATACAATATTTCAAAAAAACCATTGATTTATACTAAAACCTACTAATATTGGGCGCCTTATAACTTAAACATCCCTCACCCAGCTATTCCCACAGTCTGCAGGTAGGGGGCCAGTGCTGTTTACATTTTACTTCATAGACTTTCTCTAGAGTCATAACCATTGTCTCTAATACAAGACGCGGGTGTATAGACAGATGCTTGTATAATAAACAAGGCAGCAGCCTATGTGTGATTAAGTCAACCATTGGCCTGCTGTGCTCTGTCTTTCTGCGGGAATCCTTTGATGCAGCTCCTTTAATAGACAATTGGGTGTAGTGGCCCTTTTAAACAATCGATTGCCTCCACATACTTCAGACGCGTTGTGACACTTTTTGCCAGAATCCTATAATTCATGTTGCATTATCATGACGAGGATGAAATGTGTTTTTTTTCCCATCAGCCCTCATGTGTTGATGTGATATGAGACAGGGTATACGTGTGTATACAGCCCGCCTTGTTTTGATAGACGGATTTTCAGGCGTAGGCTAACAGTCGTCTGAGCAGGATTCAGAGTCGTCCGCTACGGCCAATCCAATAATTAATTTTGAGTAGGTGATTTCACTTATATTTCTTCATGCCTATGCATTTTTTACTCCGCCAGTTAGGTCTATTACATTATGCATTGCAGCAAATGCAGAACATACCTAAGGACGCTGAATGGGGGAGGGTAGAGTAGTATTGGAAAGATTATCACGGGGCATCCTATGGAATTCTGCTAAAGGGTCAATGGGAGGTTATATAGGATATAACAGGATTTATGGTACTGGTATGTGGATACTAAAAACACACCCAAACCCCAGAATGGGGCATTGTACATGACAACAAGCTGGACAGAACAGTCAGGTGATACACAGCAGAGATGTTTGAGTATCTCAGGGGAATCTCAACATTCCACTAGCATGGGAATCTAGTCTTGTATGGGGTCATGCAATGAAACCATCATCTTGTGTCCAAGCACAGACAAGAAGGGAATAAGCTTTGTAAGGTCACCACATAAACCTGGTATGAGGGAGAGGATTGCCTCTGAAGTATACGGTTTTACACATCACAAAAAACTGAGGGTCAAATTCACTAAGGTGCTCGACGCGCACTTTCGCTGGGGTTCTTACAGAATTCTAGATTTGCGTCGAATTGCCCGGGATTTTGAGCCACCATCGTATTGTTGGTGCATCGCCAACGGCTTTCACAACGAAATAGGGGGGGGGGGGGGGCGGCCGTCAGAACCCGACGGATTCGGAAAAGACTGCAGATTTAAAAAGAATTTGTTCCAAGATAAAACAGCCACTCACATGCAATGGGACGAGAAGGTGAACTCCGACGAGACCGGCGCAGCAGAGACACCTGCTGGGATTTTCAGGCGCCTGACCGTTAGTGCAATGCCGGCAAGCCCCCCATAGCATCGGACACACGCGCGTGGATCACGACTCGACCGGGTAGTAGTAAAGTGCCCCACTTGTGTGTCAGGAAAAAAAAAAATAAAACTCTAAAAGTTGTCCAAAATTAGGAAAAATAGAGCCCACACCTACCATACTAGGAATTATCAGCTTCGCCATTGCAATGGTGGATCATTTAGTGTTTAGTAACTCAATGGGATGGGTCTGCTGACGTTTCACGGTTAAAATAAATCTATCTTTGTTCTAAACCGGATTTGTACTGAAGAGACACTTTATTGGTGGCTGAGTGAACGCTACCACTCTGAAATCTGCGAACGTCCTCTTGATTAACACAATGCTTCTATGAGCCCAAAGCCAGTGGACCCAGAATTTTGGGCTTGCAAAAAACAACCCTTTTGAGATTTAAAAATAAGAACAAAGTTGCTGCAATCGGTACCTCAAATGTTGGAGACAGATCATACTAATTTGTAACTAGCTAATCAAATGTCTGATATTAATCACCAGCAAGTGGTGACCACCTCTATAATGCAAGAGTTGCAATTGGGCTTTTCTATTCAGGAATGTGGAAATGAGGGAAATACAGAAGCAAAAACATTAAGGAAATGCTACATTAACATCAAAGATCCTCATGACTAACAGGGGCACTTACGCAAAGATACAGAATTTTCGAAGGGAGAGGCCATGGTAAAAATATAAGAAGATATCAAAGTTACGGTGCTTGGATCATGAGTAAGGTCCTGGTTTATCAACGCTTGATTTGCTGTAGAGTTGCTTAAATGCCCATTTCAAACTTGCAATGGACTGACACACCATGTGGTATGTGTGTGGGAAAGCTGAAGAGAAAACCATGCCCTACTCATTTGATGGGAAGGAGGAAGACAATCAATGCCTTAGATGTTTGAGATGGTCCTCTGTTTACCCCAGGTAATGCACATTTTTGATGTGCAAAACTGCTAAAGTAATAAGCGACACATTTGTTTTACGCTGAAGTACCCGACGAACCACAAAATTCTGTAGTAGGAAAATGTTGCGTTCCAGTGCTCAAGCTGGCCCATGCGCCAATTTAACAGGCAAAGTCGCAAGCATAGTTGTGTGCCCATTTAAAGGCTGCACCAAAAAAAAAAGTTGTGCACTCTGTTGGAGCAGTTGCATGGGGCACCAGATTCATGAAGAAGTGCCACTAAACTCATGATCTGGCGCCCTTTGACAACATACACCGGACACGCCCTAGTACACACTACAAGTTTGTGGTAATGTGTGTAAATAATAACAGATGCCATTTAGTCGGGCAGCTTGTGGCATGAGGCGGTTGGGTGGGCAGTTTAGTGGGGTGTTTGTGTTTTGATTTTTTTGGAGGAATATCCTATGTATAACAATCGCGGCTAGTGGTATAAACAATTGATCGTTTGACTGCGGGGAAAACCCCGGCAATTATAAGAGCTGGCCAACGCTACCCAAAAAATGGGTTCCACTTCTCCTAAATAGTTGCTCATGCAGGATGACGGGGTGTGTTCTGCTACTTATTCATACACTACACTCAACGGCCACTTTATTAGGTAAACCTGTTCAACTGCTACGTTAACAACTTAATTTTAATCAGCCAATCACAATGGCGGCACATCAGTGGCATTAGGGCATTTAGACATGGTCAAGCAATTACCTGCAAGTTCACAAACCGAGCATTCAGTATGGGGAGAAAGGTGATTTGCAGTGCACTTTGAACGTGGCTGGTTGTTGGTGCCCGAAGGGCTGGTCTGAGTATTTCAGGAAACTGATGAGGTACGGGATTTTCACAACAACCAGCTCAGGGTTTACAGAGAATGGGCCGAAAAAGAAAAAACATCCAGTGAGCGGCAGTTCTGTGGCCAGGAAATGCTGTTGATGCAGAGTAAGAGGAGAATGGCAGGATGGTTCGACTGATTGATAGAGAGGCAACAGTGACTCAAATCGCAACGTGACAACCAAGGAGCGAAGAGCAGAAGAGCATCTCTGAAGCAACAGTACGTCGAATTGCGCAGATGGGCTACAGCAGCTAAAGACACAACGGGTGGCCAACCTTAGAGACAGGGAATGAGGTACAATTTGCACAAGCTCATCAAAATTGGCCGAGTAGAAGATGAGATGGAAAAAAGTTTGGCCTGGTCTGAGGGTTCGATTTCTGCTGCGACGTTTGTCGGATTGGTAGGGCAGAATTTGGACGCTCAACAACATAGAAAGGCGGATCCATCCTGCCTTGTATCACAGTTCAGGATGGTGGTGGTGGGTCATGTGTGGGGATATTTTCTGTTGAGATCTTGGGCCTCCTTGGGTACCAATTGAGCATCGTTGCAATTCCAACAGCCTACCTGGTATTGTTGCTGGGACCTGTCCATCCCTTTATGACCACAAAAAATGTACCCAACATATGATGGCTACTTTCAGCGATAATGCGCACTGTCATAAAGTGAATCATCTCGAGTGGTTACTTGAACATGACAATGAGGTCAGGACTCAAATGGCCTCCACAGTCACCAGATCTCAATCCCATAGAGCATCTTGGATCGTGGGTTTGTGAAGCGAGAGCCAACTCATGATGGCACGCACTGATGTGGCAACGGTGTGATGCCATCCATGTCAATATGCGACCAAAATCTCTGAGGAATGACTTCAGCACCTTGTGCGAATCTATGCCAGAAGAAATTTGAGGCAGTTCTTAAGGCACCAAAAGGGGGTCCAACCCGTTACTAGCATGGTGTATCTAATAAAGTGGCTGGTGAGTGTATATTCATCTTTTCTGATGCTCGCAACTTTTTTTTGCTGCTTGATTCAGGTGCAGTTTCTGAATCCCAACACTTTTACTGCACTTCTAATTTGTCAAAAGTTTTTTTTGGCAAAAATTTTGGTGCATAAAAAGACCAACGTCTAAACCCCTTCAAACTAATAATTGCCCTCCATTGCCCTCAGCTATTTCTGTCCCTGCCGTTCTCTCTCTCTGCGAGTGACAGAGACACCCCCGTGCTGTGGTCAACAATTTCTAAAAGTGTTGAATTGGGCAGCAAGACAAGTCAGTACATGATGCCCATTCTCAGTCATCATTCAGTTTGGTTCAACCCCTTTAACTCTCAGACCACACAACTGAGGATATGGACAGGTGGTTCTAAGGTTGTGGGACATCTGTCCAAGTCTGGTCACCTGTTATTGCTTTCATGCTTGGAGGAGGGAATAAATTCACAAAGCCTTTAACAATCCCCCACTAAGATTAGGAAAGGCGAGGGGCTCATTTATTATTTGTGTCGCAAGGTCCCTTTTTTTGGGTGCACAAACTGTATAGTTGTGATCTTTTATTGTGTCACAGGGGCTTAATAATTTGGCGTCTGAAATGACTCCACATTTATGACGGAGAATTAAAACATGGTAGACCTGCTTTTTTGTGCCAAATTAACTCAGAAGAGAAAATGTGTTGGGATGCACAAGCTGCGCCCAAATTGAGTGGCAAAAAAAAATTGCCTGAGTGTTGGAAAATAAGATGCATAGTAAATAAATAAGTCATAGCAACAAATAAAAAAGTAGTTGCCAAAAAAATATCGGAAATCCAATAATAAATGATCCCCTTTGTCCCTTTGTATAGGGACATATTAGGGTCACCATATTAGGGTAAGGTAGGCATAAGAGAGACCTCAAGGCTCGTGAATAGAAATGTCCTCCTTAGTGAATGAATTCATTACATGCCTTCTCCTTATACTGCCTGGTAAATGAATTAATTGTAGGGTTGTATTATACGTGCATCGGGGGATTTACGCTTCACACTTACGTTTATTGGTCTCCGCAGATGAAAGGAAGACAAATACCTATAGATCTATGCAGTAAATCCATAACACCATGGACATGCAAAGCTGCCTTCATAAGGAGCAAATTAACTGCGAAAAAATCCGTGGTTAAAATGCGTCTCAAAGGTTTAGCTCCTGCACTAGTCCAATAGCTGTTTGTTCCTCCAAGTAGGGCGCAGATTGAGCGCTGCAGACATAGAGAGGAGGCAGCCAATATCTAATGATTGATTCTTCCAAGTTTGTTAGAAATTCACTTTATTGTCACCGCACTCATTGCTGGTCAAAGGAGATCCCCGCGCACAGAGCTGCTGACTAAATCATCCAAGAGGGTGAAGAAAATCAGCACATATCTAGCCATGGTGGAGGTATCTGCTGTGCATTTCGACTTCACCGCGGGGAGTAAAGCAATCACAAACACGCAAGAAGAATCAGGTTGGTCTCGATCAGTAGGGAGCCAATTGCTTCTCTTTCTTGGCTAATGTGATTGTAATGATCTAGACCACCATGGCTGCCAGCTCCTTGTCACTCAGAGAGTATAATCCCATGAGAGTGACACCGCAGGCTCAGGGCTGTGATTGTAGACTGCCAATCACTGCCCTACGGCAAACGGAACGGCGACATAGAACGTTCTGCATATATATATGTATATACGTATACACTTCAAAATACTTCACTAGTGTGAAAGCCAAGGATTGATCAGTCCCTTACACAAAATAAATGATGAAAAGGGCATGACTAGGAGCTGAAATGTTGCACCCTAGAATAAAGTAACCCCACTTTAAAAAAAAAAATCTTTTTGTGGAGTGCCGTTTTTTCTTTGTTTATGTGTGTGTCTTTTCTTGTTTTTGGGGGGTTATGGACCTGTTTGATTTATCTTAGAGGTTGTTATATAGGGCAGCATGGTGGCTTAGTGGTTAGCATTACAGCCTTGCAGCGCTGGAGTCAAGGGTCAACATCTGCAAAGAGTTTGCATGTTCTCTCCATGTTTACGTGGGTTTCTTCCCACACTCCACAACATACAATTGTGAGCCCCATGGGGACAGGGACTGATTTGGCAAGCGCTGTGCAGTGCAATCTGTGGGTGCTATATAAGTAACAGATTTATTATTACTACGTCAGGCAGGTTTTGGGACATTTTATTAAAATGTCGCACAAAAGTCACACACTCTTCTGCAACTACTTCTAAAGTTTTTCCTCCGCCTGGTCAGGGCTGGAGTTTATTGGCGACTTTTTAACCACGATTTGCGCCAGAATTGCGACTTTTTTCATACGTTCGCATCTGGATTTTATACGTTCACATCTGGAGAGATATATCAGGGGCAACACTGAAACATTTTTGCGCAGCTAACTTTGGAAGGTGAGTGGAAAAGTTGCAAATTTAGGTGCAAATATATCAAATGTGCCCAGAAAATCAGCAAAAATAAGATTAAGAAAAAGAGAAAATCCCCCATAAAAAGATAAATGACCCCCATAGATTCTTATCTATTAGCTATAAAAATAATTGAACCATCGGGCTTCCTGCCCCTAGATTGCCACATGAGACATCCCCTGCAGTGAGCTGGTTACAGATGGTGACTTTGTATTACTGTGCCATAGGATCCTTGTGGTGGGTGTCAGCAAAGGCTGAAGGGTGAGTGGTAAGCTGCGTGGAGTGGTGGAGCATCAGAAAAATGATTATTATTTTATTACTATTTTATTCATATTTTATTCAATTTCTCTGGACAACCCCCCTAATTAATGGGAATATAGCTTTTAAATTCACCTGTGGCCAAGGTCTGTATAGGGCTCCCTATAATTCAGGAGTCTTTAAAGAATATTTTATGCATACATTACCATCCAAAACATTAGGCAAGTGTGAAAAGGGTGTAAGAATGCTTTGAAAAAAAAACGAAGCAGTAAAAGTTCATTTTAATTAATTAAAAAAGTACATTGCAAATGAACAAAAAAGAAACCTGAATCATTTTGAAGTCTGGTGTCACCACTAGGGATGAACAAAGCTTTAGGTGGTTTGGGGGGGCTCAGCCAAACCTTGAAAAAAGGTTTTGTCAGGGTATCTGAATCTGGACCAACCAACTGCTAACACCCAGGATTGGTGCCTGCACTGTTCATAGGTGTGTCAACCACTTAACCCCCCCCCCCCCCCCTGCAACACGTGAAAGCTGCGCCTTCTCGTTAAATTAATATAAATGTTGCCTGCCAGTGGCATTTAAAGGGTTAGCACCCACAATCGGTGCCAACAGCAATCACAGGTTCTATCTACGGGGGAGTTAGCTGGAATGCCATTACCGAACTTCGGGCTGGAGTTTGGGGCCTAAAACCCCAATATAATCGGCATGGACCCATACATTGAGTTTTGGGTCCATTCATCCTTTGTCACCACCCTTTCCCTGACAAACTGCATCAATTCTTCTAGTTCAAGTCCCATCCAGGTCAACATCTCCAAAGAGTTTGTATGTTCTCCTCGTTTTTGCGTGGGTTTCCTCCGGGTCCTCCGGTTTCCTCCCACACTCCAAAACATACTGGTAGGTTGATTAGATTGTGAGCACCATTGGGGACAGGGACTGATCTGATAAGCTCTGTGCAGCGCTGCGTAATATGTGTGCACTATATAAATAAATGAATTATCATTATTTTTAGTTACACTTGCACACAGTTATTGAAGGAACTCAGCAGGGAGGTTGTTCCAAACATCTCCTCTTAGGACACAGGCTTGCTAATTTCTTGTGTCTCTTCATGCAATCTTGATGTTGACATCTGGGCTCTGTGGGGGTTATATCATCATTTTCCGGGTCCTTGTTCTTCATTACACAGTAGATAATCCTTGTGGACACTGGCTGGAATAAAACAAGTGTTCATGTATTCTGCAGCAGGACAACAACCTCAACCTTTGAGGTAGTTGTCCTGCTGCAGAATACATTGTAACACTTTTAAAAACATTTTTATTTTGCAGTTATTTTCACACCTACCAACACCTTATGATGCTGTGAGTCCTTGCAGGACTATGGACTATACTGTAGTCCTGCCTTCAGTACAGCACAGTAGTCGCATGAGGAGGCAGTGACTCTTGGCATCATATATGACTATTTTACTGAGAGTCCAAGTAAAAATGTTCTATTCCTTCATCAATTGTACAAGGAAACTTGTACCTAACTCATAGGTGGCGATCAGGACCCCCCATCATATAACGGCACATTACATTCTGCTGTCATGTAGTCTGAGCCCAACTCTCAGATACTATGATGTACATATGTTGTAGATGACATTCAGCTCTGCTACATCTGACGCTAAACATAACATGACTGAAGTTAAGTGTAACAGTCTTTTTGTATTTCTGGGATTTCTCTACATGAAATGTCAAATCATTGAGCATTTCCAGCTATCCACGGCTCCAATCCGCAACATGCGAACCCATACAAGACAATGGTAATGAAGAGCATATGATGTGATGATTAAACCATTCCCCGGTCTCCTCTCTGCAGCGATTGTGCCGTCCCTCCCCGCGTCTTCCAGCACAGAAGGAGATAGGAAGCCCCGGTGGGGGCAGGGGGAAGGATCTGAGCAGCACGTTTGCGAGTCACTACATGACTACCAAGTCATCCATCGCCTTCGTCAGCATGCATAGCACGTCCGGACCATTCCCACGCCTTGAGAGAGGGGTTACCTTTACTGAGCGAGAAGAGCAACCCATCCAGTGTGAAGGACGGATTCAACTTCTACGAGACGCAGAAAAACACACACACATACTGGATGGCGACGCTGCGAGCTGATCCTCCTCTATCACTGCTCATCCTCTACTACCACCATCTACTGCACCCCCATAAAACAGATCATCCTCTCCCAAATCCAATCTGATAACCCCTCCACTGCTCCACCATTTCCCTTCCCATAGAAAATGTCCATCAAGTTCAATCAAGTGAATATGGAGAATGGGAGGAGAGGGGATTCATCTAAAGGAAGAAAAGCTCACAAGTTAATCTGCCTTAGATGTTTGTATCAGTTCAAAAGGTTGGGTGACCCCGGAGTATGGCTGCAGCAGTCCCCCCATCTGCACTGGGCACCCCGTTTCATTAGACTCCTTGAGCAAAAAATGCCATTATTGTAGTGTAAGACCCTGTGAATATTAAATAGTGATGAGCGAACTCAAATTTGGGTCTGTGGTCAAAGTTCAGGTTTGGAGTTCTCAAAATATAGGGGCAAAACATTTCCGCTGGACCTGTGCTGTATACTCATCTATGATGCTAGGAGTCCCTGCTGCTTTCTAGAACGATTGTATAACAGCAGGGACTCCCAGTATCATGTATGACAATTCTGCTGGGCAAATGGGGTCAGTGTAGGAAATGGTTATATTTTCCGTCCATTTGAAGAGAGGCAAATTTAACAAATAGCCACTTATCGCACAACGGGGCAGATTTACTTACCCTGTCCTGTCACGATCCCGTGGTGCGCTGTCTGACAAGGATTCGGGTCCGGCGCGATTCACTAAGGTCGTCCGTCCAATCTCCTGCAGGTGTCGCTTCTGCGTCGAGGTCTGTCGGAGTTCACCTTCTTCTTCCTGGTGCATGTGAGTGCGTGATCTTGCGACACATTTAGTTTTTTAAATTCCGCAGTTTTTCAGAATCCGTCGGGTTGTCCGACGGCCACGCCCCCCAATTTCTGTTGCATGCAAGCCGGCACCGATGCGTCACAGTCCGATTACGTGTGGCAAAAACCCTGGGCAATTCGGCGCAAAACGGTGCAAAACTGAAATATTCGTGAAAACCTGATGGAATCGCGGTCCGTGGACCCTTAGTAAATGTGCCCCATTATGTCAGAATGTCTACCTCCAATTGAAAACTCAAATGCTTTGTGGAGAGCACATTCAGTGGCCTAGGAAAGATGGGAGACAATTCCCTCTGCATCTTTAAGTTGTCTGGAAATTTGGATTACAATCTTCTACCATCTGGCAAAACTGGGTGACGACTCTCTAAGCAACATTGAGGGTAAGCTGGGTTACAACTCCCTCAGCAACAAACAAGGGTCTAAAAAAATGTCTGACGACTCCCTTCAAAACATTCAAGCATTCTGGAAAGTTGTGTGACTTCTCCTTTTGTGACATTCAGTGGTCTGGGAAAGCAACTCACTTTGCATTAAGAGTTTTCAGGGTCAAAGAAGTTAGGTGGCATCTCCCTCCACAACATGACTATTGGCTTTAATAACCTACGTCCCTAAGTCATGTCTGTAGGCATACATGTCACTCTACGACCGCTCTCTCAGGACAAGTAAAAGTATCAGGTGACTGCACTCCAATAGACATCAATAATAATCAATGGTACATGTCATGTTACCTTCATGGTTTTGCATATTTGATTAGTCATTTCTATTGGAGCACAACTCAAAATTGTGTATTCTTGTTCCAAACATTGCGTGGTGAACATTAAAATGTGAAGAACATGAATAATGTCCAAAACAGCGCCACACGTAGCCGCAGGTTGTGCCTGGTATTGCAACTTAGCCTCAAAGATGTCATTGCGGCCGAATTGCAATACTAAACACAACTCATGGCTGGGAGTAAATTACAGGCGTCACTCAGAACAAATGGGAGAGCTGTGTAGCAGAAAGGTGCAGAGAGCTAAGTGCACAGCAGTGTGAGGACACAATTTGAACTTCAGGAATATAAATCTATTTCTTTTTATAGTACTGAGAATATAGACAAAGGTCTGATGACACACGGTCTGTAGATTCCCTATAAGGAGCCCCGGCATTAGCCCTGCCATATACTTAAAGCTGTCCATCATGAAGCTATCCCTCCTGATTGACCCATAAACATGGCATCTGGCTTGACTGACTAAATGGAGTGAGCAATCAGCTGGAAAAAATCCGGACGTGGTTGTTTTTTATTTAACCCAGTAGTGTCCGCAGCCATCAGTAAGCGGCACCTGTGCGAGAGCGGAGCATGGCCCCCTTAATCTCCTCCAGCTAATCTGATGAGAGTGAATGCACATCACAGAGCGCCTCCCTTATGGCTCTCTAGATAATTACTAATCAGCGGTACCAATCTATAGGAATCATTAGCGCAGTCCCAGACCGTAAGATCATCGCTTATATTCCTTTAAGGTGCAGAGGCTGATGTTGTACGTATAGGATGTATAATGCCCTTGTGTTAGATCATTGGCACATCCAGACGAATGATGACAGGATCCGGAGCTGTCAATCCAATGTGTGTAGGTGGCTTCCGAGCTGCGGCTCTTATACGCAGCAGATGGTAGCAGGCAAGTTTTATTTAAGGCTCCTTCTGTCTACAGATGACCCATGTGATCTGTGCTGGGCTATAGGACTCGGCTACGCTCCTCATATACATTATTGATTGAGCTTAGGTTCCAGTTATTAACCAGATAGCAGAGGAGAAATTACCCTGAATAATCCAATGTTACCCCTGCGAGCACTAACACCGAGCGACTTCTTCCAGATATTATGGACATTTCTCTGCTCCAGGCAGATAAGGAGTGAGATGTCCCAGTGTGGACAATACAATGCATCAAAGGCTTGTAGAAAGGCCCTGCTTAATGAATTGCGCATACGGCTAAGTAACATGTTGTTTTAACCTTAGGCTTATCTGAGAAGAACAAGATGCTACCTGTCACCACGCAGCGGCTTACAACATCCATGACCTTGTGCACGTCACCCATCTCCTTCTGTGGGACCCTAGTGTACATGTAGGACTATCATTCTATGACATAAGTTTTATTCTTATGGATTCTGCTTAATGATGACAAGAGACAATAGATGCCATAGGCTGATGATACACAGGGCAAAGCCACCTACAATAGAATCGCCTCTGCCTAAGGGGCGCAATCACATTGGCGTTTTTCTTTCACTGATTCACTGTTATACGTGAGCAAAAAAGGACTGACCGATGATCAGTGGAAAAAACTGAAATGTGAAAAAGCCCATTGATGAGAATGGGTCAGTAAGGCATCAGTATAAAATCACTGAATCCAGGAAGAGAAAACCAATCTGTATGTGTCCAAAAGCCCAAATGGCTTCATTAAAAAATTTCTGATGTAGAAGAAAAGCGCCAATATGAGTCCGCCCTAACCTGCAGTGATTTATATTAGCAGCATAGTGGTGGGTTGGTATAAATTCTCCCTCCTGACTGTTTGTATTCTGTAATGTAATGTTATATTTGTATACGTCCCCTATGATTTTTAAGGCGCTACAGAATTTGATGGCGCTATATACATAAAGATTATTATTATCATTCCACACATTTATCATTCCGCAATAAAAATTCGAAGAGCAAAGCGACATCCATTGCATAACTTGAATCTACAACATATTGCTGCAGGTTCAGGATCCAAAATTGACGCTCCACGCCTGGCAGCAGCAATGAAAACCACAGTTTAAGCCAGCCAGGTCCCATACTTTGTGGTCCTGGACTGTAGGTAGGGAATACGTGTTTATTGTAAGACAACTCCTAAAGAAGGGAATTGTAGGTTATGGCTAGAGATAAGCGGACACAATGGTCAGATTCGGCGTTCAGGTTCATCTGCCTGATTTGGACGGATTGCCGATTTTGCGGCCGAAAAAGACAATCCAGCAAGTTGATATCTCTAGCAACTGGCCATGGATGTGATCAGACAAGGGGACGGTTTTCTAGATTGGCTTTTCAGGCTGCCAATCCAGTAATATGTCCGGATCTGGTGGCCACTCATCTCTAGTTATAGCAATTGATGACCTGTTCTTAAAAGGTACCAAGGTTGACTGCAATCTCCTATCCTAAGCATAAGGGATAATAATCTGAAAGTCTGACTGCTGGAGCCCCTACCGATCACTACAATCGGTGTTATCCGTTATTGCGAAACAAAGCCTGTGGGTATCTCCAGCACTCCAGTTCACTGTCCATGACAGAGCAGGAGAAAGGTGAGCTCTGTACTCGGCAATTTACAAATATCCCATAGTGTGGAATGGGGCAGCAAGATGCATTCTCCGCCTGCAGCTCTATTACTATGACTGGAACCCCCTCCTTCTCCTGATCAGCAGGGCACCATTCTCCAACTTTGGGGACTCCCACTGATCAGAGAGATGGTCCCAATCCTATGCATGGTGGATAAGAATCAAACTTGGTACAATCGTTTAAAATATGTTGTTAATATCTGCTTTTCCAACAACCAGAACCTGAGCCAGAAGCACAGATTGGAAGCCAATTTTCTTATTAAAAAAGTTGAGCTGTAGTAACCAGGTTCCGCCACTAAGTAATGAATGGAGCTGTGGTGAAGTTGACCTCAACACATTTCAGTGTCCCAAGATCAACTAACTTTGCTATATAAAACTTCTTCATATATGTATCACTGACAATCCAGAAACTCAATGTTGACCAAGAAGGTTTATATGCTTTTCCCATGGAGGATCCTCTGGGTAATATTTTGTTTTATAGCACAAAAGAATATTCCTTCTCTATATACAGATTGTGGACAGAGAAGAAAGCTAACAGTACAGTACTAACTGGACAATGAACACTCTTCACGGACAGGGGAAAATATATTCATAGCTAACGGGATTCCTATATATATGTATACATGTACACTTAAAGGGTTTTTTAACTACAGCTATGTACACAACATAATGAAAAGTTAACTACAGTGGACCCCAGTTATCCTAAAAATGGTGGCCAGCAAGTACCTCTTTGTTCTCTATATGAATGAAGCACATGCTTGAGTGCTGCTCCATTCACTAAAGTCCCATAAAAGTGAATGGAGCAACTACTGGCCACGGGTATCAGTGCTTCATTCATATGGGGCACTCAGGGACATTGTTATAGTACAGCTTTGTTGCAATGATTCCCCATTTTTTAGATCTCTGCTTGCTTTAATGAATAGAGAAAAGTGACTGTCTGAAAATTATTGTAACGTCATAATTCTAGGAGTATCCACAATTGTATCAAGACAATTTATAAGGTAAACATTAGCGGTAAATATTTACCCTATCAGTTTGCTACATTGTATCAATTTGTTTATCATTTTATCCATGCAATATTCCACCTTAGGCTCCCTGCACACTAATGTTTGCTGTTCTTGTGTGGCAAACAATGGATCCGTTGCCCGTTTTTGCAATCGGTGGGTCCGTTTTTAGAGACAAAGAAAAATAAAGTCTGGAAGATTATGTCAGTAACTTGTCCCAACCTATTGAAGGTTCATATTATAGTTCAGATACTAATGGCACGTGGATGACACCCGTGTGGCATCTGTATTTTACAAATGCCCATTGACCTCTAAATTTTTTACAAATGCCCATTTGGCCATGAGTGTGATCTAGGCTACCTGCAAACACAGGATCCATAGTCTGTTCAGGATCCATAGTCTGTTTCTACAGTGTGTGATCCACATTTATTAAAGTCCCTGCACCAGTCTTGCACATTCTTTTCAGTGCAAACTGCTTGCACATGTATTTATAAAGTGACTGCGACACATTTGTGCCGTGGCTGCACTATACGCAACACAAAATTCTGCATTGAAAGTAGACCATGAGCTATATTTGTGTCACAGAATCGTGTTGCATCCTCTATGTTAAAGTGCACCAAAAAAAATGGTGCACTCTGTCAGGGCAGTGCAGGGGACACAAGATTCATGCAGAACGAGCACCACAATTCATGAATCTGGCGCCCCCTGCATACTACACGGGCAAACTGCACCTAGTACACTCTGCACTGTTTTTGATCAATGTGTCCCACTGATTCATCAGTATGTATACCATTGAGCCGCATGTCCTCAAAAGAAATCATCGGTATGTCATCCGTGTTCGTGGATCCACAAAAAAGAACTGAATACTGGAGATTGATGTCACTAGTTTGTCCCAACCTCATGAAGGGTCACATTATTATGTTAAATTGTAGCTGATCCACAAATATGGATCACATGCAGATAACACCTGCGTGGCATCCGTATTTTTCACGTTTCTAAAGATTTCTATGGGAAGGCACGGGTTGCAGATACGGGCAGGAATGGGACTGCGTTGAGGTTTTCTACAATCTCCATAAAGATCCATGAAAAATACGTTCATGTGCAGGGGAGCATTGAAATGAATGTGACCTCCTTTAATTGATTATGGTGCAGTTGGAATTTTTCCTCTTGTCCCCGTTTCAGCACCCAAAAAATATGTTATTTTGACTCCCGACTGTCAGGTGGGTGTTCCCAATAGCTGACACATCCCACTTGACAGTAGAAAGACTACTCGGAAACAGGGGAAAAATCATATTTTGTCGAAAACAGCGGAGCACCACTTATTATAATTTTTGGGAATATCCCCTTTATAAGTCAAATTAGAGGGCACTCTGCAAGGAAATGACTTTGTATGCCGCAAATCAAGTAAAGGGAATAAACATTTGTTTCCTCCCACACTCCAAAACATACTGGCAGAGTGATTAGATTGTGAGCCCTAATGGGGACAGGGATGATTTGGCAAACTTTGTGTGATCTGTGTGCGCTATATAAATAAAGGAATAATAATTATTATTATTTTCCATTTGGATAACTTCTTCCAATAGATGCCGCCAAATAAACACCTCCCAGACTATGGCTAATTTGCATATTCTTTTCCCAGACAGTACTGCCTGTTCTAGCAGGGGTAGCTGGAGGTAACTGTTCCAGGAGTAACTAGGGTTAATTTATTGTGAAGTTCCCCTTTTGCCTATGAGTGGACTTCAGCACTGCAGGTAGGTAGACTACTCTGCAGCATCATATACAGCATTA
The DNA here is from genome assembly GCA_019512145.1 of Engystomops pustulosus. NCBI lineage: Eukaryota > Metazoa > Chordata > Amphibia > Anura > Leptodactylidae > Engystomops > Engystomops pustulosus. The sequence continues at coordinate 34,283,696 of CM033641.1, forward strand.
TCAATGCAGAGCAAGGGCCAGCTATAAATCTGCTTTATGTATTACATTTCACTTCTGCTAGACACATAGCACAAAGCATCACACAGCATATGCACAGCATGAAAGAGCATCTAGCTGCAATGATGTCACTGATTCTTTTAATGCCCCCTTCCCCCAGACCTCAGACACAACAAGTCTACAAGTCTCTGCATGTGTAGGGTTAACCGCCAGAAAGCCAGCACTGAGTGTCAGCTCCTCAGGGGAATTATTCATCTGCCCCTTCAGAGAACTGACCTCATATCATTGCAAATATGTTCAGATGTAGCAGGGCAGAGATAGTAATGGAAATCTCTATGCCTGGCTTTATAAAAGTCTTCTAATAATCGATCCCAACTATACTGATGTAGTAGAGGTGAGTTAGTTATGGAGCTGCTCTACTAAATTTCTATGCCTTGATTTCAAAAAATCTGAAATGGATACATCAATCGATCCCAAGCTGTACAGATGTAGAAGAGCTGAGTTTGTCATGAATGTGCCTAGATGAAGAGTTCAGCACTGCTTCATCCCTATGACTTGCATTGGATACTTGAATCGAACCCAAGCTCTACAGATGTAGCAAAGCTGAGTTTGTCATGGAGCTGCCTCCATGAAAGTTGAGCTCTGCTGCATGCCTATAACTTGCAATGGATATATCAATTGATCCCCACCATGAAATTAAGCTGTACAGATGTAGCAGAGCTGAGTTTGTCATGGATCTGCCCAGATGAAGACCTGAGCTCTGCTGTATTCATAGGTTTCCAAATAGATACATCAATTGATCCCCACCAAGTTATGAAACTGCACAGATGCAGCAGAGCTGAGTTTGTCATCGATCTGCCCAGATGAAGAGCTGAGCTCTGCTGTATCCCTATAACTTGCAATGGATACATCAATTGATCCCCACCAGGAAATGAAACTGCACAGATGCAGCAGTGCTGAGTTTGTCATGGATCTGCCCAGATGAAGAGCTGCGCTCTGCTGTATCCCTATGTTTTGCAATAGATACATCAATTGATCCCTGCTTGGAAATAAAACTGCACAGATGCAGCAGGGCTGAGTTTGTCATGGATCTGCCCAGATGAAGAGCTATGCACTGCTGTATCCCTATGTTTTGCAATAGATACATCAATTGATCCCCGGCAGGAAATAAATCTGTACAGATGTTGCAGGGCTGTGTTTGTCATGTTGCTGCCTAGATGATGAGTTAAGATCTGCTGTATCCCTATACCTTGCAATGGATACATCAATTGATCCCCGGCAGGAAATGAAGCTGGCAAACTCAGCATCTGCTGGATGACACATCCCCCCCCTCCCAAAATCTGCAGCCTGCATTCCAGTATGGACAGTGCTGCATGCAGGGGAGTCGCACATCCTGAGTAGGTGTAGAGCAGAAAACACACAGGGATGACAGGGAAGCAGGAGGAGGGGGCTCCATTTAGTAGCACATGGTGCCTGCACTGCAGGGTAACAAGCACAATCTCCAGCTCCTCCTCACACTCATCCACTGCATGGGACAGAGGAATGAAAAAAAGCATTTTGATCAGTTCAAGTCGCTGGAAAAATATAATGGAGGTTTTGTATTAATCCCACTTAACCCGCCGTAAAAGTGCGATCCCCCTCCCTCCTCCTCCTCCGCTCTGTACTGCGGCGGTAGTCCCTGCGCATGCGCTGAGAGCTGGGAGCTGATGCTGCAGATCTGGGGAGAAGGGAGGGGGGTAGAGTAATCACTCAGTCAGCAGCAGCAGCCACTCACATCATATGAGAGGACTGGATCAATGTGCAGTGTGGAGGTGAAGCTGAGCTCACCTCAGGGCTTTGTGCAGCACTTCTATTTCCCAGCATAGCCATTAATGGTACATGCATCTATATATACCCCCCTCCCCATTACTTTATACCTAGCACGTCGGCATTTACATTATAAGTGGGGGGTGTAGAGCAATGTGGTGCAGGCATGAGGTGTCTCTTGTCTGGATGGAAATGAGCAGGCAGGTAGACAAGGCAAGCAGGCAGGGAGCCATGGAACTTTGTCACTGATACATTGTAGCAGAACATGTGTCATCATGAGGAAGTACAAGAGATCTGCTGACAGATGACACGTTTATTATCATGGGAGGTCTACTGCTGTGTGATCACTATCCATATGTCATTCTATAACATCTATAGCTATATATTGATAATCCATTCATTTATCTACCTGTGCCATATGTATCTATATAACCATCTACTATCCATTCATCATATATCTATCATCCATCTATTCATTCTTCATTCTATCTATCCATGCATCGTTCTACCAATCCCCTTTACCAATCGCCTATACACATACATTAATAATCTGCATAGACTATTGGGATAGTATAGACACCCTATCTCTCCTTCTAGCATGAGGCATGGTAAGGCATGTGCATACAGGAGCTATGTATCCATTGCTCGGAGCTTTAGTGTTGAGTGGAGCTCCTAGTCGGCTCTGCTCGGCTCCATCCTTCCTCCCATGTATGAGTGGATCCCTTGTATGAATGGTATCACTGCTGCGTCAGGAGAGACTCCCAGCTCCCAGACTTTGGACAAAACTTACAGCTCCCCCTCCCTCTACCCCGGCTTATAATGACCGTGCTGCTGCTGCTGCTGCCGACGCTGCTCTCCCTCCATGTGTGACTGCCGACCTCCAGCTCTCCGGATGTGGGCACCCTCCACCTGGCACCGCCTGGCATCCCATTCCCTTTAATGAAGGCAATCATCGCCCTGCAGACAGGCTCGCTCCTCACCTCTGAACTGCAGGATCAAGTTCAGCTCTGGTTACCTGCATTGGGACAAGAAGGAGAAGAGGAGGAAGAAGGGGGAGGAGAGTAAGGGGAGGGGAGAGACTCTGCAATATCATTTGTGAATCGTTCACAGGGCTGCAGATACATATTGCTAACACATGCAGAGCAAATGCAGGTAGCCCAGCACCAACTGCGGCTCTAACTCTGGTGCCACTATCTGCACCAGCTTCCAGGTTACAGCCAAGAACTTTGGATCACAGCGAGGATATACAGAGAGGATAGCAGCTGCTCTTCATCCAAGCCTCCTGCCTATGGTGGAATACTACACAACTGAGCTTGGATCCCTTCTATCTGTCCCAGGACAAGGCGCATGGACTGAGTGTGGCGCCGCGGGGACTATGAGAGGGTAACTTTGTGCTGGGATAATACAAGTCAGGCTTCTTCTATCTCACATCAGCAGTTCCGGAGCCATGAGGACTGGATGGGGCTGGTGCCTGTTCTTCTTGCTGAGGGCATCTTTCACCCTGGCAGCCTCCAAGCAGCTGTTAAAGTACCGGCTGCCAGAGGAAGGGCAGCCAGATATCAGGATCGGGAATGTGGCTTCGGATATCGGGATTGTCACCGGCAATGGGGAGGTGACCTTCAGCCTGGAATCCGGTTCGGAATTTTTCAAAATCGACAACATGACCGGGGAGCTGAGCACCACCGAGCGCCGGATAGATCGGGAGAAGCTGCCGCAGTGCCAGATGATCTTCGATGAGAACGAGTGCTTCATAGACTTTGAGGTGTCGGTGATCGGACCTTCTCAGAGCTGGGTTGAGTTGTTTGAGGGTCGGGTGGTCATCCTGGACATAAACGACAACACGCCGACCTTTCCGTCACCGGTGCTCACTCTCACCGTGGAGGAGAACCGGCCAGTGGGGACCCTCTACCTGCTGCCCACCGCCACCGATAGGGACTTCGGCCGGAATGGGATCGAGCGCTATGAGTTGATCCAGGACGCCGGGGAGAGTTTGTACACGTCCGGCCGACGCTCCGGTAGTCGGGCAGAGACTGGAGATGGCGCCGTCTACCCAGGCAAAAGACGGATGGAGACGGATAGCAGGAGCAGCGTGTTTGAACTGCAGGTAGCCGACACCTCTGATGGGGAGAAGCAGCCTCAGCTTATAGTGAAAGGGGCATTAGACCGGGAACAGAGGGACTCCTACGAGCTGACCCTGCGGGTGAGAGATGGAGGAGAGCAGCCCCGCTCCTCACAGTCCATTCTCAGGGTCCTGATCACCGACGTGAACGATAACAGCCCCCGTTTTGAGAAAAGCGTATATGAAGCCGACCTGGCCGAGAACAGCGCCCCCGGAACCCCTATTCTACAGCTCAAAGCCACCGACTACGACGTCGGGGTGAACGGTCAGATCGAGTATGTGTTTGGTGCAGCTACTGAGAGTGTAAGGAGGTTGCTGAGGTTGGACGAGAACTCCGGGTGGCTGAGTGTCCTGCATAGGATAGACCGAGAGGAGGTCAACCAGTTGAGGTTCACTGTCATGGCCAGAGACAGGGGACAGCCACCCAAAAGTGACAAGGCCACTGTGATCCTTAACATCAAGGATGAGAACGACAATGTGCCCCTGATAGACATCAGAAAGATCGGTAGGATCCCAGTAAAAGATGGCATGGCTAGTGTGGCAGAAGATGTCCTGGTAGATACCCCCATAGCTCTTGTCCAGGTGTCTGATAGGGACCAAGGGGAGAATGGTGTAGTGACCTGTACTGTGGTAGGAGATGTTCCCTTCCAGCTCAAGCCAGCCAGTGATAGTGAGGGGGACCAGAACAAGAAGAAGTATTTTTTGCACACTTCAGCTCCCTTGGACTATGAGAATGTTAAAGAGTACAATGTTATCATAGTAGCTGTGGACTCTGGTAGCCCCAGTTTGTCCAGTAATAACTCCCTGCTGGTTAAGGTGGTGGACACTAATGACAACCCCCCAGTGTTCAGCCTACCTGTGGTGGAGGTAGCTTTCCCTGAGAACAATGTCCTGGGGGAAAGGGTGGCCACAGTCATCGCCACAGATGCAGACAGTGGGAAGAATGCAGAGATTGCCTATTCCCTAGAGCAGTCTGTGGCTGGAGTCTTCTCCATCCACCCAGACACAGGTGATATCACAGCCAACATAGTCTTAGACAGGGAGCAGACAGACAGGTATGAGTTTAAAGTTGTTGCCAAAGACAAGGGTTTGCCTACCACTATGCAGGGCACTGCCACCGTTGTTGTGCAGGTAGCTGATAGGAATGACAACGACCCCAAATTTATGCAGGATGTCTTCAATTTCTATGTCAAGGAGAACCTACAACCCAACAGCCCTGTTGGGATGGTGACAGTGATGGATGCTGACAAAGGTCGCAATGCAGAGATGAGTTTGTTCATAGAGGAAGATAATGGCATTTTTACCATTGAGAACAACACTGGCACCATCTGCTCTACAGTGTCCTTTGATATGGAGCAACAGACCTCCTACACCTTTAAAGTCAAGGCAGTGGATGGTGGGGACCCCCCTAGGTCTGCCACTGCTACTGTGTCCCTCTTTGTTATGGATGAGAACGACAATGCCCCCATCATCACTAGTCCAATCAATAGTTCTTACACAGTTGTCTCCCCCTCTAGTAGTGTCAGGACAGTGGTGGCTACTGTGATGGCCACTGACACAGACTCAGGTATCAATGCAGACCTAAACTACAGCATTGTTGGAGGAAACCCCTTTAAACTCTTTGAAATTAACCCTGCCAGTGGAGTGGTGTCTCTTGTGGGCAAGCTGGCCTCAAAGCACTATGGTCTGCACCGGTTAGTGGTCCAGGTGAATGACAGCGGTCAACCTTCCCAGTCCACCACTGCCCTAGTCCATGTATTCATCAATGAGACTGTCTCCAATGCCACAGTTGTTGACTCCCAAATTGCCAGAAGTTTGCACATCCCATTGAGCCAGGATATAGCTGGGGATCCCAGCTATGAAATGAGCAAGCAAAGACTTAGCATAGTGATCGGTGTGGTGGCTGGGATCATGACAGTCATACTGATCATCCTAGTGGTGGTCATGGCACGTTACTGTAGGGCCAAGAGTAAAAATGGCTACGAAGCTGGCAAAAAAGACCATGAGGACTTCTTCACCCCTCAGCAGCATGACAAGTCTAAGAAACCCAAAAAAGACAAGAAAAATAAAAAATCCAAACAGCCATTATATAGCAGCATAGTGACAGTGGAAGCTTCAAAGCCAAACGGGCAGAGATATGACAGTGTGAATGAGAAGCTGTCAGACAGCCCCAGCATGGGGAGATACAGAACTGTAAATGGAGGTCCTGGTAGTCCTGACCTAGCAAGGCATTACAAATCTAGTTCTCCACTTCCTACTGTGCAGCTTCATCCTCAGTCACCTACTGCTGGGAAAAAACACCAGGCTGTGCAAGATTTACCACCGGCCAACACTTTTGTGGGAGCTGGAGACAACATCTCAATTGGATCAGACCATTGTTCTGAGTACAGTTGTCAGACCAATAACAAGTACAGCAAACAGGTAAGCTACGTCCATGTACAGGCAAAATAACAGAAAACACAACACTTTTATTTGTTATCAACTCCTTTAGTTCATATTTACAAACACAAATGTATTGTATTATATTATGTTATACTATACTATATTGCAATGTATTATACCATCATCTAGTATTCTATTCCACTTTATAGTAGTTTATATTGTTTTTGGCTATACTTTATTCATATTATACAGTATATTTCATTCTATTGTATTATCTAGTATCTAGAACATAATATATTGCATTATTTTATAGTATTTTGCATTGCATTATACTATAGTATAACATTGTGTTCTATATTATAGCATTTTAGATTACATTGTGTTATTCTGTGCTATAGCACACGCTATTGTATTATGCTATATTATACTATACTACATTTTAGGCTGTATTTTTTCTGCTATAGTATAGTACACTGTTTGTCTTTTTTTTATGCCATTGCATTCCCTGTGGTTTGGTTCTCCAACACTGCAAAGTGATTACATTTCCGCTGGTGTTGCACTGCCTGATTTTGCATTTTACAGTAGCATGTAAAGGTGAAACTCATTTATCTAATGTTAATGCAGCATTTGGTTAGCTTGCTACTCTCCATCTGAACTCTGTCATTTCACTAGCCCTGAACGAGGCCAGCAGCCAATAGCATGTAACACAGTGGTGACTTGCAAAGACTGGCAATAGCTCTGCAGGCTGATGCCACTAATGGAAAGGTTGGTGCTCAGCTATCTGATGGTGACATCATATCAAGCAGAGTTTTCATTAGAGCTCCAGTCTCTGGATGCTTATGAAGAAGGAGTTGCATCATCAATGGAGGATCGGTTGGAAGGGAATCAATTAACCCTTTGACATTCCTTAGTACGGAATGGAGCAGGCTTTAACTCTTTGTTGTGACTTCTTTAACTACGAGGTGATACACACACATATATATATATATATATATATATATATATTTATATATATATATATGAGCCAAAAACTGTATTTAACTCTTTACTCTACTATGGGCCTATATAGGATTTCTTAGTCATGTTTTAATCCATTGTTGGCTTATGGAGATATATATAAAGCAGTGGGCTATGTACCCATGCGTGATCCCTGCAATGTTTTATACTTGTTAAAGGGGTTGCCTGAGCATAGACATTGGGGGCATATGGTCCATGCTGGAAAGAGTCAAGTCACTTTATCTCGGTTGTGCTTTGGTTCGCCCATTATAGTCAATGGGCAACTTAGAGGCGAAATGGCACGACGCCACATTTATCAGATTGACCCCATTGATCGGACATTGCGCTCCAATTTCTCAGCTGAGGATATCCCTTTAACTACCCCATAGTGTTCATTTTAACCCTTGGTTGTTATGTAGACCTGCAAATTATTCCAAATATGGAAATCTGTTGTCATATCTGCCTATATACTGTAAGTGTAATGTAATAGCATTGCCATATATCTTCACCCTATGACAGCTCTTGGCGTCCACCCCACTAGTCATGACCCTTTAATAGAGCATTTCCAGCATGGCTCCGTTAACTTGCAGTCTCTGTATCTCCGCACGGTCTGATCTTCTGTTTTGCTTGGCAGTATGGGCTTTTGTATTACATTGTCCTGAAAGTCTACTCTTTCAACCCGAGTAGTTGCTTCTAGGCTAGACATTTGTTTTTACATCCGGCATCAGGCAGACAAAGGCGCACTTGGTATGCCGCATTAGTCTGCTGTAGCAACCAGGCACAATAGTAGCCAGAAATGTGTCAGTGCCTGAGCCATGATGCCTTGTGATGGCTAGTGCCTTACTGCAGAGAAGGGCTATGCTATACACACTATGGTGATACATGATATACAAGAGATGGGGAGGAACGTGCCTATAGCCTGGCGCATACACATTAGCTGAACATGTGACATGTTGATTTAAGATGTTTGCACAGCCCCCTCTGAAGACTTCCAGGTTGTTAGAAGAAACTTTGGTCCCTTTAAAGGGCAGTGTTTATGCTGGTAATAAGCCGTCATTTATCATCATAATGAGCCAACACTGACTGGTCTTCACAACTTGCACTTGAAAGTTTATTTTCTCTACTTTAATAATAGCAGAAGATTTGAGGTTTTGGGCGTCTTGGTCATAGTATACGTCCACCATGCACAGAAGTGTAGGAACTTCCCATTCATTCTGACACATTGCATCAATTTGTGCAGTGAACACAGACTGGAGACTATTAGGCTTCTAGAATTCTGTTAGTTGTTACGGAAATATACATTACCCTTCCGAAATTTAGGGATAGTGTGTCTGTATTCATCGACTTCTCTTTCATTTCTTTCTTTCTTTCTTTCTTTCTTTCTTTCTTTCTTTCTTTCTTTCTTTCTTTCTTTCGTTCTTTCCTTATATATGTTCTATCTACCTTTCTAATAACTACTTTATCCATCTATCTATCTATCTATCTATCTATCTATCTATCTATCTATCTATCTATCTATCTATCTATCTATCTTTTTACCTGTCCGTGTGCTGTTCTATGTTTATCTATTATCTATCCTCCCTTTTTTATCTTTCTAATCTGTTATGTATCTACCTATGTATCTATTAAGCTATCATCTCTCTATTTGTCTATTATATATCTATATATCATCTATCATTCCTATCTATCTGCCTATCTATTTATTTATCAAGTTTTTACTGATCTTTCTAACCGTCTGTATATCTTTCTATCTTTTTTTACTAAAGATCTATCCGGTACCTAACTATGTAACTATTTTCTTAATATAACTATTATCTGTATCTTTCCAGCTATCATCTATCTATCCATCTTACATCTATGCATATATGTATCTATCAGTCTTTTATCTACTTACCTATTTATCTTTTACCTATCTATATACACATACATCTTTCCTCCTATCTTTTATTTATCTGTATATCCATATGTTATCTTTAAATCCTTTATCTATCTTTCTCTCTACATAGCATTCTATCTATATATCTTTCTTTCTTTCTTTCTTTCTTTCTTTCTTTCTATCTATCCATCATCTATCTATCTATCTATCTATCTATCTATCTATCTATATATCCATCACCATCTAACTAACTACCCATCTATCTCCCTCTCCAGTATACATTACCAGTATTATATTCCAGCTCCCCATGTTGTATATAGAGGTATGCAGGCTAAATTAATAGGCACATCTACACTTACTCTGGGCCTTGACCTGCCTAGTAGTGGTGGAAGCTGATACCTCCTGCCATTAGTGTAATTAGACTAAGTAAGTGATACATCTTATTGACCACAATATCAGGGGTCAGGAAAATCGTTTCCATTTACAAAACTGTGTATCAGAGCCTGTTACACAAATATATCTGCAATCTGAGCTCGGAGGATTTGATGTCCTCCGGACTGTGGTGTATAATACACACTCCAACGCTGCACACACATCTATATACATACATTGTATCCGGATACATTCACCATGTTCTGTTTTGTGTCCTATATAGGAGCATTGACTTTCTGTAATATAGTGGTATTTGTCATTTAACCCCTGGGGCTGTAGTGTTTTTGCATCATGAAAACATAGAAAGTTAATTGGATTTGCATGTATCTCTCTCATGTTCCACAATGTTACAATGTATCTCCTAGTAGGAACGCTCCATATCATTTTCGGATGATAGATCCTTCTGTCCGCTATGACGGCCATATAATTAAGCTAGCAGTATATCCAAAGAGCTCAATTGTGCTTCCGCCCCTGTATTCCATTCATCCTTGTCCAATAACGTATCACAACCTCTAACCTCTAATTGGAGCAAAGGGAAAACCTTCCTGACACGGACGCACATGTAGGGATGATATGTAACTCTTAAAATTCAATTTGTTGACTTTTACCTTTCTTTTTGTACCTCTGACCCTCATTATTATGCTGCGGCACGCAGGGAGAGCACTAATGAAGAGCATCCCATAGGGAATATGGACTGCGCATCAGGGCTGCTTCCAGTATTATATATGACTTAGATGGAAAAGGTCTGCGGCCCACAGACCGGGGCGACGTTCTCGAGACGGGGAAATATTGACCCTGTCCTCTTAGTGCACAGCACAAATGTAATGATGAAACACTGAGCGATCTTAATGTTTCATGCAATTATTAAGCAAATGGGCAAAATACAGAGTCAAGAGCAAATTTCTTTTGTCAGTTCATCTGTTATATTAATGTGCGTGGTCCTCAGCGATCTGTTATTTAGCGATGCGCATGGTGTTATGTCCAAATGAACAAGGATGATGTGTATGTCGGCCGTCATAATACATCGGTCCATGTAATGTCAACTATTAAACTACTAGCACCCTCATAGACAGTATGACATTTACATTCTATAAGTCCCTCTTCTATGCTCTATCTTGCTCTTTTACTTCTAAAAAATATCCTCTAAAGTCATGTGAAAATGAGCAGAGATGAGCCATATTTGCCTGAGATGAGTCACTATTAGAGGCTAAAAATTCATCTTTCAGATCACATCTTGATGGTTTTTTGATCTACAATTAGAGATCAAGACAAACAAATTTGGATATTTTTCTGCAGCTCACACTTCCAACTGTTTCTCTATTTCTGTAGTTCAGGGATGAGTGGACCAGAACTTTAGGTTCACCATCCTCGGTTCAGAACCCAGACATGTTGCTTTGTGTATCTCCAGTTCTGTAGATTAGAGATGAGAGGACCAGAACTTTAGGTTCACCGTCCTCTGTTCAGAACCTGGACATGTTGCTTTATGTATCTCCAGTTATGTGGATTAGAGATGAGAGGACCAGAACTTTAGGTTCACCGTCCTCTGTTCAGAACCTGGACATGTTGCTTTATGTAATCCAGGTTGTAGATAGAGAGAGCGGACCAGAGAACTTTAGGTTCACCGTCCTCTGTTCAGAACCTGGACATGTTGCTTTATGTATGTCCAGTTATGTGGATTAGAGATGAGAGGACCAGAACTTTAGGTTCACCATACTCCATTCGGAAGCCCCGCCTATCCCGGACATGTTGCTTGAAGGGCTCCAAAGCAAGCAATCAGGTACCTTTAAGGAAGGGGGTATATTCCGCTACATATGCAGATAGCCCATCACAGTCCGCAAGGATCATACCATGTCAGATTGGGTAGGGACACACCTAATTGATATAGAAGTCTGCACATCAGTTAGTTTATTTATTCATATATTTTAGGAGGAATAATAGAAGAATGAAACAAGGTTCAGTTCTAAGACACAGATGCTCCAGAATCCTTAGCTATCGGAAAGTGGTATCTAAAAAAATAGGGGCTGTTTTATAAATGTGATGCGCTTTTCGGGTACCTGTAGTACTGGTGACGAATGATGGATAGGTGGCACTGTTTCAGTAAGAAAAAGTGCCTTAAGTATTATCATTATATATATATATATATATATATATATATATATATATATATATATATAATATATTTAATTATATGTTGTTACTATTGTTATAATTATTAGTATTATCACCAAAATTATAGGGGCTGGCTACTTTAAAGGGGTTGTCTGGTCACAACAAGTTATTGTTTATCCACTGATCTGTGAGGGTTTCATTGATGGGACCCCCACATATCATAAGAACGGGAGCCCGTTGTACCACCATTGCACCCCAAAAGAATGAAACAGCTGGTCACACAGTTCTGCTTCTCCACTCACTGTGTATGAAGCTGATGGAAATCAGGACTGCGCAGTAGGGTGCACACACGAGTGGCTGCTCTATTCATCTGGGCTACATACAAGGGGGTACAACAGACCCCTGTTCAAGTGATCCATGAGGGTACCATCACTGGGATCCCCACGATCAGCAAGTAAGACCCTAATCTGTGGACAGGGCCTAACTTGTTGTCACTGGACAACCCCTTGAAGTTTACCCAACATTTAGCAAACGTTATAGTAATTTACTGAATACTTTCTTATCGAAAATTCTTCGACAATCCTGTACTTTAATAAGCACCACCCAATTGTCTCCTTGAGCTGTTTGAAGTTCTTAAATTCGATTATTAGTGGAATTAACTTAAAGCAGACATCCCCTTTAACTGTGAAGAACGTAAGCAGAATCTCTGGGTCCCACTAGGCTTCCCTCGGTGCTTTGCAGGGAGAATGTAAGGCTCTTTGATGTTACTAAGTTACCATTTGAGGGTTATGCGTAAACTCTGCACTAATGTGCTGTGCATGAAACCGTCAACATTCGCGTTTGATCCGACTTTAGAAAGTAGTGGAATCATCTAATTGGTTGCTATGGGTTTTGCCTTTGGTGGTAAGTAACATCATGGTTGGACTTGCCTGGTATTTTGTTCTATCCATTTATTATGTATAGATATTGTTTGCCCCAGTACATGAATATTTCACTGTCCTCTTATTCCAGTTTTCTGATACGTGTAAGGGGGGATGAGTGTTCAGTCATCCCCCTAATATGAATGTATCACATGTTTCTCATTTCAGGGGATTTCTAGTAATTATAGATAATACTTGAAATAACCTAGACGAGTAATAGTATCGTTTTCTGGTCCCACAATGACATCACTGCTCCAGAATGTGTGACTTGTAGACAAAACTAGCGAGGCTTATTTAGCTTAAACATTGGGTGGTCTACGCCTGGAGAACGTAACCATGCAGTGAATGTGTCTCCACTACACGGAAGGATCCTGTCCTCTTCTAGGAAAGATTCCAGATGTGTCAGGACAGTAGGAAGCATCTACCTCCTGTGTAACCTTATTACTCTACCGACTATAAACGAAAGCTCAACTGACTTATATTTAGTGTATTATTATTATTTTGGGACTATATTGTTTCTTACTTCATGTAGGTAGTGGTTGTTGAGATAGGGGCATCAGGATATGTCTAGTATCAAAACCTTCATACAGGAAGTTTTCATAGAAATGAGCAAATCATCCAAGATTTGATTCATAGAAGCGTCATAAAATTTTTCAAAAAGAAGTGAAAAATTGTTTAGAATTTTTTCATTTTCCTTTGCTCATCCCTCCTTCTCTGAGCTCTGGGATAAATGATTGAAGTAGCTTGTCACCATAGATGGGTCCAAAGTGATTCAGAATATTTGGATTTTATTCAGTGCTTGAAAAATGCCAGATTCATAGCGAAACTACAAACCAATGAATAGATTTGCTCATCGCTAAGTGATGACTGTATTTTGTGTTGAAAACTTGAAGCAACACTCCAGTTCACGATTAATATTCACAATAAATTCATACGTAAAAAATCTTCTTTATATCTCAGTGGTCTTCTTTACTTTTATAAGCATTTTAGACTACTCTATGCACACCGATGTCTGGCAGGTTGAGACACACCCCTCTGTTCTTGGTTGGGCAAGCTGAGAGGGAGTGGCTTAGTCTACCAAATCAAATTGGCGGGAATTCATTAAGACTGGCGTTTTGAACGCCAGCCTTAAATTTGCCCCCACTTGTAGCCTCTAGCCTCTTAGTAGATTGGGCACAAACTCCACCAGTTCGAACCAAAGACCAGGTCTGAAGTGCTGGAGGTTTTTGGTATAGTCTCCATCTGTGGCTATAGTAAATCTGGCATTCGTGTCTCTTGACCGTCCCCCCCACCTGAATCCCACCCCAACATGCCCAGAGTGACATGTGGGGCAGAGAAGCCAGAAAGCTGTAGAGGAGGGGGAGCTTTATGTGCCTTTCAATGTGCATAGTGAATCTCCCCCAATCAGTTGTCATTGAGACTGTTGACTATTTTACAAATAGAATAGACTGGGAACCAGAGGAACTGTGCCAGGAGGGTAGGGGTTACTGTGCCAGGAGGGTATGGGGTACTGGGCCAGGAGGGTAGGGGACACTGTGCCAGGAGGGTAGGGGGTACTGTTCTAGGGGGATAAGGGGTACTGGGCCAGGAGGGTAGGGGGTATTAAAGCATAGCACCATGCATTATACATAGCTTTTTTTAAATTATTTTTAATATTATATTCTTTGAGCGGTTGTACTGTATGTTTTAGACAAAATCTTTTCATTAGAATTGTCTTTAAATATAGGATTTACATCTGGACATCCACTATTCTACAGTCTGCATAAGGCAAAGTGGCTGAAAGTAGTCCACTTTCCTTCAGCTTCACCGAAGGGGGAAAACACATTTCTCATTGAAATCCATGGCTTATCCTTGTCATGCCAGGATTCGTTTTATTGGTCACTTATCCTTTGGACAGGTGATACATTTTGGATCAGCTGAATGAAAACTCTGCTTCTTCACTGCTTTCCAAGCACAGCACCATACATGGTTTAGTGGAACTAGCTCAGTGTACTAGGCAATAAACTTCATTTGTATTCACTTCGATAGTTCTGACCTGCAAATAGGCCATGTGACTAATTATCGTGACATCGCCGTCTTGGGAAACTGAAGCAACATTTGCAAGGTTGCCCTGAAGTCTGCTAGATGAGGGAGCTGACTGTTTATATTTTGACATAGATCATATACACTTAGGCTCCTTGCACACAAACATAAAATTGCAACCCAGACGTAAAAAATGGCTGACTGGGGAAGGGGAGGGATGAACGCTCCTCACCCCTCCCCTCTTCGTAGGGAACCGCTCAGCTGGGTCTTACATAAAATGAAAAATAGAGCATTCTCTATCCGTTTTCCGGTAACGGCACGTTATGGTGACACATTCATGTGCTCACAGTACCGTGCCATGCATGATGCACGATGGTGGCCGTATGCTAGCTGCCATTCGTAGGGCCAACTTGCAGCCACCATACGTGTTCAAGTGTGTAAAACCTTAGGGCAAGTGATTGTCAGATTACACATACAGGCAGTCCCCGGGTTACATACAAGATAGGGTCTGGAGGTTTGTTCTTAAGTTGAATTTGTATGTAAGTCGAAACTGTATATTTTATAATGGAAGTTCTAGACAACTTTTTTTCTTTTGCCCCAGTGACAATTGGAGTTTCAAAATTTTTGGTGTAATTGGACCAAGAATTATCAATAAAGCTTCATTACAGACATCTTACAGCTGATCAGTGCAGTCTGGGACTATAGTAAAGCATCCAGAGAGCTTTACCAGAGGTCACATGGGGCAGAGGGGTCCGTCTGTAACTATGGGTTGTCTGTAAGTCGGGTGTCCTTAAGTAGGGGACCGCCTGTATTTTAATTCCTTTATCTTGCAATTTCTTTATTTTTAACTGTACAACCCAAGTAAATCCCAGTACAAGACTTGTAACTTTTAATGATAAATCGGTCATGTTGTGCACAAATCTCAAATAGATAGTATAAGATACATAAAAAATGTTAATTATTGCTAATACTTTATGAGACAGTTCTATGCGTTTTTTACATCACATTTTCACCAAAAAAATGAAAAAACATTATAAATACACTGAATCCACAGGAAAAAAATACTGGCGATGCTGGGTTTTTAGACACCAAATGGGTTAATATGGTGTCATTGTGAGAAAGATGTGTTGAGATAAGAGCTTAGTGCAGCTAGGCCAACACTAAGCTCTATAGTTCACAAGATTTCTATGCAGGCATCAGAGAACAGATAAAACCCAACACGCACACTTTACAGCTATCATCACCTGGAGGATTTTCCACAACAATTCTCTCCCGAATACATATTGTGTCGGTAAATGCTGGAAGGTGTGTGCCGTATACTGCCGGTGCACTACCTTACACTATACGTTGCTTTGTTTTGGTTAATACATCGCTGTCTTATATGTCATAACTTAGCCATAAAGGAGGATTTCCCCTGCGCTGGAGGCACTGGGAAAGTTACAGCTTGTAATTGTGGTTTCTGTTTGGAAGCTTATGTGACATCTTGTTGCATGACAGGTAGTGTCAGCCCTTTTTTTAATAATATGCTTGATATCTTGCCTGGAAGGGTATTGGTAGATGCATCTCAAATAAATCACTTTAATAACATTCTCATAAGTGGCTGAGCAAGGAGCATATTTGGATTTATTGAGAATGAATGTATCTTTGCATCTCTTGTTTTTCTCAAGTAACTCATTTTGTAGTGGTAAAGTAAGGTTTCGTTTCCGTTCTGCTGGCAAAAAAAAAATCTATGAGATAAATAAACAAAACAAAAACTATGTGGATTATCCAGAATATATAAAAAGACAAGGCTGCTTTTTTTCCCAAAAAAATCCCACCACTGTTGTCTATGGTTTTGTCATATTGCAGTACCACAGCTTAGCAATTGATTTGGGCATAGCTGCAGTTCAACCAAAACCTGTTTTGGAGAAAAAAAAATAAGCCCTTGTATTTAGAACCCATTTCCATGCTGTAAAGGAAATAGAATATGTTCCAAGTCATCCAACAAGTAACATTAGAATTGTGTCATGGAGATTAACATAGTATCATAGTAGATAAAAGATAAATCCTATAGTTGTGATCCAGTAGAAGCCAAAACCGAACCCTATAAGGCTGATCCCAATTGGCCTATAGTGGGGAAAGATGCCTTCCAGAACCCAAATATGGCAGTCAGATTAACTCACTAAATCAACATCATCTATAAGTTCCATGGGTAGTCTTCATTATAAGATTTCCAGACATGTGATTGAGATTCTTCTTGGCTTCTTTCCATTCTGCACATCACTAGACATCAACTCCCCTTTACACAATAATTGATATTTCATATTGAAATATGGAGTAGAACAAAGAGATTGGGTTCCTCAACATGCAGATTGATTGGAAGAAGGAAAGAGATGTTCGGAAAGCTTTAAAGGGGTCCTACGCAATGCTGGTTTTACTTGGGTATGGATTAAAATACATGGAAAAGTCCATTTTCTTTGACCACATGGAAAACTTTTCTGATTTTGGAGCTTGACATGTAGAACATTTTTAACTTATTCCATAGCCAAAAAATAAGCAGCCAATGAATAGTGACTGTGTTCATGTGATACATTTTTCTACCCCTTTTATGTGTCAATCCAGATTTCTTTGGCAGGATCTGCCGGCAATATAATGTCCAAAACAGGAATCAGACCTCTGCACCGAGCCATTCCCCAAAATATTTACAAATACATTGACAACTGATGGTTACGAATCCCAGATTGGACAATGCCACTGTGTACAGGAACACACAGCCAATTGGTAACACCCAGTTGTCAAAGCATTAATACATTTTTGGGAGGGGTAATAGAGTTTTGGTGTAACGCAGAGTTCTACAAACTGTATATATTATGAAGAATTAAATTATTTGATGAATTAGTAAAACAGACATGTCAGGAATTAATATATGTTTTTGATATAAAGTATATTTATATTTTAATGATTATGTGAGTGTTTTTGTACCTTTTTGCAGCATTTTGTCTCTACCTTTTAGTTTTAGCTTTTGCCGTCTGCTCTCAGCGTAATATCTAATCAAGGACATGTTGAGCAGAGATAAAATATTGTCTTGTATTGATAACGTTTTCATATCCTGTGATGTTATCGTCGAGCTGCATTAACTAATTGCTTTTGTGGGAGATATTGTGACTTTCTGTTGTTTCATTTGATGCATTTTAAGGTTTTTGTTCTCTTCTTGTCTATATGTTGTCCAATTCATGTCTGAAGGGACTATAATCACATTTGTGAAAGTGAAGATTGTTCCAGTTGACCAAATTTTGTCCTTTAGTATGAATTCAATTTCACGTTGCCTGCCATGGCAACATATAACCTGTGTCATACATACTTTTTACTTTGTGTACCGATTTTTATCTTTTTGTGACTATTTTATATAAAAACTATAAAACGCATTTTTGTTGTTGAGAGGTGTTTTAGAAACTTTTGTTTCAACCTTTATCCAGTTTAAGGGTTTCGATTTAGATCGGTAAAAGCCATGTCACGGTAATTGAAAAACAAATATTAAAAGATGGTTATTATTTGCAAACAAACTTTTATTTTTCTGTAAACTAAAATATGGAATCCAAAAAGTGCGCCTAGTAAGTACCTATAAGAGGGGTGGGGATAACGAAAATATCTGGGGCACGAAGAACTCAGCTTAATCTATGCTTTGGCTCTGCTACCCCCTAGATTGTACAATACTGCGTCAACTCAACTGTATAATACTTTAGATATTAGATATTTACATTACAAATATTAATAGTTCATTCATAGATCGTTTGGTTGATAGAAGGTAATTTGAGTCAAAATATGGAAGTTGGCATATGTATAGAGATGAGCGAGCACTAAAATGCTCGGGTGCTCGTTATTCGGTACGAACTTTTCCCGATGCTCGAGTGCTCGTACCGAATAACGAGCCCCATTAAAGTCAATGGGAGACCCGAGCATTTTTTCACTAACACAACACATTAAAAGAACAGTAAATAATAACACATTCCACATGTTTCCAGATGTTTTAATTGTAAGAATACATTAAAAAAACACTATTCTTCCCTTTACAGGTGTTCGCGCGTGTCTCCCGCTAAGTTCGGAGATGTGCGTCGAACATCTGGATGTGAAGAATAGTGTTCTTTCAATGTGTTCTGCAATTAAATGGTCCTGTGTTCACTGTTTTCACTGTTTTAACTGTTTTTATTCTATTCTTCACTTTGCAGATGTTAGCGCGTGTCTTCCGATAATGTCGGAGATGTGCGCGCACATCAGCAATGTGAAGAATAGTGTTATTTGAATGTGTCCTGCACTTAAATGCTCTTGTTTTCACAGTTTGCACTGTTTTTATTCTATTCTTCACTTTGCAGATGTTCGCGCATGTCTCCCGCTAAGTTTGGAGATACGCGCTAACATCAGCAATGTGAAGAATAGAATAAAAACAGTGAAAACACGAGCATTTAAGTGCAGATTGCAGAACACATTCAAATAACACTATTCTTTACATTGCTGATGTTCGGCGCACATCTCCGAACTTAGCGGGAGACACGGGCGAACACCTGTAAAGTGAAGAATAGTGTTTTATTAATGTATTCTTACAATTAAAACATCTGGAAACATGTGTTATGTGTTGAAGAACAGTGTAAACACTGTTCTTCACTGTCTTTTATTAATTTAATGCTCGAACTCGAGCCGGCGAGATACTCGTCCGAGTAACGAGCCGGTCCGAGTATGCTAATACTCGACCGAGCAGTATACTCGGACGAGTATACTCGCTCATCTCTACATATGTACAAACCATCTAGTTCTTGGATATTTTCAGGAACCTTTGGTGTGATGTCTCATAAGTATATTTTCCCCTTGAATATAATAGCATCCGATGGCTGGACAAGGATATACCGTAACAATGAATATACGTCCTCTGCTCATACATGCACATACATGCAAACTGACACAAGGTCTATGAGGCTGATAAAGTTAGCTGATGACTATCTCGGCTGTCTTCATCAGTCTCATAAAATTGTACAAAATAACTATGAACATGTGTGAACCGAGATCTGGGGGTACGAGACCTGTATTCTTGTGCAGCACTGTATAGTTACTTGCCATATTTCATACTTATGGATTATGGGGCACGTTTATCATATGTTGGCGCTAAGCGTGTTTCCCCCGCCCCTGGCACGTGCTGGATCTATCAGGAGGTTCCAGTCTCTTGATAAATCTCGGTCTGACCTACATTAGAATTGCGTCATAGCCTGCACCTGAATGGCTACCGGCGATGCACAGGTGCGGGGCATTGCACTGCACATGCCGGCACCACCCTTCCCAGCCCAACGTATGTAGAGGGCTGAAAAATCACAATTCCCAGTTCTGTGCCAAGAATTGCAACTAAATCAGGGCTTGTACGACTGTTTTAGCCATGATAAACATAGTCCTATATGTTTAGATTCCAGAGAAGTCTCCAAGGGGAGGGCAAAGTAGGCAGGTGTCAAAAATTCTGATGGAAGCTGATTGTAGATTGACCTTACATATATCATTGAACGAGTGTCCATCTAACTATTGTACTCATGCTTAGCTTATATCACTACCTGAGTTCACTGGAGGATGGTGGCAGTGACAAAAAGTCACATCGAGGAGGATGATGGCAGTGACAAAAAGTCACATCAAACTTTTATGTGAAGTCGTTGTATGATTACTGCAACTTGTTTTTCCCTCATTAGTGTTGGGGTCCACAGTTTATAGAAAGGACAGATTTCTGCTCAGGTCTTCCAGGCAGGGGCGTAACTTGAGGGGGTGCAGAGGGTGCGATTGCAACCGGGCCCAGGAGGTTTAGGGGCCCCATAAGGTGTCACTTTCCAATATGAGAAGACTAGTACTATAAACCATACATTATAGTCGGAGACCTGACACAGACTTTGCACTGGGGCCCTTCAGCTTCTAGTTACGCCATTGCTTCCAGGTCTGGAAATTTAGCCTGTCAGTTAAAAAAAAAACAGAGTATGTCAAATGTATGATGTTTCGGCACTGCTAGAAGAAGACATGACATTTTTAAGTATCTCCAGATAAATTTTTCACTTTGTAAAATAAAACATAATGTTTCTGTCAGAATGGATCTGGACATTTTCCATAATCAGGAGGCTCAGGGTGTCATAGCGTGCTTCCCTGTTCTGGGCACATATGTGTACCACGAGATTTATTCACCAACCATCTGGGTACAATCACAGACACTCAATGCTTAAGAGAAAGAGGAGATATGAAGTACCGGCATGAAGAAATAGTAGATATACAATAAGGCATGTATATATATTCAATATATATATATATATATATATATATATATATATATATAGGAAAAAGAAAAAATCCACAGCAGCACAATGTAAAAAAAAAACCTAAAAAAGGGGACGGGGGTGCAAAGACTCATGCATATAGTTGTCAGTATATATATATATATATATATATATATATATATATATATATTCATTAACTCATTAGTGGGTGAACAGCTGTAGGCTCATAACGAAGACAAAACAATCCATGTACATTATCTTTAAGCTCAGTAAAATACTAGATGGGATATGCTATGCGGGATGGTTCAGAAATAGTCGGAGAAATCACGGAGTGAACATTCGTGAAATTCCTGAAGAGACAGCACATTGTTCTTATGATCTTAATGTCAAACCTCACACACAGTAAAAGTGAGGGATGGACAGCACATCACAAGGAGCTATCTAGGATATACCACATTGCAATGGTTGTGATAAGGCTTCATGCACACTGGCTTCATATTACTCCATATGTTACCATATGTCTCTCCAGATGGCTCCAGATTTTGGAGAGATTCTCCCCTTAAAAAAAAAATGTTGTATGAAATCTGAAACATAGAAGTCTATGAGAATCATATTACATGTTTCTAAGAGTGCCCTTAGTCTCTATAATAAGCTGTACCCGGCTCCTTATCACGTTCCCACTGTATTGTTACCATTATATTTATATATGTTTTTTACATGTATTTCCTTACTTATTTGTTATTCATTGATTTATGTTAATTCCATTTTACGTAGTTTTACATTTATTATTTATTTATTTATTTTAATCTATTATTTCGTCATCTTGGTGCATTTTTTTTACTCTTCACGTTTTCTTTTTCCAGTCACATATTTTCTTTTGATTTCACCCTGTGGGGCCTTATCACCTGGATCGAGTGCAGAATTTGGTATGTAACAGAAGTCCCCCTTAGAGGATGCTGCCTTAAGGGCTAAGCTTTTGTAAATGGCGTAAATCTGTCTCCTTGTCTCGTTACTCTTTTTAGCTTTTTTTTTTGCATGATATTAACCAGTCTTGCGCATTGATATACATTATTAGCATTTTCAGCTACATAATGAAAATCCTCTATTTGAGCTGGGCACCTCGGGTCTCTCGTGGCTTACTGTAAGCTCCTGTGTAAACATCTCTTTTAATGTTAGGCCTGCTAATGTAACCACAACTGCAATCTAATGTATTTCCATTACTATCAATATTGTTATACAATGTTTGCCAATGCCTTTGTTTTATAGACCTCTATATACCGTAGTATATAGCTTTTTTTATCATTTTTAATTTTTAATGTTATTTCTTTTGTAATATAACTCTACATAGACTAAGATACAATACAGCATGTGCCAAGATTTTGAGGTTCTTACTCAGACTCACCACTAACAACTGGTCAGAAAATTAGAATATAGGGTAATCCAAACCCAAATTTTTCGAAACCAATGTTTCAGTATAATTGGAAACACAGTATAAGGCTACATGCACACAAACATGTGTTATTTGCTGAAATGCTAGGTTTGCAGCCCATCTGTCATTACTGGATGAGCACCATTCATACACCGATGACAATAGAAGACTTGGTCAGGTATAGGACCGGCTCTATGTTTTGGGACCCGGGCAGTCAGTTCATGCACAGGGGTGCGGAATCCACGGCTGTAGGCATGAGCCTATGTAAAGACGTGTGCTAGCCACTGAAACAATAGCTATTCAGTTGATAGTATAGATATCATATATTGAAGGCATCCAGTTGGGTTAAGAATTCTAAAGGAAAAAGGACACTTACTTTGCTCTATTTAGATATCAATACTTGCCTTTGGTTTACTTACGTCTAAATACAGGCTGTCCTTGACTTAAGGACACCCGACATACAGACCCCTAGTTACAGACAGACCTCTCTTCCCACTGTGACCTCTCGTGAAGCTCTCTAAAGCTCTTTACTATAGTCCCAAATTGCAATAATTAGCTATAAGGTGTCTGTAATAAAGCTTTATTGATAATCCTTGTTCCCATCACAGCAAAAAATCCAATTGACACTGGGACAAAAAAATGTGTCTGTAGTTGCAATGATAAAAAATACAGTTCCAACTTACATACAAATTCAACTTAAGAACAAACCTAAAGAACCTATCTTGTAGGTAACCCTGCCATTGACATTACAGGGCAAAGTAGAGGGGAAGCTCGTAGGTTGTAATACAAAGCCCAGACAAAACTTGCAATAGTTGAGAGAGAGTATGGGATTAGAGACTAATGTTTTTAATATGTGCTGTCTTTGGGAGACATCATTTTAGATAGTCACCTACAAGCAGCTAAGGAAACACCGAGAATCAGTGATAGAGTATGTAAAGGGAAAAACTGATAAAAAGTGCAAAATTCTATGTAATGTTATATAATAGCGGGAATAGTTTTACTCCTCATGTACTGCACATAGACATCAGTAGATATCTTTTCAGAATAGGTTGTGATGTCTATGTGCAGTACATGAGGAGTAAAACTATTTCCTCTATTATATAACAGCTATATTATATATAGCAGCTAAGCAGTTATATATAGCAGCTAAGGAAACACCAAGAATCAGTAATAGAGTATGTAAAGGGAAAAAACTGATACAAAGTGCAAAATGCTATGTACATTTTGCACTTTGTATCAGTTTTTCCCTTTGCATACTCTATCACTGATTCTCAGTGTTTTCTTAGCTGCTGGTAGGTGACTATCTAAAATGATATCTCCCAAAGACAGCACATATTAAAAACATTAGTTAGGTAAGCTTTAAGAAATACTTTCTTATAATTACGATGGTCAACAGCCAACTGTATGCCTAAAATTGCAAATGTCTGTAGTACATATTCTTTCAATCTATATGTCCGATGTAATTGTGCATGCAGTGTGTAGATAATCTCATGTAAATTCTACTATACTATGCACATCATTAATTTTACAAGGAATATTCTCTGTTTACGTATTTACTGGTGAGCAGAGATATTTTACCATCTAGTAAGGAGTGCTATAGTATAAGCCGTGGGATGATAAATCACACACACACTAAGAGCACTACTTTTTAATTAGGCTTTAGAGACATTCCCTATGAGAGCTCCAACAAGACTACACAGCATGGCATTGTTACTGTATCATCGCCGAGAAACTGCTGTGTATTATAGATTTCTAGAAATCCAATGCATTGATACTAGGGAAAATAATGGTCCTATTTGTAAAGTAGAGACAAAGAATACAGTTATAGAATTACTGCCACACTGAGAGATGTATTAGGTTTTTACATACTATGCAGCGTTTCTCTGCTCTGTCCCTGACTGACCTGCACTACGAAAAATAGTCTCCCCTATTTATAGTAGCATTAGCGTTTCTATTTTTTTTTTAGGTTGCCTCGCCATAATTTTACAATCATGCAAATTAAATTTGGATTATTTGTGATTTTTTATTATATTATTTAATTTCTACCTTTACAAAAAGCCATGTAGATTCTACTTAAGTGTTCCTGGTATAAAAAATTTCTGTTTATATAAAATATTAAAAGAATGTATAATTTTTCAATCGTTGAGGAGGTCTTCCCCATTAAACGCTACCTTAGCATTACCAGTATTCGGCGCCCACGTCTGGCTTGAAAATCCAGGGGGTCACAGGACATAGTTTGGCCAATAAGTGGCCTCCTCACAACATGGGACGTTAAATTCTCATAGTCATAAAAAGGGAACTTGTTGGCTAAATTGGGTCCCATGACCTCCCCGGAAACTCTGGTCAAGAGCAATTGCTGAAGAAGGGACATGAGAACTGAGGGTAAGAGTGGGTTAAATACACCTCATTTTTTCACCAGACCATTTCCAAAATTTCTTGCAAACCCATTTATTTACAAGCCAGCTCCAGTGCATATGTAGTGCAGTAGACCTATTTTTGTAGAAATATCGTAATGGCATATCTTGGCCTCCACCATATCAATCTTGCGCCTGGTGTAGAATTTTGCTATAATTTGCTTCTGGAACTAGCACAGGTTATAGTTAATGCAGCGCATTATGGCCCACTATATGCCCCTCCCCACCCTCTTTGTAAGGTGATGGCATCAAAATTCAGGGGGGACATGCTAGTATACACCTTAATAGATCCCCCCCATACTGTTAGTCTAGAGCCAGATGTTATGGTGGTAGGAATTAGGTATGTTTAAAGGGATAGTGCCGGAATTTTGGAAAACGTACTAAGGTCATACGGAAGCATCAAGCGAAGACTTATATTTACTCTGCTCAAGCTCACCGTTTCAGTGCTGCATCTCTGTCATGGGACCTATGACGGCACTCCATCTCAAGACATTACCATCCTACATGTAAAAACTTTGCATGTAGAAATCAGTCATGTACAGACAGTCCCCGGGTTATGTACAAGATGGTTCTGTAGGTTTGTTCTTAAGTTAAATTTGTATGTAAGTTGGAACTCTATATTTTACAATTGTAGCCCTAGTCGAAATTTGTTTTGGTCTCTGTAACAATTGGATTTTAACAATGTTGGGTTGTCATAAGAACCAGGAATAACAACAAAGCTTAATTACAGACACCTTTGATCATTGTTATAGTTCTTTATTGTAGCCTAGGACTAAAGTACAGTAAATTACCAACATCCAGAGGTCCGTTTGTAACTAGGGGTCGCCTGTAAGTCGGGTGTTCTTAAGTAGGGAACCGCCTGTAATTATTTATGCTGTTCTCTTGAAGCAAACTATGTGGCTCACCCACTTTATCCTGTAGAGCTAAATACTGACCTTTTTTTGTAAATCTTGATTCATTTGCATAGATATTTAGGACATATATTTTACAGAATAGGAATGACAGCTGCAGGTAGGATCTTGCTTTAGTCATCATTCTAGACATTCTGCAGCGTTCTTGTGCTGCATGCATAGAATTTAAGATTAACTTTACAAACAGGTTTGAGGATCGGTTAAGGCTTTATTATGTGTTTACTATACTTTTACTATATGTGAACATGTGCACATGGCAGGGTTATGCATGTTGATACTGTATTTAGGCATATGGCACCCATGAGGCTCGCTGTTGTTGAATCTTAATTATCCTATATGTCAGCAGTGTGATACCATAAATCACACCATATGTATAGTTTGTTCCTGGCATTTTGGATTTGCATTTTTATTTTATCTTATCCTTTGAGGCTTTCAATATTCTGTCACATATTTCCTTCTTCTTGTAGAATTAAAATGCTCATTTGGCCTTGCTGAATGGGTACATACCATATATACTCGAGTATAAGCCTAGTTTTTCAGCACAAAATTGGCTTATACCCGAGTAAAAAAAATATAGGTTTTACCAGGTTTTTGTGGTAAAATTAGGAGCCTCGGCTTATACTTGGGTCGGCTTATACTCAAGTATATACGGTATATGTTGTCATGAAAGATATTCAGCTGAAAAGTCCTTCTTTGGCCAAAAGCACTTTTTTGGCCAACGTAAGGTCAATTTATAGCGTACAAATAAACCTGTCAGTATTAAAGTTTTATTACAGCACATGGTCCACAACAATAGATGGGTGTTTTTGGTTTGTTTTGTTCTAGTGTCTTCATTATAACGTTATATTGTAATCAGTACGATCTGTTGAGGTAATTTTAGCTATAAATACATTTGTTTTTGGCCCACTCCTATTTTGCATCTCAGTCTTCTAGTTTTCCTTTAATACAAAAACCAAATGTGAGAACACTTTCCATCTGGTATAATTACAGAGGATTAGCTGTACAATTGTAGATTTCAGTTCTGGCCTAGTGTGAACACCTGGCTGGCCTGGCTCTATATTTGGTCATAGTCATTTATTCCCAGTACATCTGTTTCCCATTGTTAGTGTTGCTGTTTATGGGCGTGTGCAAACTTTTTTTTATTTGATTATGATTTTTTTTTTGTCGAAAGGAACTTTCACCCACAATATAAAGTTTAAAATCATAACAATTCAGTATAACCACCAGGAAAATGTCATTTATTTTTACAGCCCTGTTGAGCTGAGAGATAAGAAAAATTTGGAATTCCTGTTGACTATGTCCATGGCCAGTCTACCCCAGAATGATAGAACTAAACTATAGAACTAAACTATAGTGATCACCAGTAATAACAATTCTCAGGTCTCCTGCACGCTCCTCCTCAGTTGTTAGTTCCAGATACTACTATGTATAGATTATGCCAGAGATGCAAATTCTACTAGAACTTTATACCAGGGCTAAAACCATCAATAATAGCTAACTTAGGTTAAAGGAAATCTGCCTTAAATCAAAATCCATAATAACACTAGGGACAGTTATGCATAGATCCAAGCACCTTAACTGTATTAATCTTCCAATAGTTTTTATCCGTGGCTTCCTCCTTCAAAAATCAACTTTTACAATTATGCTTATGAGCCAGAAGGGTTCTGGAGGGAATTAACAGACACCCTTTGTGCTGTTGCTTCACAGGCTGTTACATAGTTTCCCCCCCGCTCTCCCAGCACTTCTCATTCACTCTTCTTGGTGTAATCCCGAACAGTTGGAGGTAGGAAGTGATCAATACACAGTGTAATAGTCTGTGAAGTTAAAGCACTGGTTATGCCCCCCCCAGAGCCCTTCTGACACACAAGCATACTTTTAAAAGTTGGTGTTAGAAGGAAGGAGGTCATGGATAACAAATGTAAGAAGATTACCACAGTTCTGGTGCCTGGATCTATGAGTAAGTGTCCCTGGTTTATCATGATGGATTTTGATGGTAGATTTCCTTTAAGATACATTAAACATATCTTATTTTACCTTATAAAAAAACACTAGGTCTGAACAGTTTTTCACTCAACGGTTGGACAGAATTTTGATACAGTGGATATGGAGGGCATTTATAGAAGTCTATATAGACTGTTTTTAAAGGTGACCTGCCATGTAGTACATCCAGTCCAATGTTTTCATAGGTGAACATATTGATACATACTACACAAAACCCATGTTTCATATATTTTGACATGTGACTTTTTTCCATTCAGTTCTGTAATTGTTTTTACTTTTCTAGTATTGGCTAAGTTTGAAATCATGTTAGGACTTATCTATAATGTGTGTGCCTGTAGGAGATGGCATATCTTAGTACTCCGAGTTCTTACGTTCCTCGACATTCCTCAACTATAAAAGACATTTTTTTCTACGTAACAACAGTTAATTCTTGCTTCTTTATTTTTATTTATCTTTTAATAGCATAAAAATAGAGAATAAAGAATATAATTTATTTTCTCCTAAAAAATTTCGAACATTGCATAAAAAAATAAAAGCTGTTTTAATATACATTCTAAAATAGGGGGGGGCTAATTTATATATAAGCAAAAATATAAAATATATTTATATTTAAAATATATTTATAGGCATTTTGTTACCTTATTTAATACTTAATTGTGCTTCTAAAACATTCACTTTATCCAAAACTGTTGCTTTTAGAAAGTGTGTTATTCTATCCAGAAAAGTCAATTGACATCAGATTCCTCCACGGTGCCAACACTCATGTAGGGATAATAGGAGCAATTTATACCACTTGATGAGCAATTTGGTGCTCCTGTCAACTTTTTACTGGTAAGATGATTCCCAGATCATTGGAGCACACAATCGTGCTGTTTTGTTGTTCATATTTTTTATTATTAGAACTGAGAGTTGAGCCATTATTATTAGCAGCCTCCAGGAACTTCACATAAGTTTTTTTAATTTTTATTTAGGAAATAAAAACTGCTACAGATACCACCAGACTGATCATCCAAATAAGTCTAAACCGCTTTATAATTCCGTCCCATAATTGCTTGTACGATTGCATTTCAACATGCTTGGCGGTAGAAATTTACGTCTATCATGCCAGTCTACTGAGATACTTTTGAAGACATGGAGGACATTCCTAAAAAGTAGTCTCTTGTAAAGATTGGAGCAGCCCTTAACTAATTTTCACGCATGCCTCAGTAATTTTAAGAGGGATGATTTACTTTTTCATTATGTATGTTCTCTCTGTAAAAGTCTTTTTGAATCTCCTCCCCTGCTATTCCACCAAGTCACATACTGATGAAAGAAAATTCCGAGCTTAGCCTCTCCAAGATCCACCATAGCCATAGCTGCTTATCTTCCTTTCTTTCCCCCTCAGAGGATAAGATCACTTACAATTCAGTGTGAAGATCAAAACCTTAAACAAAAGCTGCTCTATTTTGGCACGGTGTATCGAGGCTTCTTACTTGTGGTCTCGTCCAGTGTTAGGTTCCTTGAGGCATCGTAATTTACTTATTAACAAGTCTTCGTAGATTCATTAAAATGAACATTAATAGAAATGAAGTGAATCCGTTTTATACGTAACTATATACTTCCTGAGCTCGGGAATTAATTGCCTATATGAAATATTCTTACAGCAAGGCTAAAAGTACATGCCATGCTCATTATTTTTTGACATGATATCTTTTTTATGATTTAAAAAAAAAGGAAAAAGAAAAAAAAGGTGACTCGTATTCTGTAGCTAGAGTAAAAGTTTAAGTATCATTACCGCAGACACGGCAGAATGATAATTAGTCGCAATATGGTACTCATGTTTTTCAATGTGCATGTGGAGCCTCTGCCATGTTGAAGACAACTTGCTGCCTGTACTAGTATTCATAGTCTGGCACCTAAGTCTGCTAAGTTTGGACATTATTAGCAGAAGACGCATGTCCTACCAAGGTGCCCAGATATCTTCAAAATACCCTCAGATAAACAACATGTTACAACATTTTTGTTCAGATTACAACCAAGACTGTTGATGTCCAAGAAAAATTAAGTCCCCTAAATGCCAAATTACCAATTGCCATTAATTTATCTGATGTGTACTATGAACACCAGCTGCCTTTATACATGCAGGATCGGCTTGGTGTAAAAAGTACATTATCTTCCCTGATATTGGCTATTGGGCAAGTGCTGGGGGCTCCATGCACGTTAGATGGTTGGCTAAGCCAGCCAAGATTAGCAGTTTCATCCAATTATAATATCCAAAATATAATTTGTATAGGGGGTTTAAAGGAAACCTACCACTTCCGATGGGGTTATAAGCTGCAAATGCCGTTGCACCAGCTCTGGGTGAGCTGGTGCCGGCACTTATTTTCGTAATGTTTTTAAACAGAAGTAAAGCATTTAAACACTTTAGTAATCCTTATATACAGGTAGCTTCACCACACCATGGTCCGCGCTCGGGCCCCATATGCGCGGACCACTTCATGCGCCTGAATAGGAAGCAGTCGCGCGCATGGTGCGCCGAGCGCGGACCACTGCAGTGAAGTTACTTGTATATAAAGATTAATAAAGCATTTAAACACTTTACATCTGTTTAAAAACATTACGAAAATAAGCGCCGGCACCAGCTCACCATGAACTGGTGCACCGCATTTGCAGCTTATAACCACCATCGGAAGTGGTAGGTTTCCTTTAATAGCCGATGGAAAGAGTAACCCTTTTAAAAAATACATTTGAAAGAATGGTCATGTTGAAATCCAGTATGCATACTCATTTAATGCAAATCCGCTGTTGGGGAAATCCTTCATCCAAAACAATTATTGATAAATCTTCTGAGATTTTTAGACCTCGTTGACAACAGAGGTCTTCCTGCTATAACAGGTCTCAGACCAGACACATCTTTGGAAACTTTCTTCCATAAAAAACCCTTCCCAACTACTTACCTAATAGCGGCTTTGCACATTAAATGAATGTGGACCAAAACCATTGATTCAAAATTAGATGCATCAACCATCTAATGTATATTAAGGTGCCCCAAGAAGTTGGCAAACATCTTGATTTGAACATTCTCTAGATTTTTGCTTTTAAGGTGGTTAAGAGTGGGTAGAGCATTGACAGGTGATCTAGGTTACGCATGCTTAAGGGGGAAGGAAGGATTTGGAAAGTGAGCCTTCAACAAACAACTATATATGTAGAACCAATCTAAGCCTTGTACTTTTACGTAAGACCATATCCCGTTGCCACCAAACATAAGGAGCTTTAAAGTAACTGGACACCTGCTTACCCATCCACTTCACTACACAACTGTTTTGTGATCCTGCTTAATCCCATACATTTTTTTTTCAATTAATTTTAAAAATTCTTAAGCAGAAACTAAGAAAGATCTTATACTTTTATATATTTAAAACATCTGTTTTTATCTATGATTATAGCCTGCCCTTAGAGATGAGCCATAGACATACAAACAGCCCCCATAGCTCATCAACCTCCGACCTGTAGCCTTTGGGACCAAATCCTGACACAGAGCATATTAGAGATCAATACCAAGTCTAACGCTTATATATCTGAGCTAAATTTATACATTTCTTCTTTAAATTTCCCCTGTGATTTAAAATAGTAACATAAAATTGGAATTTAAAATGGCAGCTTATACGTAAATCCTTTTATTTGCACACTGGAATTGTAAACTTTATCACCGCTAAAGATGATACATGCCATCCTCAGAGTATAAGGTCACATATATTTTTACCACCGTGATATAAATTTTCTACTTAGATCTGAAAATTGCAAGCTCTGTTTGCTTTGTGCTAAGCTCCACATTACATTATTTATTAGGGTGTGGAAAGCAGCAGCCAGATGTCATAAAAGTACAGCATGGACATACCGCAGCGTAAAAATAAACACTTCTCCATCAATAAAAACACAAGCACAATAAAGCTCCACTCAAAACATTAAAAAGATGAAAGTTTGCACAACAATGAATTATTGATAAGCCGTGTTAAACTGTTTCATAGATGGACAGTTCATTATTTATATGCTTTTGTGGTTGATTTATGATATGTGCTTTGTGTTGTAGTGATCATAAATATGAAAGCGATCAACTTGCATTATTTAGGCCTAGATGGTTCAGTGCTGATCAGGGTAAATTGATCTTATACTGCAATATTATATTCATTACACAGAATATCCATATTTCATATACTATAAAAAAGAATAAATATATCCCTCAACCGGGCCCCCCCAGAGATCAACTCAAGATTTGCTTGCTTGAAATTTCATCAAACTTTTCAAAAGATTCTGTTCGGGTCCGAATATATTCTTTCAGAAACTATGTTAGTCCAGCTGTCCTGGAAATTGATATAGAAGCTCCTCATGAAACAAAGATTTTGCATGAAAAGGTCTTATATATTGATGAACAGACCCAAGTCCACTGGCTTTGCCGGCGGCATTTAAAAAGTAACATCTATGATCAATGCCACCACAGGTCGCAAGTCTTACCAGTTTGGTGAGCGTTTCAACCCAAACCTTAACGGGTCTGCACATCCCTAGTCCTATACAATTTTTTTTAATTTTTTATAATATTTTTTTTTTTTTTTTACTTTCCCTCTCATATCGTCCCTCCCTAATGACAGTATAGCTAGCTACCATTTTAAAAGATTTGGCTTCTAATTCAGTGTCTAAAAAGTGGCAGATTCGTACTGAATCTACGGATAGGTTCGCTGATCCCTAATCTAAGTCTTCACATCTATAGTGGTTGACCCAACTGTTGTGATCTAATTCCATCATTATGAATTATCCACCCTAATCACTAAAATGAGCTGTTGTCAATCGCTAGATTATGGGTTCAAAACCCTTTTCCAAAGACTTGAGGGAAGAAACCAAGATTATTGTAGTGGGCAGAGGGTGACAAGTCACAGACATGCACTTATAGCACTTGGCTGGTAGTAGGTGACCATCAGGCTTCTTTCACACTCATCAGATCTATGGCAGATCTATAAACAATGTTTATGTCCAACTTATCTTTCAACAGACTTTGCTTACATCAAAACTACAGTGTGTGTACATGAGGAATAACATTATTTATGGTCATGAAAGCAGTTTTGCTGCTGGTGGGTGGAGACTAGCTGATATGATGTCTCCCATACACTGCACACAGAAAGTAGAGAATCTACTCCATAAATATTTGTCTCACTCAAGAGAAGTTCTGGCCACTACTAACATGAAAAAAGCACTTGAGGTGAGATAGAAACTTACTATATAAAAAATATATTATTATTATTTAACTCTAGAAGCCGGTGCCTTTGTTTTCCATCCCTTGCAGCTCCTGCTCACTGCTTTCATCCTCTCCCCATAGACTTTGATGTAATCTGATACGTTTTTGAGCTGCAGAGTAACTTAAATTCAGGAAAAAATTTTTAGAGTGAAAATCAAATTTATGAAGTGTAGGGGTTGGGGGAAAGCCTGATAAGTATTTTCCTTTGATAAGATATGTTACAAAGTTTCTTATATCCACTTGTACTATTGATTTATGCAAAGTTTGTTGAAAACTTAGTGACTTTTAAGTTAAGATGGAAGAAGAGATGGATAAAAGTCAGACCAAATGCTGCACTAATATGTTCGATTTGCAATTTTCAGCACTGATCGTCATGTCCTGCTCACCACTCACTACATCACTGCAAAAGCACATTCGAGTAATATTTAATAATAATCTTTATTTGTATATAGCCAACAAATTCCACTGTGTAATTTAATATCACAAAAAAATTGCCTAGTTTAAAGTGGGTCCTAGGTCTCATGTGTTATGTCCATGTTTATTTAAAGGAAACCTACCATTTGATTTGATGCATTATGAAGCAAACATACCTTGAGAATGCTGTTGCTACACTGATGCAGAATCATATCTTGGTTAATCCCTGAGCTGAGTGGTTTTGTTGAAAAAACTATTACCGTATATACTCGAGTATAAGCCGACCCACGTATAAGCCGAGACCCCTAATTTCAACACAAAAAACTGGGAAAACCTATTGACGCGAGTATAAGCCGAGGATGGGAAATGCATTGGTTACAGCCTCCCAGTATATAGTCTGCCAGCCCCTTTAGCATACAGCCTGCCCAACCCCTGTAGCATACAGCCTGCCCAGCCCCTGTAGTAGGAAAAAAAATAACACTGTACTCATCTTTCCGACGCCCCCCATAGGTCCTCTTCTCTCTCAGACTGTCTCAGACAGAAGAGGACCTATGGGTGACGTCAGAAAGGTGAGTTTTGTCTTTATGTTTTTAGTTGACTCGAGTATAAGCCGAGCTAGGGTTTTTGAGCACAAATTTTGTGCTGAAAAACTAGGCTTATACTCGAGTATATAAGGTATAACATTCAGGAACTTGGGAAAGCTGGATCAGCATGGCTGCCTGACTAATCAACCTGAGCTGGATCACTCATACTCAGCAGCTGGGGGATGGTGCAGCAATTGATTATTCTGTCGGGCAGGGAGAAAAGTGATTACATCATCATCTCCTGCAGAGAAAAACTCACATGCTAGGAGAAGCACTAAAGGAGCCATAGAAGTGACAGAGCTTCATTAACATAATGTTGCATCTATTTTGTCAGCAAAACCACTCAGCACAGGGATTAACCAAGATATGATCCTGCATTAGTGTAGCTACAGCATTCTCAAGGTATGTTAGGTTCATAATGCATCAAATCAAATGGTAGATTTCCTTTAATGTATTTTCAGATTATTTAATTGCTGCCTACTAAAATTTTGGCCGAGGCGGCTGTAAAAGTCTCAGATATTGAAGGCATAGTAGTAAAGTTATATTTCAAAATAGGTTAAATTTTTTTAATTACAGGCAGTCCCCGGGTTATGAACAAAATAGGCTCTGTAGACTGGTTCTTAAATTGAATTTGTATGTAGGTCGAGATATATTTTTTAAAGGACATCTACCACCACATTTAGGGGTGGTAAACTGTCCCAAACATTTGCTCATTACCTTAGGGGTGTCAGGGGACCGCTGCATGCCCCCGGCCATCTAGTATGCAGAAATATTCACTTTATGTAAATGAGCCGGAGGCACTCACCGTTCGGCTACCTGAGCGCCCCTGGCTCAGTTTTGACCTAATATATGCACGGTCCCTCATCTCTGTTCATCTTCAGCGCCGGTGGGAAGCTCTGCAGACATCTGCTGATGTCACACGGCTGTCTGCTAATCTTGCAGGAACTACCTGTCTGCAGCACTTCCCACTGGTGCCAAAGATGAATAGAGATGAGGGGGCGTGCATATATTAGGTTCCGACAGAGTCAGGGGGCACTCGGGTAGCCAAACAAGTTCCTCCTCCTTATTTACATAAAAGTTACAAGTGAATATTTCAGCATGCACAACCTGGAGCATGCCAGAGGTCCCCTGTCACCCCTAAGGTAACGAGCAAACTTTTGGGGACAGTCTACCACCCCTAAGGTGTCCTTTAAGTGTCACTCTAAAAAAAAATTGGATTTTTTTTTACATTTTGGATTGATATTGGTGTAGACACTGCACTCCAGTGTGTACTCACAGGTTTGTAATGTCAAGTCTGTTGATCACATGGTCTTTCTATAGTTTACTCCCATTCAAGTGAATGGGACATACCTGCAATACCAAATACATCCTTTATGCAATGTATAGCAATTTGCTCGGTAGACTATTAAAAAAATAATTTGTCTCTTCAAACAGCTGATCAGTTGGTATCACCTGCCAATGTGACAATAATAATCCTAAGGAAAAGTGATCAATGACATAAATCCTGGAATACCTCTTTGAAAACCTTATGTAAATCCAAAATAGTAAAAATATAGCAATATATAATAGCAGTTTAAAAAATAGTTTGGAAAACCCTAAATATTTTTTTTCTTTTCTTTTTTTTCTTATTTTTCTTATCACTTTTTTTTCCCTATTGTTCTTTTTTTACTTTATTTTTTACTTGTTACTTTTAATTTCTTTGACCTTTCTTTTTTTAGCTTTATTTTTGTTTCTCCTATTTTTCTTTATTTCTTTTTTTCTCCTGTAGAGTTTTTATTATTAAATGGATAATCCTGTTATTTTCTGAGAATGTTTTTATGCTGTTTCTTCATGTGCTGGCAATTGCAATGCAGTCCCTTATTTTGTCATCCTAAATCATTCTGCTGCCGGTAATTATAATGTATCTGCGGCTAGGTGCCCTGTGTAACCTAATGACAGGCAAATACATGGATAGGCATCTTTCCATTTGCTGTATGCAATAAATTTTACCTGTAATGATACTGGAAATTCCAATACTCTCTGGCAGAGCTTGCAATATTTTTTTAGGTGTTTATAATTTTGATATCATTTTGCTAGTCCTCATTCATTGGGGATAATTAAACTTGAAACTGAAAGACCTCTATTTATCCACAGGTCACTGCACACTCCTCCTGTGAACCTCAGCTGCGATCTTGAAAAATATCTGTCTTAAAGAGCTAGAAAATGGGATTGTGGGACAATTTTGCATAGAGTCGCACTAATAAGTGTGTATAGGGCGACTCTGCTGCCTAAAAATTATGAAAGAAGCTTCAAGTTGACGCGCATCGGAAACACTGGAGAGCCTTGAAAACCATTTATATATACAATTAAAGACATGTAAAACTCCTTTTAAAGTATTACGTTTATACTTGCCTTATTACAAAAAAAAAAAACAAAAAAACGAATTTCACAAAGCAAGACTGTGGAATACCTAAGGAATCCATCGTTTCGTTAAAGTTTGCATTCAAAAAAGGTACGCTGTATGTATAAATGGTTCTATTGACCGTTCACTCCTTTTTGATTTTTTTCTTTTTTTGTTCTCTGAATGCTTATAACCTCTTGTGATATCTGAAATGTACAATGTTACAAATGGTTTGTTAATTGTTATGTACTTTTCATGCAACCGTTGGCTAGGAAACGACGAGGACTTAAGAAGGAACATTTTTATTTTCTTATAAAATGAACCAATAAAATATATTTATTATATAAAGATGAATATTTATTATAGCTATATAAGGGGGAAAAAAAACGAGAAAAAAAAAATCTGAGCTTTAATTTAAAGCTTGAGACTAATGGTGTTGCTGAAAATAATGCATGTCTACACTTTGAACACGGAATTTTTAAATTTTTTTGTATTTTTCTTTCTTTTTTTTAAACGTAAAAAAAGCAACTTTTTTGCTTGGCTTAATTTAAACAAGTGAATGCACTACCAATAGATTCATAATGTATTATTAGATAGGTTATGTCAGATAGACCACAGGTCTACAGATTGGGCTTCATTGGTGCAATGGATACACGAGGAGCTGGTCAGTTTACGTAGATTAAATATGGTTGACTTTTTGGTACAAGTTCTTGGGCAAAGATAAAATAGAATCAGAAAATACAAGTCTGTTTCATTTGAAGTTAAATGAGTTGTCCTGGAATAATTTATTTTCCCAATGTTTGTCATAAGATGGGTCTGGTATATTATTGACTTGACCCTATGTGCAAAATTGGTACTCTTTGTGCAAACCCTTTCTTCTAATTCTGGACAAACACTTAACTTCTAAAGGGAGCCACAAGTGTGATAGATATAAGCATCTTCACAAAATCCTATCAAGGCTCAACTAGTGGCACCTAGAAAATGAGGAACAGTTAAGAGCCATAGGAAGGGAGCCTTGTCTACTTGAATTTTTGGACATATTGTACTTCATGTGTCTAAGAAATCATGGAAGTTCCCCTCTAAAAGAATCATATATTGGATTATGTATTATACCTGTATAATATAATACATATATTATTAAATAGCTTTCAATAATAGAGTTGGTACCTCCTCCAAAGATTTTGTATGGGTCTGACCATACAGCCAAATATGTGACTATATTTTTTGCGGAAAGTCTACGATTTATGAATTAGAAGGAGAGGAGTTCTACGTTCAGGACTTGCTACAGTTTGGAGAAGATGTCAGAACAATTCTGCCTTTGTTTTGCAGTAAACAATCTCATTAGCATATCAAACATTTCTAATTTGTGAAAAACAATCTCATTTTTGAAATTTGTAATAGAAATCTGATTAATATGTGCCTCCGAAACATGTACTGCCTCATATTAGAAAAGCAGTGCAAACAAAAATCAAATCGTGTGGGAACGTATTTCATTGACTTTTTACACCTATGGATTTCATTGCTGTTTGCTGATCCAAGGTGAAGTCTTCTTGGATTCTTGTTGTCACCATCTGTAATCACGTAGCTCATTTTTGTATATGGGAAAGGGGGAAAAGCTGCTTCTAAATTTCCCTGGCAGTTGCTCTATATACATTTTTGGCTAATGGAAAGGCTTCAAGCACATGACCACATTCAGTTTCCGGCCTGCAAGTCAACAGCCATGGGGGCACATTTACTAAGGGTTGTGCACCAGTTTTCTGTCGGATTTTGCACATTTTTTCTAGTGCAAACTGCTTGCACAAGTATTTAAGAAGTGTCTGCACCACATTTGCATTGCACAGGACCCTTTTGTGGCGCAGCTGCACTAGTCTTCATGCAACCCAAATTTCTGTACTGAATGGGGCGTTCTAGTGCTTAGTCGGACCGTGTGCCAGATTTAACATGCAAAGTCCAACAGAATTGTGTTGCATGCCCTATGTTATAGCTGAACAATAAAACAGTGGTGCACTCTATTAGGGCAGAGGGTGCCAGATTCATGCACAATGTGCGCCAGAAATCCTGAATCTGGTGCACTCTGTACTATACACAGGCAAACTGTGCATAGTACAGACTGCACTGTTCTAAGTAAATGTGCCCCATTGTCTGTAGCTCATAGTACACATGGGGGCAATTTACCAATACATTGGTTTTATTTACTACTTTTTGAGACTTATTTGTTGTCTCAACTGGGACAAATTCATATCAGCTGAGACAAATACATCTCAACTGGGACAACTAGGTATCAGAAAGTAGTAAAAGAAACCAGACAATGTAAGTCACCCCCAGTGTGTGCCACCATGAGCTGGCTACTGTAAGCAGCTAGCTTACGCCACACATTTAAGGTTGTGTGCGTGAGGCCTAATCCAGTATGAATGGCCAGGCTTGCCTGGTAAGGTGATGGAATTAATTTTGTTTGCATGGGCAACACACACTATTTTGTCTGCATTGCTCACATGAGGAATATATGCTCCCAAAAAGTATAAAGTGGGCTATGCTCATTAGATGACAGTCAGTGAACATACCGTTTTTGATGGGGTCAGATGACCGCCGATTGTGTATGTTGTTGTCGTGAAAGCATTTTGGATTTTATGGGTTATTGAGAAAAAATGTACTGCCAACAATACCTGGCAATGGATTATTTCCTACTCTCCCTATTGTAAACACATGAATGCTAAGTCAAATGAAGCATGCATGTTTTACCAGTCCTGTAAGCAATGGCTTCCGGCTGACAGTTATGTAAAGTGTATGGCCAGCTTTCATCTGCGACCAAGCACTTAATTTGTTAAAATGCACTAAATTGTATCGGTGGTATATTAATAATGTGCAAATTATGCAATCACTGGGGTAAACCATGATCATGAAAAACAGAATGGTCAGAAAATATTTTGGAATGTATATTTTTTTAGTTTTTTTTTACTGATTATAATTAGTTGTATGAAATGGCACAATATGGTACAATTAATTTTTATTTTAATTGACAAAAATATTTAGAAATTTGTAGTAAAGGGTTTCCAAAATTATATTTGCCTATATATTTGGGGGAAATACTCAAATATTTATTGTTATATTGCATTAGTATTTTCACTAAAAGGTACTAGAAAAAGGTGTTAATTGTGCTACACAAAATTCGATTTCAAATTCGATTTCAAAGTCATGCAAAATGGCCATGAGCCAAGGCTTGGTCAACTGTGCTCTTGGGTTGTGAACATAAAATGAAAGTGGTGGTAGAACATCTACTGGGGATATCTTTATTTTTGTCCTGATGCCAATAAGGACTTGTTTCTTTCAGAACAGGATAACTACCTCACAAAGTTTAGCCATCAATCTGACTTGTATGAATGCAGCCAAAAATAAACCGATTATGTTGAATCATAATGAAAATATGGATAAAACCAGGCCTATTGCACCATAGTAGAGATGATAGAAATAAGACCAATTTTTGTTCCACCAGACAAACAACATGTGCTATAGTTTTCCAACTTTTCTTAGAAGGCAAATGTTGGGTAGGAGAATGATAGGTCAGTTGGATATTAACACATTACATTTTCCTATTTTCAGGAGAAGTAAGCCACCAGTAGATGTTTGTGGAATAGACCTTTCCCTACCAGGTGCTTAATTTGTAAGAGGCTACTCTTAAGGTCCGTAGGTATTCTATCCAGATCCTGGTAGTGATGATGGGCAGTGAAGATAATTACAATGATCTAGAGGGACAGATAGGAGAACATTATTCTTTACTCATTCAAATCTCAGAAAGCATGTTAGATAAGTTTTCATATTTTGTATGTTCCTGGTTTCTTAAAAGCAGCTAGTAATGATACATACACATAGCTAAATGGGGATTACTTTAAAGGGATTGTCCAGGATTAGTTAAAAGTTGTATTTATTGCTGGGGGTGTATTAAAACAATAAACCTCTTACTTACCTCTCTCAGTCAGACTCTTTGCAGTCTATCACTGCCAGTCCCTGCTCATTTACAGAGGCCTCAGTGCTGTCCTGACTACAACTACGTGCCCACAGCAGCCTGAAACAAATGCTGTAACTAATTTTACAAAAAGAGACTGACAGTAATGGGCATTACGACTGGTGAACAGTAGTGAGGAGAGAGGTAAGTATAAGAGATTTGTTTTTTTTTATACAACCCCAACCATAAATAAACTTTTTCCCAGATAACCCCTTTAATAGCATGACATTGCCTTTATTCTAAATAAACAAAATACATGGAGACTGATTTAGTAAAACTGTCTAATACTTTTACATTTACTACTTTCTACCTGTGTGCCACTTCTGCGTTGGCTTACTTTAGACCATTTAATTGCCGACATTGGGGTGATTTCAGCGCCATGCCATTTCTCTAAGCTTTGCCCCTACATTTCTACCAAGCCACACCCCCTTCTCAAGCAAGTTTACAAACTTGTTTCGAACATTTATGAAATACAGCACATGTTCAAAAATCCTGTGTCCGTTTGTAAATCTTCCCAATTTCTTCTTCATTGAAGTTTGCTGTACCCCCAAAAAAGTGTCTTTTGCTTATCAAAGTTTTTCGGCCTTTCATAGTAAAACATAAAGGAAAACAAATTTCTTTTTCATCATTTCAAATTTGAAAGCGATTATTCCTTGTAAGGAAAACATGAAAGGCCAAAATTGTGATAAATGCTGCTCTTGACTGAGCTATTACTCATATAAGTGCAATCCTCGGTGGAGTTAATTCTGCTCTGAAGTGAAACTGAAATATCAAAACCGATATAGGTACAAACTAAAAAGAAACTAATTATTGTTTTTACAGTAAAATTTTACTGTGTGTTGCAAGAGCCTGTAACCAGCGGGTCTCATAGGAGGTGATTCATTAAGCTTTGTTACCTGGTAATGTTTCCTTTTGGGCCATAACAAAAGGTAGGAATGGGAATTCAATCTTTATATTGTGTAAGGATTTAAATTAAAATCCCCATAGCGTTGGGCCGTTCCATTACAACAATTTTTTTTTAGTTTTTTTTTATTACTAGGCCAAAAGGGAAACGCAAACTGTAAGTGATTGCAAAAGTGCAAAATATGGGATATTCCCGTCCAATCAGTATATCATGTTATTTAAGATCTATCTCACTTTTGTTTTGGTTTGAGTACTTTCATTTTTTTTTATTAG
The DNA here is from genome assembly GCA_019512145.1 of Engystomops pustulosus. NCBI lineage: Eukaryota > Metazoa > Chordata > Amphibia > Anura > Leptodactylidae > Engystomops > Engystomops pustulosus. Next base: position 34,325,199 of record CM033641.1, read on the forward strand.
TACATCTGAATATTTTACAGCGCAAACATTTAGCCTTCTTTTGTACAATGACGTATTTATGAGACATCATGCAAAACTTTTTATTGTTTCTGAAAAACAAACTGCTGTAATTGCAAATGCCGTGCACATTTGATGAATAAAGTGATTTTTATATTAAAACCTAGTTATATTTGTCTGTTTTACTACTGTGTTGGGTAAACGATTAAAAACCCATCTAAAGCTACGTCTGACATGTATGGAGTTAACCAAAATGTACTGTGCCTAAGACATTCTTAAAGGTTTTAGAAATACTTAATGACTTCCTAAGACTTCATGATCTGCTGTTGGTGCAAAATTGAAGGATAAAAAGAAAAATCATTCCTGACTGAAAGGGAAAAAAAATGTAAAAATAAGTCCACAGATTTGAGAGGCTTAGCATTAAATTGCATAAATTTTGAGACATTATTACAGTAACTTATGAGTAGCCTAGGAGGAAAAAAATAATCTTTATTAAAATAAATGATGCTAGTTATTATTTATTCACTTTTTAATTTGTTGTTTTAATTTTAAATAATTATTTTCATAATGAGGCCACTAAAGATAATTAGAAATGGCAACCAATCATAGAGTTTCTGGCAACAGTCTGACATTGTCCATTATACATTCTAAAAAGGTTTAAAAAGAAGTTTCACACTTATTTTTATTGTTTTTGTATTTATATGTGTAAGTTTATTTTTAAATGTTTTATTTAAAATTATTTACTCTTTTTTGAATAATCTATTTTTTTATTTTAATTCTTAAAATTCATTCAATTTACCATCTGTAAATGAAGGGTAGACTACTAGTCATCATGCTTTAATTGTGTAGATGAGGTTGTCTTTGTTGATCACACGTTGTGACAGGCGCGCCCGCCATTAAACTGCATTCCAGGTGTGGTTGCTTACCTCCAGGCTTAGTAAGTTAAGATAAAAGTATTTACTTGATTATGTATGCTACCAAGAAACAAGATAATGAGATAATTACCTTATTTAGGAGAAAGAAAAAGTTTTTTTAAAAAATAAGGATTATTAGAATATACTTTGAAATGTTCCTGAACAGGATGTCCTGTCCATAGTATCCAGTCTCACTAGGAGAACATGGGTAACAATGGATTTAATGCAAGCCAAAACAGAATGCCTGCATTTTATCCTATAATTTTCAGGTGAGTTGGAAGTAAAATTTAAAGAGCAGCTGTCACTTAATCCCACACCTGTGTTTTTTTTTTAGTTTAATTTTAACATTTACATATAACACCTGGAACATACCTGTTCGCCATTGTTTTTAAGGTGGACCCTGACAGCTCCCTGATATGGGCTAGTAGGAGATGTTTCCAGTACCAAAAGCTTGTCTTTCTTCAGAAAATCTGCTATGAGCTCCAGAGCATTGAGTTTCACAGCCAAGTGCAAGGGTGTCCATGCCAAATACACCGACCGCCACATCAACCCATTGGTTGCGTTTAAAAAATCTGATTGAACAACAATTCTTTTATTTTCCTTTGCCTACCGATTTAAGCCCAAACAATCTCTTCCTTACCATTGAGCAGAACATTTGGAGCAGTGGTTTGGTACCTGATGTAAATTAGTAGTTTGCATGCTACTGATCATGTGGGCCACATAAAATAAGGTGGTGGATTGGATTTGGCCCACGGGCCTTGTGTTTGACATGTGTAGCCTAGTGTCTACTATTCTTCCTTGATGGTCAGTACCCTGCTCCCTCTGTAAAACTTGGCAAGAGATGTTGTTCTGGACCTTGTAGCTACCCCAATGATGCACCAAAATATTTATTTGAATAAACAAAAAGAAAAAAAAACAGTTTTCCTGCAAAGATTCAATCATAAGTCATATCATAGGTTTAGTTTTTACATGAACCTGAGCAAATAGCCCATTTACAGGTTATACAACATTACTAAAATATCAAACAAACACGTTTGTGAAAAATATTGTTTTTCTGAGTATTTGTATTAATTCTACAAAGACAACGTTAGTATCCTACACATAAGCATGTTATTGCGTCTGAATTGTAGTCCAGGAAGGAGCGGGGCTCTGATCAATTTGTTATTCAATGCTGATGAATGAAACACATTTTTAAAACAGTCAGATAAAAACAAGTTTTCAGGTCTACATTTAGCTGGATCACGACATAGACACCAGTAACAACAAACAGAAGTCATTGTCTGAAGGGGCAAGATCACCTCAGTGGTGTAATCATATTTTGATCCTTGTTCAATGTTTTTTTACTTTTCTGTACACATATGTCAGGAGGTCTCCACCAATGTTACTCTTATATATTCAAAAATTTAGGTTCGCCTTATAGATATAGCACAATAGTGCATTGCCTTTGCAGGTGAAAGGGTCTTTCAAGTGAAGGTGAGTAGAAAAAGCCATAGCTCAGTGCCACCTTATCACATCTTGCAGCAATACGACAGTAGATGAGTGATGATGCGTGATTGGACTGGCCACCACATTACCAGAGGTTCCTCCAGTGGTAAAGATGTTCTTGACTATTCCAATTGAATGCAATTTCCCTTATTCCGTCTTGTAAACTCACTTGGGTTTACTTCATTTAGGACCACTGCGAGCAATTCAAAGTGAATGTGACTTGATCGGTCCAGATCTGAAGGGTGCGACCTCAAGAAATATTGCTGTCCAGTTGGCCTTAGGAAACCCAACCTAATTCTGTTGTGTTGTCCTAAAGTGATGTAGTTCGTTGTTCTTGATCGGTTCTAAGTATCCAGCTTTAGATTGTATGTGGTCGAATTCATTATACTCTATACTTAAGCACCATCAACCTTGTACTGTTACAGTCCTAAATAACAAAGCTCTATAAGAAGAAACTTTAGGCGAATAATAATAATGTACAATTTTTACAATCCAGCATATTACCTGTGTATACCAGCGGAAATTATCATTAAATTGCCATCTCTTGTGAAGGGATTTGTTTGGTCTTTGTTCTGGTAAACTTGCCCTGTCTGAGTATAATTACTTATGATTATTGGCTTAGGGAAGCAATTAAACTAATTTACCTGTTAATATATGGGTGTCATCCATAAGGATCAGTGTATCCATAGGTATAGCTATTATAGTCTAAGACAACATAAGACAATATACTGTACTACAGGAGATGTAGTATACAGAAGTTGCAGTAAGTCAATGTCCACACTGCAAAGGTAACATATTATCGGTATTTAAAATGTGATCAATATGGGTACAATATCCAACACCCCTATGATTAACCACTGGCACCACCACACTATTCACAGAGCAAAAAGACAACTCTCTCCATGCTGTATCATCCATCCTGCACACTGCAATTGGAGCTCCCATTCACTTTGGTATCTATATTATAGGAAAAACAAAGTCTAGCTTCATCCCTTGTGGGGTTATCATACAACCATCTCTACAATCGGCTCATCGACATGGCCGACAGTTGTCCTACCACCACCAATTATTGAAAGTGCATTGATAACTAAAGCCTACAGGATTAACACATTAGATACATGTTGGCCTAACCAATTTTGGTGTGATTGGTGTTTCGTTTAATGTACACGAGGGCCTGGCCCTACAGTAGTTGCGTGAAAGAAATGTTGAAATCCAAAACATCAAATTCTTTTGCTCTTTAGGGAAATAGGCCACTTCTAGATGTGAATGATAGGCCCTGACTCCACTATTCCTACCTGTACTGTATGTATATCGGTGGAAGAGATGTTGACATGGTCCATGTGTATGGCCAGCCTAATAAGTGCACCAGTCAATGAATGGAGAAAGAACACAGAGAAATCAATGGGAATATGAATGGAAAAATCTCTATGTAATAATGGGCTAAATGTTGAAGCGCAGGCGGAAATTCATATTCGTTATTGTAGTGTAATTGATAGCAAGCACTCTACCAATGATAGGTCTTGTTAACTTCTGTACTGTTTCAACTACAGCAGACGGCACATTGATTATCACATTATAAGTGTCACTCATATGATATGTGTGCAGAGAGCTGTCATGGCCTATTAAAGGTGTATACAAGATGCGTAGGACATGCAGTAACTCGTGAGAAATCTGTGATTAGTATTTCACTGCACTTGCTCATAATAAAAGAGCAACCAAGAAAATGTGGTCTTCAGAAGGTTTTACAAGAGCTACATGTAGCCTTGACCAAGTGGACCTGTATTATCCCAGTTCTCCAAGCAATTTCCAGCTTCGGGTTTGGCATTTGGCAACCAATTGAAGAATAATTCTGTTTTCCTTGGTCGGAATAGCATTTGCTTGGTCATGCATTAATAGGGGTTAGCGCAAAGCATTATTGTAGTAGTGATGAGATGGGTCATTCACAATCTGATGCCTGTTTGCAAGAATAAATTGGTCCGTTCTTACAAAATAACGGGTCTCTTGGAATAATAGCTTGTACCTCGAGGATGACCTTGGATATCGGCTTAGGTTACCACTGAGTGCAATGGATAAAGCTAGTAGTAATGTCCTTAGGGTTGCATTTCCAACAATCATACAGCTGGTGGGTGTGACTGTAGTGTTGTACGTTACGACATATAGTTTCATCTCATACCTTTAATTATTACCTTTAATTAGTTACAATACATAAGCCCATAATTACCGAGATGAGCTGGCAGTGCTGGAGCTGCCCCGACCTTCCTTTCACTAAATAATATTCTTCTATCATTTGGAAAATCTACAACACTATAGTTTGTTATTACTTGAAATGAACATGACTCCGCTTCCTACACACATTGACAGACAAGAGCAGGAGCTTCTGTTTAGCCTTATGATAACAGGATTGAGAATTCTGCACTGGAACAAAACCTAGATAATCATATTATCCATGAAAACCTATCATGGAAAGTGATTTGTACTTAATTTCGCAGAATAATCCTCAAAAAATATTTCCCCTATCTAAGTTCTTTTTTTGTACTTCTGCATTGCTTGTAAATGTCAGATGTCCAATAAGCATTCAGCAGTTACATGTCTACAGTACTTATGTATGGATTAGAAATATTTAGTGCCTATATACTATGTATATATACAGGCAGTCCCCGGGTTACATACAAGATAGGGTCTGTAGGTTTGTTCTTAAGTTGAGTTTGTATGTAAGTCGGAACTGTATATTTTATCATTGTAATCCCAGCCAGAACTTTTTTGGTCTCTGTGACAATTGGATTTTAAAAACGTTGGGTTGTCATAAGAATGAATATTAACACTAAAGCTTCATTACAGACACATTTGATAATTGTTATAGCTGTTTATTGTAGCCTAGGACTAAAGTAAAATAAATTACCAATATCCAGAGGTCCGTTTGTAACTATGGGTCGTATGTAAGTCGAGTGTTCTTAAGTAGGGGACCGCCTGTATATATATATATATATATATATATTTATATATATATATATATATATATATATATAAAATATTCTTTTGTCTTGCTTTGGTCTTCCCTAAAAAGTCGATAGAATCTTCCATCATACACATGTAATCTGACCTTACAGACTGTTATGGAGAGAATACGTATCCTTTGGTTATGTCCATGTTTGATTTATACTCTATTTGAGGCTTATGGCAGTAGTTCCCTACAATAAGAAGTATTACTTTCATCAAAATTACATACCCAAAAACAGATCCCTATGGATCCCATTATAAGTCATCACTCTACATCTGGTACCATTAATATCTATGGTGTGATGGATCCCTCCCCACATCATACTTTCCATCATAGACTAAACACAGCCTTATACTAAATTGTACATATGTTTAAGGATGTGGACACACAAGGCAGTTTAGTCACTGGCATATTGGATATTAACACTATATAATCTGCCAACATAACTTGACATCCTGTATTGCACTCTTTTCATATTTATGACCTATCTAAAGTTAAAAGTTTGATTCTGGTTTGCGTACACAACAACAAATGCTCACTCCCTCCGGTAACAACCGTGATTGGTGCTGGCACCTGCAGCATTTAAACAGTTAACATCCCCGATTGCGGTTGTTAATGGCAGGGAGCACTGAAGCATTGGCCTGAACAACCCATAAATACCTCCAGTCCTAAGAACTTTTAAAACTTTGAGGGTATATCACTATTTTGTGTGACTTGCTGGCTGTCTTTTAGTGATATTTTTGGTGTACTATACTGCCGCACACCTTTTCTGATGCACTCCATTGCTGTTCAACATTTCAGATGCACCTTTTTGGGTGCACTGCACTGCCATACTTTTTTTCCTCTACCAAGTCGCATCGCTGCTTAAAAAGTTGCACGGCAGTGGAGTGCATCTGAAAAGTTGGCAAAGCCAACAAGCTAGACAGAAAAGTTCTATATACCCTCATTAACTTTTATAGTAACGGCTCTTTATGGATAACAGACCTAAGAGGCCACAAAACTTGTTTACACCGGTTTCGATTATTGTTCCTCATTGATAAGCAGTAATGGATAACCTACAGATGAGTTCTGTTAAATGTTTTATGTGTTGTATAACTGTAATTCCTATCACACATTTCTCTTGTAAAGAAATAAAATAAATAGGCAATAAAACATGTAGAAACCTTCCCTTAATTCCCTCCCTACACCCTCCTCACCTTTGTGATTATCACTGTCTATACAAGAATGACCATCATCTAAATTCCAAGCAGACAACGAAAACGACCATCAAGGACTGAAAAAGAGAAGAATTTACCCTGAGGTGGTCTTGGTGTAATCAATACGTTGTGGTCAACAGTTTGCTGAGATTGTGTAATTACCTCTATCTGACAAGGGGCACTTGAGAACGGCTCACCTGTGCCGTCATCTCCAACTAAGAAAAGGGCCTTCATCTTCTCAGGTCTTCCTGATAACCATCACATCTGAATTCTAGTCACTCCTCCAGGTAAAAAGGTGCAGTCATTGTATGTGTAACCCTCCCGCCACATATCGGAGCTGGGTGACGTAGGTTATAAAGGAAGGTGTTGACCCCTGTCTAAAGCTTTTATCTGTTCTTCTCTTTGTGATGAAAGAATTCCACTGCAAGCCATTAAGGAATCTCAGGGGCTCGTCCATTCATGAATACCACGAAGCATCTGGTAATGAATGTACAAACAAATCCTCAAACAGTAAAGGTGCAACGTGAATATTCAACAACCCACGAGACCAAAAAATAAATAAATTTAAAACACATTGCTTTTGACAAATAGCCCGGAAACCTCATCCCTATTATCGCTAGGGGGGTCTATCGGTTCATTGTAGTGAAACAGAGCACTTGAAATAGAGATGCAGAAAAATCCTATGTTTTCCTCGCAGCCCCTGCAGCATTGGCTGCAGACGTTCGCATGTCGCTTTTACTAAACGCAAAGCTGAATAGTATTCTTTCATCTCTGGTCCTATTCTAAATGTAAGTCGAACGAGAACCAAAAAGCTGAGCTAAAGGGATTTTTTTTTTCCCGTAGTCCGCGGATAGAAAATCTATTGTGATGACTTACCTTGAATTTGCCATAAAGCTTTTGATCTAAGGGCGAATTTCTCTCTGGAGGGATATTTTTGCCTCTTACTGAAATTCAAATAGCGTAGTCCCACTCGGCAGCGTATCTTGTCATTTTGAAATTATTACAAGTGCATTTTCTATTTTTGTTATAGTCAGAAAATCACAATTTGATTGCCTAGGAAAGGACATGATTAGAAATAGGAAGGAGTAAGCCATGCTTTGTGCGTTTGGAGGAAATGCAATTCCAAACTGTTGACCCGCTGGATGAAATGTGACAACTAGCTAACCATCATTAGTTTAATTTCCTCACTGCTAGTTTCTATCTCTACGTTGGGAGCTAATGCGTTACAAGGCCCTCCAGCCATGGACTACTAAAGCAGAAACCCTCCTGGAAAATGAACATATTTCATAATAGAAAACTATATGCAAAGGTTACATTCTCATGCAAAGCCTCTGTGTTTTTCATTTTAAGGCTTGTACACACTAGTGCATGAAGGAATAAATTATAGCTAAATATTCACAGACATTGAACGTGAAAATTATGCAAAAATGACTTTTTTTGCAAATCCTGTAAATAAAGAACAGCTTAAACAACGAAATGACATGAATCTGTTACATGAGTGTTTACATTCCAAAAACAAATGATTTAAAGAGTATTATTGTTACCACCAATTTATATAGTGCAGCCATTTTTGTGCTACTGTAATAGTGCTATTATATTCTGCACACATGTGGTGCCATAGTCCACAAAACTGTTTTGGTGCAACCCTTCCCTACAATGCTATATTGTGCTGCCATATTCTGCACTGCTGTGGTAGAACTGTCATATGTTGCACTACTGTGGTACTGTCATATGCTGCACTACTATGGTGATATTGTCATATGCTGCACTACTGTGGTGGTGCTGTCATATGCTGCACTACTATGGTGGTACTGTCATATGCTGCACTACTGTGGTGGTGCTGTCATATGCTGCACTACTATGGTGGTACTGTCATATGCTGCACTACTGCACTACTGTGGTGATATTGTCATATGCTGCACTACTATGGTGGTACTGTCATATACTGCACTACTGTGGTGATATTGTCATATGCTGCACTACTGTGGTGGTACTGTCATATGCTGTGGTGGTACTGTCGTATGCTGCACTACTGTGGTGGTACTGTCATATGCTGTGGTGGTGCTGTTACCACCAATTTATATGGTGCAGCCATTTTTGTGCTACTGTAATAGTGCTATCATATTCTGCACACATGTGGTGTAATATTTTGCAAAACCGTTGTGATGCTGTCATATTCTGCACAAGTTTGGTAGCGTTGCCATAGTCCACAAAACTGTTTTGGTGCAACCCTTCCCTACAATGCTATAATGTGCTGCCATATTCTGCACTGCTGTGGTAGAACTGTCATATGTTGCACTACTGTGATGGTACTGTCATATGCTGCACTACTGTGGTGATATTGTCATATGCTGCACTACTGTGGTGGTACTGTCATATGCTGTGGTGGTGCTGCAGTAGTGCAGCACTAGACAATATCACCACAGTAGTGGCAGCATATGACAGTACCATCACAGTAGTGCAACATATGACAGTTCTACCACAGCGTGCAGAATATGGCAGCACATTATAGCATTGTGGGAAGGGTGTGCACCAAAACGTTTTGTGGACTATGGCAACGCTACCAAACTTGTGCAGAATATGACAGCCATCACAAAGGTTTGCAAAATATTACACCACATGTGTGCAGAATATGATAGCACTATTACAGTAGCACAAAAATGGCTGCACCATATAATTGGTGGTAACAGACCACCACAGTATGACAGTACCACCCACGTAGTGCAGCATACGACAGTACCCCCACCGCATATGACAGTACCACCACAGTAGTGCAGCATATGACAATATCACCACGTAGTGCAGTAATGACAGTACCACCATAGTAGTGCAGCATATGACAATATCACCACAGTAGTGCAGTAGTGCATCATATGACAGTACTATCACAGTAGTGCAGCATGACAACACCACCACAGTAGTGCAGCATATGACATATCACCATAGTGTGCCAGCATAGTGACAGCAACCACATAGTAGTGCAGCATATGACAGCACCACCACCAGTAGTGCAGCATATGACAATATCACCATAGTAGTGCAGCATAGACAGTTACCATCACAGTAGTGCAGCATATGACATATCACATAGTAGTGAGCATATGACAGTACACACAGTAGTGCAACATATGACAGTTCTACCACAGCAGTGCAGAATATGGCAGCACAATATAGCATTGTAGGGAAGGGTTGCACCCAAAACAGTTTTGTGGACTATGGCACCACATGTGTGCAGATATAATGCACACTTACAGTAGCACAAAAATGGCTGCACTATATAATTGGTGGTAACAATAATACTCTTTAAATTTTGTTTTGGAATGTAAACACTCATGTAACAGATTCATGTCATTTCGTTGTTTAAGCTGTTCTTTATTACAGGATTTGCAAAAAAAGTCATTTTGCATAATTTTCACGTTCAATGTCTGGGAATATTTAGCTTAATTTATTCCTCATGCACTAGTGTGTACAAGCCTTAAAATGAAAAACACAGAGGCTTTGCATGAGAATGTAACCTTTGCATATAGTTTTCTATTATGAAATATGTTCATTTTCCAGGAGGGTTTCTGCTTTAGTTGTCCATGGCTGGAGGGCCTTGTAACGCATTAGTCCCAAAGTAGAGATAGAAACTAGCAGTGAGGAAATTAAACTAATGATGTTAGCTAGTTGTGCACATTTCATCCAGCCGGGTCAACAGTTTGGAATTGCATTTCCTCCCAAACGAACAAAGCATGCGTACTCCTTCCTATTTCTAATCATGTCCTTTCCTAGGCAATCAAATTGTGATTTTCTGACTATAACACAAAATAGAAAATGCACTGTAATTTCAAAATGACAAGATACGTCCGAGTGGGACTACGCTATTTGAATTTCAGTAAGAGGCAAAAATATCCCTCCAGAGAGAAATTCGCCCTTAGATCAAAAGCTTTTGGCAAATTCAAGGTAAGTCATCACAATAGATTTTCTATCCGCGGACTACGGGAAAAAAAAAATCCCTTTAGCTCAGCTTTTGGTTCTCGTCGACATACATTAGAATAGGACAGAGATCTCTGTCCTATTCTAATGTATGTCGACGAGAACCAAAAGCTGAGCTAAAGGGATTTTTTTTTTCCCGTAGTCCGCGGATAGAAAATCTATTGTGATGACTTACCTTGAATTTGCCATAAAGCTTTTGATCTAAGGGCGAATTTCTCTCTGGAGGGATATTTTTGCCTCTTACTGAAATTCAAATAGCGTAGTCCCACTCGGCACGTATCTTGTCATTTTGAAATTATCAGTGCATTTTCTATTTTGTGTTATAGTCAGAAAATCACAATTTGATTGCCTAGGAAAGGACATGATTAGAAATAGGAAGGAGTAACGCATGCTTTGTTCGTTTGGGAGGAAATGCAATTCCAAACTGTTGACCCGGCTGGATGAAATGTGCCAACTAGCTAACATCATTAGTTTAATTTCCTCACTGCTAGTTTCTATCTCTACTTTGGGACTAATGCGTTACAAGGCCCTCCAGCCATGGACAACTAAAGCAGAAACCCTCCTGGAAAATGAACATATTTCATAATAGAAAACTATATGCAAAGGTTACATTCTCATGCAAAGCCTCTGTGTTTTTCATTTTAAGGCTTGTACACACTAGTGCATGAGGAATAAATTAAGCTAAATATTCCCAGACATTGAACGTGAAAATTATGCAAAATGACTTTTTTTGCAAATCCTGTAATAAAGAACAGCTTAAACAACGAATGACATGAATCTGTTACATGAGTGTTTACATTCCAAAACAAAATTTAAAGAGTATTATTGTTACCACCAATTATATAGTGCAGCCATTTTTGTGCTACTGTAAGTGTGCATTATATCTGCACACATGTGGTGCCATAGTCCACAAACTGTTTTGGGTGCAACCCTTCCCTACAATGCTATATTGTGCTGCCATATTCTGCACTGCTGTGGTAGAACTGTCATATGTTGCACTACTGTGTGTACTGTCATATGCTGCACTACTATGGTGATATGTCATATGCTGCACTACTGTGATGGTACTGTCTATGCTGCACTACTATGGTGATATTGTCATATGCTGCACTACTGGGGTGGTGCTGTCATTGCTGCACTACTATGTGGTTGCGTCATATGCTGGCACACTATGGTGATATTGTCATATGCTGCACTACTGTGGTGGTGCTGTCATATGCGCACTACTATGGTGGTACTGTCATATGCTGCACTACTGCACTACTGTGGTGATATTGTCATATGCTGCACTACTATGGTGGTACTGTCATTACTGCACTACGTGGTGATATTGTCATATGCTGCACTACTGTGGTGGTACTGTCATATGCTGGTGGGGGTACTGTCGTATGCTGCACTACTGGGTGGTACTGTCATCTGTGGTGGTCTGTTACCACCAATTATATGGTGCAGCCATTTTTGTGCTACTGTAATAGTGCTATCATATTCTGCACCATGTGGTGTATATTTTGCAAACCTTTGTGATGCTGTCATATTCTGCACAAGTTTGGTAGCGTTGCCATAGTCCACAAAACTGTTTTGGTGCAACCCTTCCACAATGCTATAATGTGCTGCCATATTCTGCACGCTGTGGTAGAACTGTCATATGTTGCACTACTGTGATGGTACTGTCATATGCTGCCCTACTGTGGTGAATTGTCTAGGCTGCACTACTGGGTGGTACTGTCATATGCTTGGGTGGTGCTGTCATATGCTGCACTACTGTGGTGATATTGTCATATGCTGCACTACTGTGGTTGGTACTGTCATATGCTGTGGTGGGTGCTGTCATATGCTGTCACTACTTGGTGGTACTGTCATATGCGCACTACGTTGTGGTACTGTCATATGCTGTGGTGGTGCTGTCATATGCTGTGTGGTGCTGTCACACCACAGCATATGACAGTACCACCACAGTAGTGCAGCATATGACAGTACCACCAAAGTAGTGCAGCATATGACAGCACCACCACAGCATATGACAGTACCACCATCTCTGTCCTATTCTAATGTAATGTCGACGAGAACCAAAAGCTGAGCTAAAGGGATTTTTTTTTCCCGTAGTCCGCGGATAGAAAATCTATTGTGATGACTACCTTGAATTTGCCAAAAGCTTTTGATCTAGGGCGAATTTCTCTCTGGAGGGATATTTTTGCCCTCTTACTGAAATTCAAATAGCGTAGTCCCACTCGATCGTATCTTGTCATTTTGAAATTCACGTGCATTTTCTATTTTGGTTATAGTCAGAAAATCACAATTTGATTGCCTAGGAAAGGACATGATTAGAAATAGGAAGGAGTAAGCATGCTTTGTCGTTTGGAGGAAATGCAATTCCAAACTGTTGACCCGGGATGAAATGTGCCAACTAGCTAACATCATTAGTTTAATTTCCTCACTGTCTATTTCTATCTCTACGTTTGGGACTAATGCGTTACAAGGCCCTCCAGCCATGGACACTAAAGCAGAAACCCTCCTGGAAATGAACATATTTCATAATAGAAAACTATGCAAAGGTTACATTCTCATGCAAAGCCTCTGTGTTTTTCATTTTAAGGCTTGTACACACTAGTGCATAGGAATAAATTAGAGCTAATATTCCAGACATTGAACGTGAAAATTTGCAAATGACTTTTTTGCAAATCCTGATAATAAAGAACAGCTTAAACAACGAAATGACATGAATCTGTTACATGAGTGTTTACATTCCAAACAAAAGTTAAAGGTATTATTGTTACCACCATTATATAGTGCAGCCATTTTTGTCTACTGTAAGCGTCATTATATCTGCACACATGTGTTCCATAGTCCACAAAACTGTTTGGGTGCAACCCTTCCCTACAATGCTATATTGTGCTGCCATATTCTGCACTGCTGTGGTAGAACTGTCATATGTTGCACTACTGTGATGTACTGTCATATGCTGCACTACTATGTGATATGTCATATGCTGCACTACTGTGGATGGTAACTGTCTATGCCTGCACTACTATGGTGATATTGTCATATGCTGCACTACTGTGGGTGGTGCTGTCATATGCTGCACTACTATGTGGTACTGCTCATATGCTGGCACTACTATGGTGATATGTCATATGCTGCACTACTGTGGTGGTGCTGTCATATGCTGGCACTACTATGGTGGTACTGTCATCTCTGCACTACTGCACTACTGTGGTGATATTGTCATATGCTGCACTACTATGGTGGTACTGTCATCTACTGCACTACGTGGTGATATGTCATATGCTGCACTACTGTGGTGGTACTGTCATATGCTGGTGGGGGTACTGTCGTATGCTGCACTACTGTGGGTGGTACTGTCAATCTGTGGTGGTGTCTGTTACCACCAATTATATGGTGCAGCCATTTTTGTGCTACTGTAATAGTGCTATCATATTCTGCACCATGTGGTGTATATTTTGCAAACCTTTGTGATGCTGTTCATATTCTGCACAAGTTTGGTAGCGTTGCCATAGTCCACAAAATCGGTTTTGGTGCACCCTTCCCACAATGCTATCATGTGCTGCCATATTCTGCACGCTGTGGTAGAACGTCATATGTTGCACTACTGTGATGGTTACTGTCATATGCTGCCTACTGTGGTGATTGTCTAGCTGCACTACTGTGGTGGTACTGTCATATGCTGTGGTGGTGCTGTCATATGCTGCACTACTGTGGTGATATTGTCATATGCTGCACTACTGTGGTGGTACTGTCATATGCTGTGGTGGTGCTGTCATATGCTGCACTACTGCGGTACTGTCTATGCCCTACGTGTGTGGTACTGTCATATGCTGTGGTGGTACTGTCATATGCTGTGGTGGTGCTGTCATATGCTGCACTACTGTGGTGGTACTGTCATATGCTGTGGTGGTGCTGTTATATGCTGTGGTGGTGCTTTAATATGCTGGACTACTGTGGTGGTACTGTCATATGCTGTGATGGTGCTATTATATCCTGCACTGCTGTAGTGGTACTCTCATATGCTGCACTGCTGTGCTGGTGCTGCCATACTCTGCAATGCTATTGTGGTGGAGCCATAATCTGCCCTGCTCTGATAGTTGTGCTCTATTCTGCACTGCCGTGGTGGTGCCATATACTGCCCTGCTGTGGTTATGCCATATTCCATCCTGCTTTGGTGGTGATGTCATATTCTGCACTGCTGTAGCGATACCATATTCTGCCCTGCTGTGGTTATGCCGTATTCTGTACTGCTGTGGTTATGCCATATTCTGTACTGCTGTGTTTATGCCATATTCTGTCCTGGTGTGGTGGTGGTGCCATATTTTGCACAGTTGTGGGGATGCCATATTCTGACCTGCTTTGGTGGTTCCAACCGGGAGCAGGGTAATCATTTTTTTCCCCACCCCTGCCCCAGTGCCCAGAGTCTAGGAAAACCAGGAGCATTGTCCGCAAGATACTTTTCTATTACCGTCATCCAGCAGAACACGTGTCTTGAAATTCAAGGATCGTCTTAGTGCCGACTCCCAGCTTTTGGCATGAAAGCCTCTTTGAAATGACATGTGGCGTTGAAGGAGAGTAATCTAATGTAAAGTTTGAATAAAACTGACTATATGAAGCAATGATAATCCCTGTAATTAATTTAAGGACAATTAATTACTTTATAGCAGTTAATGAAGCAGCGCTCTATTCAACCATATTATTCTTGCACCTTCTCAAACCACTCCGCTTTCTACCCATAATTTACAACTCTTTGAAATCCACTAAAGGAGATTTTTGAAGTAAAGGGAAAAAAAAAGATGCAATAAATTATGTTCTTCAAACATCCTCTTTACGGTCCATATGGTATCCTGAGGGGTAGTTTGTTGATTGCCAAAAGTCTGTAGCACCACTTAGAAAAAGAAAAAGGAGAAAATCTGAGACACCAAGAAACAAAGGACTGTCATCACAGGGATGCAAATCACATTGTAAATGGAGCTCCCATGGGTGAGCAGCTAACTAGGTGCCTTTGAATGAATCCCAAAAAAATCCACAGCTCTTCAATTTACACAAATAGGAAGGCATGTTGGATTTCTTTTAGTCTCAGTTCCGCGAGCCACCTTCTTGTTTGATGCACTAATCAAGTCTACTCTTCCCATTGTCTTCTGGTGTCAGGTGTCAATGAGTGTTAAGCAGCCAAGCGATTAGAACTTTCCAAAGAAAGGGAAGCACTTCAATCTTCATTTTCTCAGTCGGACATAGTGGTCGTAGTAGAATTTCACAATGTTTTTTTTTTCACCTTTGGAGACATTGAGCGAGACATTAAAAAGTTAAAAGCTTCGTAATTGTTCGGTGTATATTGAGAAGGACAATTACAGAGAGAAAGCGGAAAAAAAAGGCTTTGATTGTGAATTGTCGCCATGTTTAACAGCTACCGCCTTATGCCGCAAAGTTTGCATAGTGATTGCCGTCAAAGGAAACTAAACTTTCAGTGTCTGCTGCAGTGAGATGTAGGTGTATAATTGTAGGGTAGGATTTCTAAGATATCCTTGTGTAGCCGAACATGTTATAGCCAAACCGACTGTAATCATAAAGAAAGGCTGAAGAATGAATCAAGAATGAAATACAATGAAATCAACAGGGGTAAAGCACACATGTGACTACTCACCTATGCATGCATACACATAGAAAACACAAGATTATGCACATATATATAAATATATACATATATACATAGTGGGGGATGTTTCATATGTTATTTCCTAGCACAGGCTATAGGTAGTGCACAGACGCGGAGCTTCCCCACCCTGCTCCAGACTACTCCCCACCCTTCTCACTCCAGTGACATAGAGGGGGAATTACTTGCTCTGCGTCGGGAATTGAAACTAAGTCTCAGGTTGTACGGCAGTAATCAGGCATGCAAACTATAATTAATCTTTCCCATAATGTATATGTTTCTATACAGTTATCTATATATTACAAAAAGGGGCTGCACTTCAGATCCTCCTCACGTGGCAGCTCACCGAGAGTTGAGATGAAAAAAGGTGAGCTTTTATACCATTATTCTGATGGCCACGTTTTGGCTTGAAAAGGGTTCACATAACGGAACCGAAACGTTGCTATCAAGATGATGGAATAAAAGTTCACGTTTCTTCATCACAACTCTCAATGTGTGGCAATTTCTTTGAATATATCTAGCTCTATCACTTTTTCAGCAGGATTCAGTCCTCTTCAGTTTCCTCTCTACACTGGCGCCAATGGACAAACTATCACCAGATTTGGAATTACCACCTCTACAGTAATGACTATAAACCTGCTCCAGTGAAATGTGCTCTGTACTTTTACATACCACAGTGATGGTCTCTGCAGTTGCTGACATCATGTCTCCTTTTTATCTTAAACTCAATCTTTAAAAACTGAGCTTCTAGTGTTTCAGTTTATGGTACTACCAATCACCCCAAGGCAACATGTCTGTGTTTTTGGTCACTGCTGTATCCAAGAATTTTCTCTTGCTGCCCCAGTTCTCTGGAATGCACTACCCTGGGCAATTAGATTGATATCCAACTTCAAACATTCCCTTAAAACATATCTTTCAGGCAGGCCTATCACATTCTGTAAAATAACCCATCTCGTCACCTATCGTCTTTGGAAGCTGATCTCTTCATCTTACAGTAATCACACACATGCCCTTTAAAACACTTTGTATATTTATATACTCATCATTGGTTGACAGCTTTATTCATAACACCCTATAATAGAAAAGATAGTGGTCTACATTTCTTAAAGTGTTTGCACCAGTTTTCTATCTGACTTTGCACTGAAAAGAACATGTAAACTGCTTGCACATGTATTTATGAAGTGTTTCGCCAGTTTTGTGTATTGGCTACACTGTGTCCACCGCACCACAAAATTCTGAACATAAAGGGGCGTTCCAGTGCAGAGTTGGACAGTACACCACATTTATTACCACGGCTTGACAGAATTGTGTTGCATGCTCTATGTGAAAGGTACCAACCAAAAAAAAGTTGGTGCACACTTCCCGAGCAGTGCAAGGGCGCCAGATTAATGGAGACTGTGCACCACTTTTGATTAATCTGTTGCACACTGAACACTCCACAGGCAAACTGCAAGTAGTATAGACTGCACTGGTTTTGCTAAAAATTGTACAAAGCAAGTAATTTTATCTTACGAACAGGGGCACGTAAGCCAGGCTGCCTTTAGCACAGCTTCTGTGCCCCTGTTTGTTAACATCGGGCACAGACTGTAGAGATCGCAGGACTGGACCCCGGTAGGGCACTGGAAGTTAAGTATATGTTGATTTTTTTAATCGGCCCCATCATGGGCACCAGTGTTTTTTTCTATACCCTCGGATAACCCTTTTAAAGTGCCAATGGCTCTAAATGTAAACGAAGGACACCTACTATATACTTCCGTTCTAAAATTATTTTAAAATATGTAATCTATACCGAAAGAAAACAGGACCTATTTATATAGAATATCTGCAGGATGAATGAAAGGTGGTTGAAAATCCAGCTTAGTTACAAATCAGTAGAATGCATTTCTTTTGAAGAGCAAAAAGCAGCTTATGTCACAAGATCCACTGAAAGTAATAAGTCATTTTTGTCAATGCAGCATATCTGGCCTGGATTTTCTAGGCTATGCGGCTGATGCATGAAAACTATTCTGTTTGAGGCATTTCTATGAAAAGGAAAGAATAAGGCAGTGCAATGTTTTAGGGAGGGGGTCACACTCTTGTCATTCTTGAACATCTGAAAAGAAGAAAAAAAAACCTCTACGTGTTTCTAAATGCAATGACACAGTGTAGACATTTTTAAGTGTTTATTATAGTTGATGTTATGCAGGTCACACACAATATGGATGTTGTCCAAATCTGCTGTTTGAGATTGAAAACCCATGAAAGATGGATGGAGCTGTGAAACATGCCTGAAGTGGCCATACACATTAGATCTTTGTAAACTAACAGTTTACTCACCTGAATATACCATGAACATAAATACCCTGACTACTTATTTATTTCAAATGTTGCAGGGGAAGGTTTGCTTGAAAAAAAATCAAAAGGATCAGTTCTTTCATGGCCATCAAAGGTTGTGTGGTTAGATCTAGTAGTAAGCTTAGGTTCCACTTCCACAAATCAGATGGGAAATCAGATTTTCCCAATTCTCATCTAATGTCCTTGTCCAATTTAAATAGACTGGTGCCCGTCCATTTAGATCCAAAATATGACAATCAAACCCTCCGAATAGTAAGAGCGGTCTAGCTATGTAAAATATACATCACTCTACTGATTCTTATGTCAAAATCAAAATTCCCAGTTTTTAATCATCTGAAAACATCCATGATTATGGGTGGAAATTTTGACCAAATGTAGGGTCACCTGGAACTTCACTTAGGTCTAGAGTCAAAGCTCAAAAATTGACCAAAACATAAAGAGAACCTGTCAGGGCAATTTTGGACACTAAACCAACTACCGAGCCTTGTGGTCCAGTGTTCCAGTTTACGGTGTTAGAGTTTTCTCTGTGAATGCTATAAACCTTCATACTTACCTAGGGATAAGGCACATTGTACTCATCTTCGTTGCTACTAATGCCTTTGCAGGGGTTGAATGGAGTCAGAGTAGCACACCTCAGCTTCATTGGGCAAGTGCCATGTGCTCTATGGCTTCATTGCCTGGCGTTGATAGCTCCGGACCGAGGTTAGCAATCATTGAGGAGAAAACTAATGAGGGTTTTGAGATGTTAATCCATCGGTCTATAAGGACCGTGAGTGGTTTAGTGTTCCAAATCACTTTGACGGGTTCCCTTTAAATCATCATTGAGCAATATTTGACATAGATTTTTATGACATTTTGTTGTAATATACTTTCTATTATCGTTATCATTTTATGCAGTTTACAAAAATGAATGTATTAGCGGTTAGACGAAAAAAAAGTTTTCTGTGCCTCGATCATTTATCATTCTGGTTGATTGCATTTGGAAGCAAGGCTCAGAATATTTCCAGCTCCAGTGATGCTAACAGTACATTTCATTGTGGAGAAGAGCACTCTGATCTTCACTAGATATTTTAGGTGCATCCTATGGAAATTCTGATCCATGCCAGCAAGCAGCTGGAGACAGAAGAGAAATGACTACTACTGTCCCACTGTTATTTTCTGAAAGATATGATCCATGAAGAATAGGCTTCATTTATTATCTTTATGTATCTCTGCCAGGGTAAGCGGCACTGTAAAGAGTAGACTATTCCATCATGAATTCCTGTCTCAAATAGCTTACGCTTTAAAGGATCTATGTATCAAGGAAGAGACATTGTTTTCATCATTAATTTAATCCTTTAGACATTTTTTGTACCTTATAGGAGATGTAATAAGATTTTTTTTACATTTACGGGATATGGAAGCGGCTTTGGATTACTAGAGAACACACACAGAGCTCAATGTAACTGCTCCCAGAACAATATTCCTCAGGTGTCGGATGGATCATTAAACTGATTTTTGTGATTTAAGAATTTCAGTTCAATAAATCATTTTAAACAGAATTCCAAAAGTTGTACCGAGTTTCTAGTATTGTTTCTGTAGATATTCTACTCTTTGTATAAAGTAGTTAGAGATATTATAGTAAAATGGTATGATTCACCTATTTTTTGGTCAAAACTTAATGTCCATAGGAGGGAACTACCCACCACCGCAGAGATGGGCAGGATTAGGAGTTGCCCTATCTTTTGCAGTGAGGGCAGTTGACAAGTTCCAGGTGTGGTGAGGCATGGAGGACCACACTGCATCATTCGCATGCCCCATAGAACTCTATGGGACCATGAGTTAGCTGATTGCTAAAGCACACATTCATTACTTCTATGGGCGTATGCCCTTGGAAGATGGTTTCACTGCTCCATGGAGAAACCTTTTTCTGGGGACACGAATGATTGAACATGTCCTAATCCTACTTATCTTTCTGTCTCAGGTAGTCTCTTCTCCTGTCAACGGCATGTGGACGTCATGCCAAGGACTGATGGGCCTATAACATGGGACCATGGAACCATTTTTTGTTGCCTTGAAGGAATGAGACTTAGTACGTATCTGATTGCTAGGAAGCTGACCGATAGACCCACCAGGAAATCATACGATTATAAGAGGGGAGTCTCTTAAGTGTTCCATATGATGGAGTGTAGGCACGCATGTTCATCTTCTATGAAACTTTCAGGATAGTTATGTCCTGAGGCCTTATAGAAGTGAATGGAATAAGTTGACAATGCAACACTTAAGACCAGTCACCCACTATCCCCTGAAAGGAAACCTACCATGAGGAATCTACCATCAGAGGTAGATGCCTGCCTCTGCCTGCCTCTGCCCTAATTTGTAATTTATTCATCCTGGAACCTAACTTGTTAAAAGCTTTATTCTAGTAATATGTAAATTAACTTCAGAGGCTATTGGGGCGTGTACTAGCCAGGCGCTGAAAGCTGAAGCTACTCCGCACCCCAGTAGCCTCTGCAGTTAATTTAAATATTACAATAAAGTTTTTAACACGTTAGGTTCCAGTATTATTACATTACAGATTAGGGCAGAGGCAAGAGGAATCTACCATCACATCTACTTTTGATAGCAAATTCCTCATGGTAGGTTTCCTTTGAAGTATTTATACTGATACAACCCCTTCTATCCTGCATTTTTTCTCCTCAGTCACCTCCTTCTGGATCGAGATAGTGAACATTTTTGTTTAGGAAATGAATCTGCTATATATTGGGCATATCATCATGCCTATTTTTCCCATTACATTACTAAAAGTTGCAATGACTGATATAAAATCCAAAATGTAAACACTATCTTGCAGCTTTTTGACACCAGAATTAATAAATTCCCTATGGTGTATTATTTTTTTGATGTTAAGATCCATTTTAGATGTATTTGCATGTCTGGTCTGGGGGGAAGAGTACATATGGCAAGCATTAGTGAAATCTGTGGCTTAGTATTTGCAGGCATCACACTGTGTTCTGTATAAAGTTGTTATCTTAATATAAAACATTGTGCATACAAGAATTTTAGGAAATGTTTGAGAGTCGGTGGCTTACAGGGTTCATATGAAGAATGCCTGGCAGTGACGCCACATACGTCTTCATGTAGAGAGAATGAAGATTATGAAAACAAAGCAGAGGATGTGGGGAATTCAATATTGTGATCGTACTTAGGAAGCTATTCTTGTCCCGGATTGAGTTTCTTCTTTGTGAATTAAGGGTTATGGCAGTTTAAATCCATATTGCTGAGTAGTAAAGTGACCAGGCTGGCAGCACTTGGAATGAATGATATCAGACATACAATGTGTGGGTAACTCACCCGACTTTATACAAATGGTCAGTAATGGATGATTACTAGGAGGATGCTCATGTTACAGCACTCCACAGAAAAGCCATTGACCTTGTTCCTTTTAAGCTCATATAAAGTGACAAAATCCCTTCCCTATTCATGCCAGTTGATTTTAGAAGCTGAGACAAGTAACCAACACATGTTCATTCCTCTTGTTACACTGATATCAGTGATATCTGATGCAATTGTACTGTACTCCTTCCAAAGTGTTACTATTGTAATTTTATGTTGTCAAAGCTGAAGTCCAAACTATGTCTTCAGCTCGGGTTTATGTGTCATAGTAGGCATTTTGCCCAAGTTCCTCTCCAGTTTGCCAGCAAATAGCAGGTCTTCCACTGGATAAACACTATGGGTGCAATGCATATAGGGTCAGACAAAGACAATGAGCCGTAAGGCTAAATCCCCTTCTCAACTGTGCATACCTAAATGCCCCAACTACCCTAGGCAGTAGGTTACACCTGGCCGACATTCCCTTTCTGCGCCAAAGTGCAAAGACTTCACAATACAAACATAGAAGAGTAGTCAACAGATGCAAGTTAGAACCAAGAGGACAGAATGGCAGAACGAAATCTAAGACCAAAATCGCCCTCATCAGCCTGAAAGGTCACAGATGGTACAGTAGGACTATAGTTAGGACATAATGGACCTGCATCTTCTTTATAACTAATCTGCTATGATGCTATGCATATTAAGATGGTTCCACCATCACCCAACTCCAGAAGACCTGGACATCTTAGCAAATTTGCCTGGGGCTGCCACTGTCCCTGTCGAAGCTTTATACTTTCCTGTTACCAAGGGACCTTAAAAGGTTGGTATTACCTTGAAAAATTATCAAAAACTTTAGAGCTAGCACATATAATTCACATAGAATAAACTAACATCATGAATACATTACCTGAACTTGTGCATTGTACTCATCCTTTGTTACTGCATGTATTGTACTACCGTATTCCTGTACTCCCGTATTCATGTACTCCTGTATTCACAATTCTGTTAATTTTCAATTTTCATGATAACATAGACAATACTAATAGTTATCTGTGCTTGTATGGTCAAAAGAAGCCAGTAGTTTTAACTAAATTATATTACTTTACAGCACTTGTTAAACTGCACATCCCAGCAGTAAGAGCACCAAACACAGACTAGATCTCAGGAGAAAAAAATGGAAACAAGTTGAACATAAACTAAAGCTTACATAACCTTTCCACAAGATTTGCATAAATCAGTATGCTAATGTATTTGTGCACAAAGAGTAATTCTAAATATGACCATTATGTGACCCTGACAGTAAAGGGTTTTGCCCATGATAGAAAGTTCTCAAATTTTAATCCCCTAGTGATGTTTACACAATATAGATCACTTTAACCAGTTACTTTACAATTTTACTAAGCTTTATTGCTATTTAAGTCAATGATGGTCATTGTAAAGTTCCAGAGTGTTGACAGGGACTCTCTAAGCAGACACTTCATGATCCCTCTGTGCTATGAAATGCTGTGTGCTGAAAATGATGTGCTTAGATTTTCAGGGTACAGGGTTTATCTATATTTTTATTCTTCTGCTACAGCTTCTGGAAATTCTACTAGTATCTGACACATAGAAAAAGAGAGATGAGACAGATCATTGATGAGAGATGATGAGATCCACGAGATGGATATAAAACACAATGGCACTCTGCTAAATCACCTATAACACAGACAGATGCCTCTCTCCCAGATAAAGACTTTATCTTGCATGTAGCTTGTAGAGTAAGTATCGGCACACTGCTGCTTGCTGGCAGGTAGTGCCTGTGTCTGAGTTGGTCTTGTAATGCAGGGTGGAATGGGAAGGAGGCAGAAAGCCCTTCATCATGCAGATAGGAGAAGCTATTCATGAGTAGAATCCTATTCATGAAAAGCTATATGAGAAGAATCTGATCATAGACAGCACAATAAAAATTGTGTACATTAGAACTGATACAGACAGGTTGGAATTATATCTGTGAACTGCTGTATTTTTGTTAATAACAGTGAATTACAGAATGTTCTTGAGTATATTTAAGAATCTTGTCTTCATGGGAAAAACCCTTTAAAGCAACTTTCTCTCTGTAGTCTCTATTTCTGATTCACAGTTGACTCTCAGATGGTATATGGAGCCTGCCATACATGGAGTTATGTCTCCCATATGCTGTGTTATCTACCATAACAAACATCAAAAGGGTCTTCTAGGCCAAATAAAATAATACTATAAAATACTGGGTTTTTTTTTGCTTATTTTTGTGAATAAAGCACTTAGGGTAATGTAGAAACCTACTTGCTAGCTCCAGCAGCCCAAGTGCTGCTCCATAATATGACTTTTGCGTAATATGATCATTCAATCCCCTTCAAATGGATGCAACAGTTATTTAAGAGTACATTTTGATATAGAAATGAGATGGGAGGAAGAAAAGACCCTTATTAGTGGAGTAAGAACTTTTTTGCTCTCATAGCGTATATTAAAACGTGTTTGATTTTTCCTTGTACTACTTATGTATGCAAAGTCTGTTGGCCTCACAAATAAAGGAGTACCTAAATTGTGACAATTTTGCCAAAAATTTGCCAAAATTTCAGATAGGTATTGCAAAGTTAAGACTTGATAGATCTGACACTTTGATAAATCTGGTATAGTTTCTGACAGTCTAACTTTTAAAGAAATCCCCAAATCTCGTCTGTTACCAATACAATCCCTTTAATGGTCAGCAGTAGTTTTTATAGTTGGTCATTGCGGACACTGTTGTGCAGCACTAAGATAATATCCATGGAAAAAGGATAAAAAAAAACATTTAAAATAATCACAGCAGCTTTAAATGATATTTAATTTTGCACAATACTTTCCAGTCCTATTCTTGGATGATAGCTTTCCTTTATCTCCAGATAATCATTGATCATCATAGTGGAGCATTGCCGGTGAGCATAAACCAGTCTGCTGTGCTCTGCTCGTACTTATCTCAATAATTTATCCTGTAAAGAAGCAATTACCAGTCCCATCAAAGAAACATATTTTCAAATGAGTCCGTCTTCACAATGGCTCAGCTGCCTCTCTCCTTATTGTCTGTCTCTGCAACCAAGACGAAATGAGTTTCTTTTCCTGCAGTCAGCAAAGGCCCCATAGCCATTTTATGGTTATCATCCTACACAGTGAATAAAAGTAAACCAGCCATTTACAGCCACGGCTCAGAATTATTATTAAACATTATTTAATTGGAGTAAACTTTGCTTTTGAGTTAAAAGAACGAATTCCATGGATGTGATACAAAATATGTTGTTTTAAGCTTAGTAACATATAGCATTCATTTATTCTAGGCATATAAAGGTGGTTTGACACCAATTTATTAACCGGTTAAGGACTGGGCCCTTTCCTGTTTTTTCATGTCCATTTTTCACTCCCCACCTTCAAAAATCTATAACTTTTTTATTTTTACACGTAAAGAGCTGTGTGACGGCTTGTTTTCTGTGTAACAAATTGCACTTCATAGTGATGGTATTAAATATTCCATGCCATGTACTCGGAAGCGGGAAAAAAATTCCAAATGCAGTGAAAATGTTGAAAAAACGCATTTGCGCCATTTTCTTGTGGGCTTGGATATTACGTCTTTCACTGAGCGCCCCAAATGACATGTCTACTTTATTCTTTGGGTCGGTACGATTAAGGGGATACCAAATTTGTATAGGTTTTATAATGTTTTCATACATTTACAAAAATTAAAACCTCCTGTACAAAAATTATTTTTTTGATTTTGCCAACTTCTGGCGCTAATACGTTTTTTATACTTTAGTGTACGGAGCTGTGGGTGGTGTCATTTTTTGCAAAATTTGATTATAATATTTTTTTTAACTTTTTTTATTTTTATTTTTACTATTTTTCAGACTCCCTAGGGTACTTTAATCCTAGGTTGTCTGATCGATCCTATCATATACTGCCATACTACAGTATGGCAGTATATGGGGATTTTCCTCCTCATTCATTACAATGTGCTATCAGCACATTGTAATGAAGGGGTTAAAACGAAATAGCCTCGGGTCTTCGGAAGACACGAGGCTACCATGGAGATGGATCGCCGCCCCCCAATGACATCACGGGGAGCGGCGATCCCAGGTAAGATGGCGGCGCCCATGCGCTGTGAAAACGCCTGCGATCGGTGCTAGCAAAATGCAGCAAAGACTTACCGGCTTTGGAGAGGGCTCAGCCCGTGAGCCCTCTCCATGCAGCGCGACCCGACCGCCGCCGTGAATACACGGCGGGCGGTCGCGAAGTGGTTAAGTAATTTTTTTGTTTTTATTTATTTGTTGTCCGTTATCATAGGGGCGGCCATCTTGCCTCAGCAATGCAAAGCATTTAGTGATATGCTTACAGCAGCCTATTGTTGAACTCGGTTTACTTTTGGAAGCACAGATCTTTTTTTTTCATTAATGAAAAGGGAGGGGTTTTTTAAGTGCACCGGCTAAGAGCAACTTTTTTTTTTGCAACTTTATAGGCACAAAATAATGATAGATCCAGTGCAAAAATTTGCAGAACACCGATGTACTATGTAAGAAAAGGTGCAGACACTCAAAACCGAGTGCCGAGTTTAGCCTGCACCCAAAAAAGTTGTAAATTAGAGACACATTTACTAACTGCGCCAAGAAATTGTGCAAAAAAAAATGCCAAACAAAACAATACATATTATAAATTCAATAAAATATATATTCAATACTGATGGTAGGTAAACCCTTCAAAAATTATAGCATTTTGAAAATTCTTATCGATGTGGTGGGCTACAAATGAACAGCAGACTCATAGTAGACCCATACTACGGTACTTGGTACTTGCATAGACACAAAATCATGTCTTTGTCAAGAAATTACAGTATTCACTTCTTTAGTCCGTGTCTTGGAAGATATAGACTGAGAGATAATTGGAGACAATTGCATAAAAGAAGAAAAAGAAACTTAGAAATCCCCTATTGGCAATGTGATACATGTAACATCTCTATAATGCATGGCTAAAACAGCTTTAGGACTTCCTATATGAATTTTACATCTTAACTGAACACTACATTTTCACATTTACTAATATAGAGTCTGCAACAATGAAATCCTTGGGTCATGTCTTCCATGATGAATGTGGCCTCAGGGATTGGGTAGTGTTAGGAATACAATACGTTCATGCTGATCTTAAAATAGAGTCTATTATAATTCCATGGAAAATGATTGGGATCAGTGGTAGAAGGAAAAAACAAGCTTCTTCTTATATGGAAATGCAACGTTAAATAAGAAAATGTTGCCTCGTTTTCCACCATGAAGCGTAGAATTACTGCCAAACAAGATGAGAACGCTTTGGAATCCATAAAATCTGTATGCGTCGTGTGTACAGGAGGTTAATCAGCCTTCACAAATTGTGGGCATTTTTCAATTTCTTCTAACTAATAATGTTACTGATGTATCACTACCCTTCATAATCCTGGTAGACCTCTAGCGCTCGCAAAGGTCTTTAAGTAATGTAATTTTCAAAACTTCTAGGAATGTTTGAAATTCCCGGAGGAGGGTGCAGAGTTATTTTATTTATGAAGTGGGAATAGAGAGCGGGGATGTTACACAGGGGATCCTGTTAATGTGTTTGATACACCTTTAGAATAAGACTTCAGCTGAGTGATTTTTTGAACTTTTAATAGTCTCTTGGAAAAAAAAAAACAAGAAAAAACATCTGAGGACAAACCAGACGAGAACGTTGCACAGATTTTCCTAATCATCGAGGAATGTTATTTCCAAGCAACACCTTCTTCTTCACCTGAGCTGATAGATACACATTTTCAAAGGTCAGATGTGATACATACACTGATAGGAATTGCAAACTTATCTGACATTGCTTTCTCAAGAACATTTGTGTAGAACACGATCGCTATTTAACCAATATATTAAAATTTATGTTTTCATTATTTTTCTTATTTCTGTTGCAACACATCTGCCTGACCATGAGTAGATAGATACGTATTCATTTATAGAGAACAAATATATTTCATATGCCCTGTACAAATATTGTTAGCATTCACATAGATCCCTGCCCCCATTGGTTGCAATCTATGTTATAGGATAACTCTGTAGCACATTTATGGATTGTGTGTTTTTGCTGGTGATATTAATAATAAATAGATAGATACTAGATAGATAGACATACTGTAGATTGATAGATGCCCTCCAATCCATCTGTCTCCTCGCTTCTCCTCTGCTTCTCTCTGCCAGTCTCTCCACTGGTTACCCATAGCACAAGAAATTCAATTGAAAATACTAACCATGACCTACAAAGCCATCCACAACCTGTCCCCTCCATATATCTCTGACCTAATCAGCTAATACCACCCAAAACTTCATTCCTGTTCCTCACAGGACCTTCAGCTTCATGCTATTACAATCCGCTCTTCTCACAACCTCATGCAGGATTTCTACCGTGCATCTCCCATACTCTGGAACTCTCTACCAAAGTGTTTTAGACCGTTACCCACTTTCCAAACCTTCAAACGTAATCTGAAAACCCACCTGTTCAAGGTCACCTACAATACACAATAACTGTTCTGCTCCCTCAACTCATGTCTCCATCTTCTATAGATTGTGAGCCCTCACTGGCAGGATCCTCCTTCCACTTGTCTCCTGATCACTGTTGTTTTGTACTTGCATTTTGTTCTTCTCAGGTGTTGTACACTAAAACTTTCATGTAACATATCATGTAATGATGTAGGACCTTGACATATGTGTTGCAGGCTTGACATAGGTTTTGAAGGCTTTATATAGGTGTCGTAGACTTGACATAGGTGTTGTAGGCTTTACTTTGGTGTTGTAGACTTGACAAAGATGTTGGAGACCTGACTTAGGTGTTGTAGGCTTTACTTTGGTGTTGTAGACTTGACAAAGGTGTTGTAGACTTGACATTGGTGTTGTAGGCTTGACATAGGAGTTGTAGGCTTGATATAGGTGTTGTACACTAAAACGTTCATGTAACATCATGTAATGATGTATGACCTTGACATAGGTGTTGTAAGCTTTACATAGGTATTGTAGACTTGACATTGGTGTTGTAGACTTGACATTGGTGTTGTAGGCTTGACACTGGTGTTGTAGGCTTGACACTGGTGTTGTAGGCTTGACATAGGTGTTGTAGGCTTGACATAGGTGTTGATAGCTGATCACTTACTGCTGGACTATTAGATACGGTGGGGGGGGTGATCAAGTAAACAAGTCGAAGAGAACAGAAATACCTTGCTTGGGTTCGGGAGGCAAGTATGACTTGCGGTTTGCCAAGAATTAGTTGTTTAGTAGTGACAAGGCATGTGGTATTTAAACGATTGGTGGCCATAATTCTGAAAATTATGAAAATTTTGAGTTTTTAAGTCATCTAAAACTATATCTATAGCTCTTTCTTTCGGTACAGAAAGGATGGGGGAGAACCCCTGCCTCTAACTAATGTGGGTTCGAGCCGCTTAGTATTCTAATACAATATATCTATATAATCAAGAAATTCAGAACTTAAAGGACTTTACCACATGAATAGAAGCATTAACTGCAACCAATGTTGGCATCATAAAAAGAAGCGCTTCAAGAAGGAGTTAGAGTCTGGTGGAGGACACAATGAACTTATGTATTATTTCATGTAAATTACATCTGACAACGAAACGTACAAGTTAACCCTACTAAATAATTTGCTTTGGGTTACAGTGGATGGTATATTTTTGGAAGTTCAAAATTTACGGAAATTTTGAACATTAAAATGTATTACGTTTTTCTAGCAGATAACAGTGACATTTGTGTGTTTTATTGTACGGTTTATATGTTTTTGTGTCTTGGTGTCAGCTCTTACATATCTATACATTACAGAAGATGATATATTTAACAAGCTTCATATTAATGAGGGGCACAGAGGTTTTGTGGCTTGTGACAGTAATATTCCTGTAGGTTGTGATGACTCTCCTGGTTACAAGGGAATTTCTTATGACAGCTGTCAGCTACACAGCAGCTACTGGGCGGGCTGTTACATGCGGAAAATAAGAGTGTGAGCATTCCATACACAGTTCAGAAATATGGGAGGTCCTTGAAGATGACTGAATTACTATAAATAGAAAATGCACACAAATTGCTTGTGTCCCATGAAAGATTTAACACATGTATACTGAGATTTATCGAATTAGAAAAATATGTATTTTTAATTTCTTTATCATCAGCATTTATCTTTTCGATATATTTATATTTATTATCATCTATCTATATCAAGAAAAGAAAGTGAGGCAGCACTGTCTCCAAGCTCCTGATTAGAAGGTTAGCACCTGCAGGTCTGGCAAGGCATATGTAGATATTCAGGTACAAATTTATTTTATTCCTCGTACATTTAGTGTATAACCCTATATCAGCCTACAAAACCTATGTCAAGTCTACCACAAAAAGCCTTTTTCAGTGTACCACACCTATTCAAGCTACAACACCTATCTAAAAGCTACAACACTACGTTTCAAAAGCCTATGATGTCACAGAACAGGGATAATACACACAGTGATGTCACAGTACAGAGATAAGACACACAGTGATGTCACAGAACAGGGATAATACACACAGTGATGTCACAGTAGAGGGATAATACACACAGTGATGCCAATGTACAGGGATTATACATTCAGTGATGTCACAGTACAAGGATAATACACACAGTGGTGTCACAGTACAAGGATAATACACACAGTAATGTTATAGTACAGAGATAATACAGACAGTGATGTCACAGTACAAGGATAATACACATAGTAATATCACAATACAGGGAAAATATACATAGTAATGTCACAGTACAGGGATAATACACACAGTGATGTCACAGTACTGGGATAATACATTAGTATTGTCACGGTACAAGGATAATACACACAGTGATGTCACAGTACAGCGATAATACACACAGTAATGTCACAGTACAGGGATA
Organism: Engystomops pustulosus; assembly: GCA_019512145.1. Taxonomy (NCBI): domain Eukaryota; kingdom Metazoa; phylum Chordata; class Amphibia; order Anura; family Leptodactylidae; genus Engystomops; species Engystomops pustulosus. The sequence continues at coordinate 34,356,069 of CM033641.1, forward strand.
ATACACACAGTGATGTCAATGTACAGGGGTAATACATTCAGTGATGTCACAGTACAGGGATAATTACACAGTGATGTCACAGTACAGGGATAATACACACAGTGGTGTCACAGTACAGGGATAATACACGCAATGATGTCACAGTACAGAGATAATACACATAGTAATGTTACAGTACAAGGATAATTACACAGTGATGTCACAGTACAGGGATGATATACACAGTGATGTCACAGTACAGGGGTGATATACACAGTGATGCCACAGTACATGGATGATATACACAGTGATGCCACAGTACTGGGATAATACACACAGTGATGTCACAGTACAGTGACAATACACACAGTGATGTCACAGGACAGAGATAATACACACAGTGATGTCACAGTACAGGGATAATACACACACAGTGATGTCACAGGACAGAGATAATACACACAGTGATGTCACAGTACAGTGACAATACACACAAGCATGCTGCATTGCAGAGATAATACACACAGTGCAGATGTAATAAACCTGCTGAGAGCAGCAGATCTATGGCTGTGCGGACCCTCACAGATCTGATATTGATAACCTTTCCTTACGATCGGCCATCAATTTATTTTAGCCAGTAAAATCCCTTTAAGACAATTAGAGCGAATACATCTTATCAATCATTTTTGTCATCTGATCGGAGCAGCTGTCGCTGTGTGTCGGTAACATACTGCTGCCATAGCTGTAATATACAGTAGGAGGGAGGAAAGGATAATGTAATAACTTAATAACATCCATTTCAGTGTGGATTGTAGAAAATGAGCCACATACGTATTGTCCTGTAACTAATAACAGACATGGACACAAAGCCAAACGTGACAGATCTTTATCCAAACATCCTACATAATACACAATATGGATGTATTGTTATATATGTACAGCATAATAACCCCACAGTCAGCCCTTCTTCCATAGAAATCACATCCGCTGTGTAAGCAGCAACACAATTATGTGTCTTATGCCCGAACTTTTCTTTCGCTACATAATGGGAAAGGTTAAATCCAGAATCGCTGTAAAATATTCATTCAGAAGGAAGAAATTGCTCCGTTGCATGCATCCACTCGCGCTTCTGCATCGCAAATGGATTAATGGAGCTTTCATGTCATTTGATCATTAAAATATGTTGGAATTGTTTCCATGTTTTCTCCCATTCGGATCATAAACTAATTGTGTGTAGAATGGCCGCTCCCCATTCTATATTTGAGCCGCAGGAAGAAAAATATCTTTTGGAACATTGACGACCCAAGAGGCGACTAAATGTAAAAATTCACCAAGCAAATGAGCGTTTCGTGAGACGATCGGCCAAAATATCGGATGATCCATAAGTTAAAACGTTGGCCGCTTCCAAGTTCAAGTTTTGCAGGGATTCTCAGACAGCCCAGATGTTGGAGGGTGTAGAAATGTGTTTACGCCTGGGTGCCGGACACCAGCAGAATCGATGGCACTTTGGATCAGAATGATGTATAGATTAGAGGGAGAATGAAGGCTGAGCTAAGGACAGATCAATGCTAATAACATTATTCAACAGGATTGGAATTTTCAACAAGGGCTGAACGCTATTATACTTTAACTACAAGACGGCATCTGTTTTCCATAAAAAAACAACTTCTTGCATGTAATAACATACATTATGTTATAGGGCTGACTGATACAATGAGTAATGACTGTATACATTGCGGGATTTTACATACTAAAGGGGTTGCGCTGAGTTGGAAAAATATAGGTTGTGTCTAATATTGCAGCTCAGCTGTTTTTGCAAGGAGTTTTTGCAATACCACACACAACCTGTAGATGAGAGGGGCACTATGTTTAGAAGAAAGCAGCCATGTTTACAGAATTCTGGACCATACTCAAGGTCCATCTAGGGGGGTAAGGTTCTGAGTGTGGAAGACACTTCTTTGTCAAGAAGGTGAATAGACAACAACATAGGGGCTCATTTACTAAGGCCCCCTGCGGACCGCACTTTCGTTGGACATCCCCGCGATTTCCATTTTGCGCTGCTGGGACAGGGACTTAAAAGTTTTTTTTGGCGCCCGCGATCAAATTTTGGCGTAATTGCACCGGCTTTCATGCGACAGAAATCGGGGGGCGGGCAGTCGGACGATCCGGCGGATTTGGACAAACCGCAGGATTTAACTTCAAAATCGTGTCGCAAGCAAAGCACTTACATGCACCGAGAGGAAGATGGTGAACTCCGGTGGACCTGAGCGGGGAAGCGAGCGCACGATCTTCTGAATCGCAGCACAGTGCATTCTGGACAGACAATGCACTTTCGGGAACTCCGAGGGACTGGGTAAGTAAATGTGCCCCATAGTGTCAAGTGAATACAAACAAATATGGACAATTTAGGGCCTTGGAGGAAATGTGATCTATTGTGTATTGCCATCTCAAGCTAGTCATACAGAAAGACCCCATGCCTGACATGTCCCCTTAGATCAGTATCGCTTGTAGGCGGCCATACAGAGATGTAAGGTTACAGAGTTAAAATATACAAATACCCTTTAAGGGGCTCTATAGCATTGAAAAAAGCTCCTGTTTTCTAGAAAATACACCACAAGTTGTGTCTGATACTGCAATTGAGCCAAATTCTCTTCCATGTATGGGAATTGCAATACCAGACACAACCACAGCCACAGGTGAGGCGTTGTTTCTGAAAAAAATAATAGACATGTCTATATAATCCTTGGCAACCACTTAAAGAAATTAAAGCCCAAGATGCTGATACATCATTGCCTCTTAAAGGATTAGAAAAACATGGCTGCTTTGTTTCAGAAACAACGATACACCTGTCCAGAGATTGCCTGAGATTGTAGGTTAGCTCTTCTATTTTCAATGGATCTTAATTGCAGTATCAGACACATGTCTGGTGCTATCATTTTTAAAAACTGGAAATTCAGTGCAGGGAACTGACAATTTGTAGCAGCAAAGTCCTGGGGTTGACTACTTAACTAGAGATGAGTGATTAAATTAAAAAAGTGCAATTTCATATGAATTTCATGAAAAATGTAATGAAAACCAAAGTTTAGAGACTTGGAAGTTGTGGAAGCCATGACCAATCTCCTGGAGTCATTTGTGGCTGGTTCTTCATCCGGTCACAGCTAAATTTCTACTAAGAACGGGAGTTTCTCAAAGAGTATCCACCATCCTGGAGTCCTGACAAAGGGGCCAGAGCTGCATTACCCAGGGGGCATCGATCAGGTGATATCCTTCCTGGATATTTGGTAGCTGGTGTACCCACTCTCCTCATGCCAAGTCAGGGCTCCAGGGGTTCGGTTTTCGAAATTCGGTGACTGAGATGGTGTGTCAGGCCATGCTTGAAAGGGCTCTTGGAAGTCGGTCACTGCTTCCACAAACTTAGGTTCAAACTTATTTTATTCAGATTCTTACACTCAACCCCAACCCATTTAGGTTAACTCAACCAGTGTCGGAGATGAATTGGCTTGCCTATGAAAGTTGCTTGCATTAGAAGACATTGTATAAGAGGCATGTGAAGAGATAAGACCAATCTCAACAAAGAACCATGAGCCTTTCTTGCACAACTGAACTTTTGTCATAGTTTGTATCCTTGGTACTTTTAATAAATAGTTGAGGGAAGCGGTGACTGCCTGCGGGAAACATACTGTATCATAAGGAGACAAACTAGTACCCGCTAAAGGTCAGTGTCAGTCATTTCTTTCTACGATCTCTTTCAGTGGCAGCTGCTGCTTTCCTTTCAAAGCTGGGAAAAAAAAAATATTTGGCTTGTTGAAAGAACAGCAGACACGACTTACTACAATATAAGCATCCTGTGCAGTGCCTTACAATATGCTTGGAAATCATTTTAGGGCAACTTTGCATAAGACATTGTGCTACATACTCCACAGCCATTCATCAAATGAGTACAGGAATATTACTGTCATACTCCAACTGCAGAGGAAATACAAGGAAAAATATATCACCTCATTCTTCCCGCGTGTTCATAAAATATGATGTATTGATTCATTTCCAACACTTGGGGACTTGAGGAATTTTTTTTTGTGCTAGTAAAAGTTATGCATTAAGTGGCTGAAGATGTGAGCCTTTAATAGGGAGAAAATTTGCATGTAATATGCAAACTATTAACTGGAAACAATAAATCTTTTTTAGGTACTTTGGGCAAATAAAAGAAATGAAGGTCGCGTTATTATACAACACTTAGGCGTGCATATGGAAATGTAAAAAAAAAGTGCAATTAGAGTCATGGAAGGAAGAATGACAATGATAAAAGTCTGTTTAATGAGATGCAGCCGTATACAAAGCAAGAACTTTTTTGATGCGCGCAAGGCCGTGTACTTTATGTGCTCCAGTTATTATGCATTTGTCTAAGTGACTACTAAAACTCTCTGATCAATCTGTCTAGAAGAAAAAAATGAAGATGGGATATCGACTTTGGGAAGGCTCTAGTATTGGATCTGGTTAAGGGTTTATTGTTAATGGGTCTCCCATAAACCTTTGGATTGATGGGGGTCCAACTCCTGGACCCTGCACTGATCAGCAGATTACAACTCAACAATACAATGAAAGGTGATCCTTCTGACCACAACTTGGAACACTCTACCAAAATCTTCTGATCAGTGTTGGGTCAAGATTTCACACCAATTTCCAATAAATTACCTTACCTCGTTAATTGTTAGTCTTGTAGAACCCTTTAAATGGCTACCATGCTGTGCATGTGAGGTCTGGTGCACACGGCATTCATAAGGATCTGCCCTTCTATCATTTTTGAAGAAAAGTCAGATCCTGACCAAAAAGCCAAGGAAAACGTTGAAGAATACTTCATTTATCATCATTTATCATCATAACCTTTATGAGAAAGAGGCTTCAGAATGTTTGACATGGATGGAGGTTCGAATTTGTTTTTTTTCTTTTGGATTAACACTTATAAAAAAAGTTGCATACAAATGATGATCATTTGATTTTTAGCTTTATTAGTGGAAATCAGAAGAAATAGTCAACACTAAAACATATCTCAAATACATATCTTACCAAGATTGTGCATTTTTTACCTACTTATATTTAATTGACTCCCATGAGTGTATATGGGTGCTATATTGGTGCTATGGTAGATATTGATAAGATCCAGCACTGTTATGATGCCTTAAAAACACATTTCCATGGGTATAATACCCTACCGTACAATTAAGTGTTTAGCCCAGGAGTCAATTTCAATTACTATGACTATACCTGCCTAAGACCTTCCTGCATTGTTGCCTTGAAGACCAGTGTTTATATATTTATTTGTGAATATTACAATTATGGAAGACAGGAAGTGATGTCATCAGTATGTCCTTATCATATTACATAAATGCCCTTTAAACAAAATTATCTAAATATGCACAGGATGAGTAAAACACCCTTTTAGTAAACATAGGGGGAAAAGGCCCATCTTTTAAGTAATGCACTTAACATGACCACTATCTTTGAAGCTACTATAATGGATCCAATGGGATGGAAGACATATTATATATCAGAGAACACATAATTGTCCCTTAAATGAAAACGCTGCAATCAAATTAGTAAAATCTCTTGGGGTTCTTGCAACAAAAATTATCACCAAGAACTAGGAATGTTTCCTGTGATGGACAACTTTTTGTTCAATCAGCTGTTCATGGTGCTGAATGCAGAGTTTAGGTCCAATCAATATTAACCCACATGAGAATCCCAGGAGTTGATAAGTTTCGAATCACAGAACATGTTGCCAATCTGATTGTTGGAATCACTATATGAGACAATTTTAGTCTTCTTTGATCTGCCACATGAGAACATTTCCATTGAAAAACTTGCCCTGGATCCAATATGACGGCTTTCAAAATGGGAGCCAAGTTCTGGCTACAGTCTAAAAGGGGTATTCCGACTAGTAATTTTATCTTTGGTAAACATATATATATATATATATATATATATATATATATATATATATACAAATATATATATAACCTTTTCCCATGTAAGTACATTTTGATTTAATTACAGTGAATGAATAAGAAAATCTACCAACACAGTCCTCTAAATATGCAACCTAAAAAAAACCTGCTCTGATTTGAAGAACTCCTGAGAAGCTTGAATTTAATAAGATCCCTTGCAGAAGAGATATGATGGATATTATGGATGGCTGGCTATTTATATGAAATCATGCATGCCCATCAGACCTGGTCTACAAGAAGTACCAGAAAACTCTAATGAAAAAAGTTTTCCTGAACAATCCAATTTCTGAGAGTCATGTCATAAATGAATTATCAAAACAAATATATTCTTCAGCAGTTTTTCTAAGATTCACTTTTTGCTCTAGAATCTCCGACTGTTATGCACCATTTGGGTTATTCTGGGAGGTCACTATGAAGTAGTCCATAAAATTGGCTAACTACTAAATTATCGGAAAATGTCGGTAACATAGAGCATGTTTAGAACTTTCCATTATTCCATCTGAAATGAAAGTCTGAGCACTAAGGGTGAAACTGGCCAACCAGAGGACCAACTGAGTCTAACACTTCCTATGATGGGCTAAAAGACTGAAAAAAATGATTCTTTAGGCCATTTCCTCAACTTAGACTATGCTAAACAATATGTGCAATTCACAATGATCTGCCCAATCTAACCTTATCTTGGATGGTGCTCTGTGTAGTAGTATTCCTCTCAATGGTGTGCTCTTATAAAGCTTTCAAATACTGTAACCATAATATATAGGGACTAAGAAGCAGTGTAAAACAGCATGGGGTCTATATAACAATGTTGTCCATCACCATGTGGTTAAAAAATAATATACTGTTGAATGCTCAAGTTGTAATAGTGTAGGCTACTTAAAGGGATTTTTCAGGAATTTGTTATCAATGGTGAATCTTTAGGGTATGTGATCAATAGCAGTTTAGGGGAGGCCCCCTGCACACAGGAACCGCCACAACTCATTTAACAGTGTACCAGAACTAAGCTTAAGCAACCAGACCTACGCTACCTGGTGCATAGTGATCCTGGTCAGTAACTAAGCATCTGCTTTGGTATGGTATGGTGGACCATCCATGGGGTGTCCAAAGTTGGACTCCAACCAATCTGCAATGATCTATCCTTAAATAGTAAATTCCAATGAAAACTTTTTGAGTAAATTTTACTACATATTTCTCAACCAATACCATCACACAATGACAAATATCTTGTCCAGACATGATGTTATCCAGAATTCTATAATATCTGAATAACACAGCGATACAACAAATAGTAAATTGCGATAGTATTGAAAACAATGGGGAAACCCTTTCAGAAATGACAACCCTAGCAGCAAATCTTGAAGACCAACCAAAGAACAAACTGCCAGAGGTTATGGCAGATGACCAGTTTCTTTTTCCTTAGGGGTGTCAGTTGCACTGCTTGTTGGTAAATCAGTTGCATAACTCGGGGACATCAGTTGGCATTGATTGGGTCATCAGTTGTATTAGATGTGGGTATGGTCACTGTTGTGTGTGAATACACACCAAATGAACCTGCTCAAAACTCCAGGTGCACAGTCCTCTGAGAGTACTTCTCTTCTCCCAAGCAAACATAAACTTCAGAACAGTTGAGGTCGGCACTTTTTGTTTCACCGGAATTCTTGAATCCTTTATTCATACATGGTGACACAGCAAGTTACAGGTATTAACACATTAGTGAAGAAAAAAGCATCTTCTTACGCATTTCTGAACGATAAGGTCCTTAGTCATAGATGGCTAAGGACCTTATCGGTCAGAAATGCGTAAGAAGATGCTTTTTTCTGCACTTATGTGTTAATACCTGTAACTTGCCGTGTCACCATTGATGAATATAGGATTCAAGATTTCCGGTGAAACAAAAAGTGCCAACCTCATCTGTTCTGAGGTTTAGATGTGGGTATCCCTTGCATTGCTTGCTGAAGCATCAGTTGCATTGCTCCTTGGGACATCAGTTGCATTATTCGGAGACATCAGTTGTCACTGATTGGGTCACTTGTGGGTATCCCTAGTATTGCTTGCTGAGGCATCAGTTGCATTGCTCGGGATATCAGTGGATACTATTTTCTGGGCCCTCAACCGGCCCAGGGCTCCACAATACAAAATAGTAAAATGGGGGTATATTTAGTTAAATGTTTCCCGGCTTCGTATTTCTTCTTTTTTACCAAGTGTACAACTCAAAGAAGAGAAATAAATCAGTCTCGACAGCATCGACTTTTTTTCACACCTGGATAAAGTTGATTAAATGAGTGCCATTTATGTTAAATATCTCTTGTTTCATCAATGCCTCATTTTACCGACTTGTTAACTGCTCGATGTTATTTAGGAGCGGAGTTTGTCCTTTGTTTGCATCATTTCATGTATGAAAGGGGTAGACAAACAACACGACTCAGGAAATAAGGCAGATGTAGGCAAAAGTGAATCATCACGTAGGATTGAGCAGATTCCTATAAACATTGTTTAAGTACGGCACATGGGTATTTTATACATAAATAGACGAATTAAATTTAGCAGAACATAAACATGCCATATGGGTTTACGTGAATGCTTACGGCTTACGTGAATGCCATGGATGTGGTGCGGAGCTTGGAATATTGGTGCAGAGCTGAATCAGTTGCTTAACTCTTTGCACATCATTTTGGTATTTTTTAAGAAGATACTTGCGGTATTATAGAAATCCACAAATGGCCTTATGAACAAACTCATTTTTATCCCCCAAAGGGAAATTAAATGAGCCTGTCCTGCTTGTTTTTTAAGCCAACAATTATTTAAGCAATCTTTTTTTCCCCTTGTGGATATCCTCACCTTCTGTTGGGAAGCCACAGGACTTGGCCTGCTGCCCTTTGCTTTATTCGGTCTGTGCCTCATCTCCGGGCAACTAATGAACTACATTGGCTCTCATTAGCCTCTTTACAGTGATGCCATTCACATTCGCTCTCCTCGCTTGATCTCATAGGTCGCTATCTTACTCTGATATTACATCTAAAAATTAACTTCTAATTAGTGAGGTGCATTGATCCAGAAGACACGTTAAACTCTAAATTCAGACATCAGGGGGGCATTACACAGCCCACATTCTACATGAATGGAGCACAAACATCAAGCCTGCTTAATCGCTTCTTAAAGGGACGTCTGATGTGCAAAAAGCTTGAAACATTTTTAAAAGTGGAAACATATGTAACTTATTAAAGTGTTGTAAACAGTGCACAGGGATTGCGTCAGCAGCACAACTAAGAATTGGAGAAGGGACAAGTCATAGGCTTCAGATTTCCTCACAATTTCCAGTTTATGCATGTGATTGAAGACTTAAAAAAAATTGTAACCTCTCCTGACATTTCTGTTTTAGTAAATATTTGTATCACTAATGAAATAACAAGCCTTAGTCAAGTTTTCTTTATGTTCTTCTGTCTTTCCGCATTGTAAATGACCAATAAGTTGACAGGTGGGTGTTACCAGTTGGGAATGTGTCTCTTCACTCTCTACACAGTAAGTGCTGATATATCCGAACATTCACGAACACAACCCTTGACAACAGAAAAGGTAGCTTCCCCTTACCAAGTTATTCATACCTTGAAAAATACTGCATACAGTACATTTATAAGAAATAATGCCTAAATGATTATTCCATGGGGAATATAAGTATTTAGACATGTCAGGACAGGAAACAGCTCTACCTTTCATTTTTAAATAAAATTGCTCGTAATTGGAAGTTTCTAATGCGAAATATGCAAAAGGTCTCATAAGGGCTCATTTGATGATATCCTCTTACATGAATACACCAGCTCCGTCTATAACTTATGACTTATAAATACGTTGATTAAAAATACATTGAACCCTATTTGAAGTGACTATGTCTTGGGGGTGATGTTCTGGAAAAATATGGTCATTAAACAGGTAGTACAGGAAATTGTCCCATTTGGTCAGGATAAAGGGGTGGTCCTAAAAAGAGGTGATCATCTATACAGGTTTCACTTTAAGTATAACCTTCAAATGTATGGTTGATGGGATTTTGAGACACTTCACATTTATATTTATAGCAACAACTAAAGTGGATTAAATTTGTTAAGAATCATGATAATATGGACACTTGGTGCTTATAGTCAGTTAATATATCCATATTATTTTGATCTACTTTGTTAAGATTTTAGTGTTGAAAAACACTATCGGCAGATTCTGCCAATTACATCCTAAGTGTTAGCTATCACGAGATTGACTAAAACTTGGCACTTGATTTCGAGAGTTGGATGACACCCCACAGCTCATTTATATGGTGGCAACACAAATTCTACTTTGCCATTAGTCTAACTTGTGCTTGAAACTTGCATCATTTGCCAGTGTAATAAATGTGGTGTTTTCATAGAGTTCTTTATTGGTGTTGAAGATTTATTTTACAAAATTGTATTATTTTGTAGGAAATGCAATAATGAACCATTTGTCTTATATTATACAAGAGTATAGCCTTAACATTGAATATTCTGAAAAATCTAGCACATTGTATATGGACTTTTAAACATTTGGGTCACTCACAGTGGTGAATCAGGTACAGAGTAATTTGATTCATATCCTGGTGTGAATCAGCTCTTGGCCCATTCAGCTCGCTTTCCCTGTGGGCCCATCATATCACAGTTCGATGCTGCTTGCAGTAAAATAGAATTTCATCACATTATTCCTTAGGCTAACACACTGGAGCTTCAGAGCATGACCTCTTGTCCAGCAAACGATTTCTCTCTGGAATATGCCGTTTTGCCTCCCTGGCTTTGTAGAATGCCCTGATGTATTTCTCAGTTCTATCGAGTCCTTCTTTTGCCATCTCACAAAACTAATAGGCCCTATACCAGACAAAGGTAATTCTTAATTCTCCTAAGTTGTAGAGAAAAACCTTTGAACCTTGCAATACCCTGGTGACATACCCTGTACCGGAGGAATTTATTGAAGATTTTTCTAAGAAAATGGAGAAACTAGATATATTCATAAAAGTAAATAATTGTATTGCAATGGTGTGGCTGTATTTTATATCCTTTTTCTATAACCATATATACATGATATTATGTTTTGTATTATATCATGTAGATTTCCATGTTACTATTGAAATTGACTTTGAATATGTTAAAGGTGTCCATTTTTCATTACTTCCTAAGCCAAAACTTAGGATCCGGTTGAACTCATAACCTTATGGAGGGTTACTTGTGCCGTGTCTTCACCTCCCATTCAAACTTTCCCAAGGAATCAAATCTGGGTGTCTATCACAGAAGTTAGGAGTTGCAGAACAACCATACTTTGTCGATAGGTAGACCAAAACGTTAAATCAAAGTAATTTTTACATTGTATAAATTGACAAATGATTAAATCCATCATTATGTGATCATCTTCTACAGTGCCGCATGTGTCAGGCTGAGTTCTCAAATAATGTCAAATCTGCCGCCAAATTTAATAAAAACTGTGGTATTATTGAAATTCTCATTTCGTTATTGAAGAGCTGTTTGATAACTCCACCAACGGCATGTGGGTTGGCTTATGGTAACATACGCATTGCACAAACTGTGAGGGTAGTTCATTCTCGACTATTTTTGAAAAGTATTTATTTTGTGTAATTGGTCGGCACAGATCAATAGCAAATTAAGGAGTTATGAAAAATTAAGGATGATTGGTTATTGTACATGTTTTCTTGTGCCCTCATATTACTTCTTGGCTCAATACATCCTAAATTTAGTATCATGCGATTACCAATCCAGATAGCTGGAGCCCACATGAAATGTAAGCAAGGACTCATCAGCACATCTCCTACAATTCTCATTATATGGATCATCCAAAATTAAAATGTGACTCTTCACATCACGCAAAGGAATCATTGTTTCTTGGAGTCAGTGGGCGGCTGGGTTAAAATAAGTCAAAGCTGAAGTTCCGCTCTGAAATAATCATTAAACTTCTCATACGGATTATTTAATGTCAATTTTTGGGAGCAATTGCAAATTTCCCTAAGTCAGTTGTAGCCTAGAAATCTAAATAAAATATGTAATTCTATCCATTTCTCAGTGACAAGTAATGTCATGAAGACACCCATTTCCTTTTAATGGTAACATACATAATTCTGAATCATTTGACCGAAACGGAAGAGATGAGTGGGGCTTAGACATAAAAAATTTACTCAGTATTGCCAATTATTTTTTAGCAGAAAACCTAAAATGATATAACGAGTTCATGCGTAGGAAATATTGTCATGGTTTCCAAAAACCGAGACACCTATTAATATGCTGTTGCCGACTAACATAAATAAGAACTTCTAGACATCTCATCCGCATAAGAATTTGCTGTCAGACTTTTATCAATGTAGGAGCAACATAATCTGACTTATAATATCAGATATCTTCAGTTGCTTTTCAAGGATAAGATGTCCGTTTTCTCCATTTTCCTGCCGCCTGACAGTGATGTCATTAACATTCGCAAAAGCCATAAATATTAATGACATGACACATATATGAGATGCAATGAGCTTCGGTCTATTATGAAATAATATGTCTGAAAAGGCTTTTGTTAAGTATGATAATTCATTCTCGACTTGCAGAAGCACAATGGGAATAAAAGTTCAAAATAGTCAGGGCAGATCATTTGAAAAGCTCTATGATTTCCTCTAATGGAATCTCTGGTAATATGACCCTTTGGAGGACTTCAAGACATCTAGACACTTCCAACTGGAATGAAAGAGCAAGGTCAAGGCAGATTGCTTCACTGACACATTTATCTGCCGATAACATTAGGACTCGTATATTATTCGGTTATACATATTGTCGTTTCGTGTTCTCATGAGATATGGAGACGACAGGTGGGACAAGCTTAGGTGCACGTTGCAAAAAACAAGGAAACGGGCTCTACAGTAAAACTTGATTACACATCGTTTCTTTTCATTGAATGTGAATGTTCGTAGAAAGTGATAATTGGTGAATGTAAATGAGCAAAATGTAATGTTGTTTGCAAATTTGCTAGCTGTTTGTGTTTATTTACATATTCTGCCTAGCAACAGTTGGGTTAGGATCTTTGATTCCTGGCACATTACTAGTGTTAATCTGACAATGCAGTTTACAAAGTGCTGAGTGCTAACTATTTCAGCTTTTCCTTTTGCCCCTCACACACATGCATGTGTCACTGAAATGTTCTCTGCGGTGAATAGGGTGTTAAGGAACTGTGAGACTCAACTGGTTGTTCCTCATCTCCATTGAGAACAAAAAACATCGGATGGGGTATGAAGAGCGTACCAGAGGTGATGAGGGCCCACCTCCCATCCATAAAATCCTGATGTAGGATATATCATCTATAAATTATAAAAATCCAGATTATATTGGATCCATTCAATGGGTTTGTCATCCGCAGGATATTTGGGCCATTTGAACTTTGGCCCATCAAAGGATTTTCTGGTACTTTGGTATGCCAGTCCAACCCTAAGAACAAAAGTATTGGATATGTTGAGAATTATCACACACTCCACTTCTTTGTCCTTACATCTTCCATCAGTTGAAATACAAGACACCCCTACATACTTAGCTGGTCCTCTGGATCTTTGGGCCGATTATAATGTGTTAGAGCCTTGACCCACCAAGGGATTTACTTTCATGTGCCAGTTTGACCCTGTGAACAAAAGTATTAGGTATGTTGAAGTTCAGCATATCCTTTCAGTCATCTGAAAGTCAAGCCAGCCCAAAATACATAGATGTCTATCTGGAAGTGCCGAATTAAAAAGTTTCGGGTGACAAACATCAAAAGGTTGGAATATTGTTTTACTGGAAGTAATCAAATGGGGTTTATATTGAATAATGTCAAACAAAGGATCCTGAAAACCTTTCTTAATTAATAAAGCCATTTCTTTATTATTTCAAATATTTTAAAATGCACTTGTTTTGTGAACCCCATTTGTTCGTCCATATGTATTCTTCCTATTAAAATAAAGAACCAAATTTTTGACCAAGCAATGAATAAACTCTCAGGAAATCATAAACTATGGATCCATGAGTTTACATCTGTGCTTTCAGGGACTCTCAATTATTAAACTCTTCATTTATGCTAGATCCTGATCATTGTGTCCTTCTCCTTACATGTAGATATGACTAGGGTTTAAATACAGTACAGTGATGAAAACTGTAAGCGTTAATCATCTTTGTAAATTTTAAAGTGGGTTGGTATAATTACCATTAGGGCTCGTTGACAACTACCACCCTACCTTAATAATTAAATTATTATAATTTTATAAGGCAGTGTTGGTGGACCTATTGAATGGGTGCCAGAGGTGGCACTCAGAGCCTTTCCTCTGGGCACCCAGGCCTTCACCCCAACACAAAGTTTGCCAGACAGGACTCAAGGCTTCGTCCTGAGGTCCAATACAGCCCATGACTTGCTATGCTCAGCGCCGTTTTAAAGCGACATCCTTGGCTGCCGGGGATACAGGGGGAATGAGAAGGTGTGGATAGAAACAGATTATTGTTTTAGCTCCTGCTCTGGGAACCCTGATTCTTCCTTCAGGGGACCCTGGAGGAAAGCTAAAATCCATATTTCTCCATCATCAATCTATTGTATTGGTGAACTCAGGACACCCATACGATTAAAACCTGTGATACAGCAGGGATCAATAAGTTACTGCTTAAATTGTCATATGGGCACTTTGCGACATATAAGTGGGTTTTGGTTGTACTTTGGGCACTCTGTCTCCAAAGAATTGGGCATCACTCTTATAAGGCAAAATATTCAGTGCCCTGATTGCAATAGTATCTATATGTTAATATCAGCATTACTATAAAAAAATTTTTCTTTCAATAAATTCCAAATTCTAACATTTTTTAGTAAAGCAGAAAAATGTCTGAATCCCCTACTATCCATATTCTATATAAAGAGTATTGTAACACACCAAGGAATCTCGTCATATTGTACTTGTTTTTTCTCTTCAGATGTAGAGATTGAGGGGTCATTCTGGAAGTATTGATGGTCACTGCACTTAATTAGAGAAGCCGAGCAAGATCAATGCTCATAAGGCTTTAACACAATGCAATTTATGTGGCCCCCACATTTAATTTCCTAGACGAGCTCAAATCTTTGTCTGTGTCTCTGCCGTTTTGCTGATCTACACAGATTTCATTACACATAATGTATGGACTTAAGACATTGTAAATGTAACGGCCATGATTCAACAGGGGGTATGCCATAGATTTAGAGCTGACTCGGCAACATCATTTGATTACTTGGTGCATAGGGCAGGAGAGTTACGAAGTCACTAGAGATGTCCCAACAAATTTTTTTTTATAACAAAATATTCAATAAAAAGTTGTGGACACTCAAATCCTTTAATTTATGTAGATATCATAATGATGAAGTATACATCAGAAGTTAATAGATTATGACTTCACTATGTCCTGTGTATGGAGACCTCCCTATGTTCTCTTAAAGGCAGGTTTAAGAATAAAGAAGGACTACACATGTCGGAATTCAGCATGCCAAATGCTTTGGATCTGTGGTACATATCAAGAAGATCTAGTAGTAGCTTGGTAGTCTTTGGTGAATTTGGGTGTCCAGGTTACATGGGGTTTAGCTGCAGCAGACTGTGTGCCTTTGTCTTGGTCTCCTCTCCTCCAGACATATACAGCTCAATCAACCCTTTCCACTTCCTGCCATGTGCATTGAGCAGGCAAGGGAGGGTGATAGTGTGAAAAAGAAGAAGAATGTCTTAAGGAGATCGGGACACAGCTCTATGCCCCAGGACTCTCCAGACACTACTGACAGGGAGCCGGGTACTGTGAAATAAAGTTTTATAAAGTACTGAAATGATAAAGAATGCTGGCATTTTTAAAATTAGCATAGCATAGAATTTTAAGAACTGCCACAAGCTAAATATGACATTGCACGTGACAGGTTCGATAGAACCTATCTTGTATGTATTCTGGGGACTGCTTGTATTAGGGATCAGCAATTCCTGATTCAGGCTCCCTGATGTATAGCACTTGTATTTCTTGCCTCTATTTCCTATTGCTCTGTTTGTTATATACATGTCCACAGCTTACTTAGGAGGATGGTGGATCGGTATAAAGTTCATATAAGTATACATAAATATTGCATTGTGTTACACTGCCATAAAAATTCATTATTCAATTTTTATGCTTATGAGATTTCGTTAGAATATTTAGCATTCTTATAAATTCTAAGATTCGGAGCTTCTATTCCATGGGGCAGAGGTGATCTATTTAATATTCGCTAAAAACAAAAGAAGGTACATCTAGGATAAATGGTATTTTATATCTGATGTCGCCTTAAATTTTTGTAAAATACATATAGGAAAAAATAGAAGACAATGTCAAGAACGTAAGGGCAAATTGTTCAATGCGTTTTGAATTCTTCTCATGATAGAAACTTTTTATATAAATATATAAAATTTTCTTTTTTTTTCAATGTCACCGTTTTTTTTTTTATATTGGCTTCACTTGTATTATAGTTGCTTTTAAGTATAGCAATGCAAACAACAAAGAGGAAGTTGAGGTAGGAACTTTCCCCATCGCACAGAAACTCTTCTAATCTTAGCCTTGAAGGTATTTTAATATTCAATGCAACTTCTGTTATAGAAATGTACTTCCACCACAAAAAATGCACCTTTGGGTTGTCCCATAGCATATGCAGCAGAGAATCAACCGGCCCATATGTCCTGCAGCAAAAGCTTTTAATCTGCTCTCCCAATCCTGTGCGCTCTCTCCTGGGAGAGGAATCCTGTATAGTATTTTAAAATTAATTAGTTATACATCATTATTTCAGACAATTTAACTATCCTTCATTTTTAAAGGCTCTTTCTGGGCCGCGCATATGCAGTTTTAATTAATGGCAACCGATTTTACTGCTAGACTGTAAACCGAAAGTTTAATATACTAAAATAATTTGGTGCATTGTTTGGTCTTTACTTGCTCATTAAAATAAACAACAAGGTGCACTTTGGGGGTTGTTGTTATTGTTCTCGTCAGTATCGGTGTCGGAACGATTCAGACTTGGAAAACACGATACGTTTGTGAATTGAGGCATCGTTAGGTTGTCCACTGTAGAACATGATTTTTCATGTAAGCTAAGAAGGTGCAAAATAAAAACAGCCCCCTCTCCTCCTGCCCACTTGTATCATCTGTCCATGTTTTTCCAAAAAATACTGAAGGTATGTGGATCGCAGGAACACCTGTTCAATGTTTAAACTGACTATGCAAGTAAACCAAGAGAGCTGAAGGAGGCTGAAGTTATATTCAACAAATAACCTAAATATTTTAATTATTGTTTATAATATTCATTTGTGATATTTCTAATAATTTTTTTTCACACTATTATTATTATTATCAGAAAATAATATTTTCATGTTTACATTCTGCAAAAAAAAGTCAGAATGATATCCAGGTAAATAAATGATAACTAGGGATGAGCAGGTTCCAAACCGCAATGTTTGGGTCTATGTCGGCATTGACTATGGGAAAACTACCACCAGGATGAAGGATTGTAAACCAAGCATGCTGACATACTGGCAAATGCCCCCTCTGTCAGTATCTGCTCTTCTTGTAGCTTTGTATGCCATTATTTTTACAAAAAAAGGTTTTACTAATTATGTAAATGAGCATGTGGGGCTTCAGGCTCTATTACAACAATGGAGCACGGAGCCCCTCAGGCTCCATTGGATCATTTATAAAGTTTGTTTTGTAAAGACAAGAGCATATGAAGCTAAACGAAGAGCGGATCCTGCCAGAGGGGACACACACCAGTATGCAAGTTTGCTTTTTGTTTACAATCCTTCATCCTGGTAGTAGATTTCCTTTAAATATTGATGAGTGTATCCTAACTTTAAAAGCAAAGTCAGCACTGATTGTGGGTATTACTAGTGGGTGTTTGGATACCAGAACCAAACTATGTTCAGCCAAACTCTCTGAACCCAAACCTGAACCGATCCGCTCATCACTAATGATAACCCAAACAGGAAGTGTGAACCCTTCTATTTATGCCTCTTTGAAACTTGTGGCCACTTTCACTCTGTTACACATGGGCTACATAACAGCAAAATTCCCCAGACTGGACACTTTGGAGGGACCAGGAGTCTCATCATCATAGTCATCATGATGCTGTGAGTCATTGGAACTGCTGCCTCAGCGTGTAATCATGAGAAGACAATGACTCCCATTATCAGATGACTATGATGTAGTGAGCCCCCTCACAGCGCTTACTGCTTGAAATTCATCAAACCCTTATTCCACATTCACAGAGTAAGCACGGTAGGTTCACATTAGCCTTAGACTGATTGGTCAGACCCTTTGTGTCCATGGATATTCCTTCCCCCCAATTGATATGTATGTACATGTGTTTTTTCACGGGGGAAGGAAGTCAATTTCTGAAAGAAAACGTTTGGCTGTGGATTATCTCCCTTAAGAACTTAAGGACTGGACTGGACTGCCCAATTCTAATACTCCTGAAAAAACCCTCAGTCACATTACATAGTTCACTGGTCCTCCCAAAATCCTGCACTTAATGTTTATGACCTGGTATATATCCATTATTTCTGGTACTAGCAGAGAAGGCAGGTTTGGTTTGGGCAGGTACGCTAACATTAGAAAGAATACTCCGAACAGAATCCATAAAGTAACATCACGCCAACAATTGTGTATTCCAATATAAATAATAGACGTTCCGATACCATAAGAAGCTATGATCCCGTCCCCATCCTGATCGTTCTCCAAAGTATCTGAGGAGTGAACATAACCGTCAGTACATCGGTACATACTGTGTCATTATGTATAAAATTTTATGAAGGATGTATCCATCGTAAATCCTCCGTGAGTTTATATCCCTCCGGGTTCTATTTCCTGATGTAGTACAGGATTGAACTATCTGTTATACAAGGACCTTTCATAAAATATTGTGCACCCCAGACCAAATATAAATTCTAAGCAGAGCAATATGATAGGGAGAGAGAGCTAAACGACTTGGACTATGGTTATGATGTCTCCTGTAACTAGTGATTTCTGTGATTTCAAACTATTTGTGCAAACTGAGGATCATTATCACAATTTTCACAAGTGTGAATACTAAAAGGGGTTGGCCACTTTACCTCATGTATTTCGTAATGTGTGTGTAAGTGTTGGGGGGGGGCAGGATATTAGATAATTTATCAATATACATCTATTCATAGTTCTGCTCCGCTTCCTTGATATGTAAAGTGAAGCCTCCTGTCTTTTACCTCATCAGCCAGAGATTCCTGTCCATAAAATGGACCGCTCCCTGATCAGACTCTGACGTGATCTGCAACGCAAGTGAGAAAGAGGCCAAATCCAACCAGTGCAAAACTTAGCAGCATCAAATCAAAGCCCAGAGCTGGGATAATCTCTTTCTATGCAAAGGGGGTATAACCTGGTCAGCATTTTAAACATATAAACAATTTGTAATTTTTTTTTTCTTTTTTAGCAATTGTTAATTATCAAGTTTTTTTAAAAAAAAGTTGTCCTACTTAGTAAGGAAACAAATTGGAGAACAATGGAACATTCTTGTACACACGAGGTGTTATTCATAGGTCAGTGATAAATTATCTAAATATCTATATATTAGATCTTTAATAGATGAATAAATATACTGTGCTCATAATAATCCCTTATATTGATCGTTTTACACATCTGATATTGTTAAAATGTGGTATTTTTAACTAACAATTATTAATTTGTAATACACAGTAATCTCTGTTACAAAAATCTGTCGTTTTGTTAATAATAAACAGCTTTATACTGCAAATTCCAATGTTAGGTGGAGCTCCCCGATCCTTGTGCTCCCATCCCTACATCACTCCAATTGTACGGAATGATAGATTTTTGGAAGACACCAAATACCATATGGTTGAGATTAAAGATGAACAAGTCTTAAACAATCCTCTCCTCCATCCATTCTCCAAAATACGGATTACGCCAAGTCGTAGCTGTTCAGAGCCCTCATTTTCGACAATGTTTTAAAAATGGCAAAAAGGAAATAAAAGCAACATAAATACTAAAAGTATGCTAAAAGCTGCTTAATATCAGATACAAAAATCAGAAAAAAAACTTATAAAAAAATAATGTAAGATACTTTACTTATTCTAATTAAGAACCCTCTGTGGTTTTTCCATTGTATTTTAATAATCTTATTACATGAAATGTTTGCATTTGTGTTTTTTTTTTGCTCCTTACGGCATGAACTGTGCACCCAAAGTGGTGCGCCGAATGTAATTAATGTACAGTGAGTGGCTGGGGAATACCTGAGGTTAAAAATTAATACTGTACGTTAAAACTACATACATAGAAATAACTAAATATGTAAAATAACAAGTAACTATAATACTTACATACACTGAAATTTACTTTGGCGTGAAATCCTCACCTATAGTACATCTAGTGTGTCACTTATAGTACATCTAGTGTGTCACTTATAGTACATCTAGTATGTCACCTATAGTACATGTAGTATGTCAATAATAGTACATCTAGTGTGTCACTTATAGTACATCTAGTATGTCACTTATAGTACATCTAGTATGTCAATAATAGTACATGTAGTGTGTCACTTATAGTACATCTAGTATGTCACTTATAGTACATCTGCTTTTAATGAGTTCTATGAAACTGTTAGTAAGTAGCTTTATCAGCTATTCCTTCTGACACTCCCTTACACATGCATGCTTGGCTGATTTGCTGCCCGACACAAATGTCTGAGAATTATCCTATCAGAAAAAAACCTCCTCAATCCCCCTTAACAAGGAAATCATCTTTGAAGTATGAAAATCCCCTATACCCAATGGTTGGTCAACCAGTCCCACTCAGTATCTGAAGCTGGTCTTCTTAAAGGGATTTTGAAGACAATATATATTAATTGTCTATTTGATCAGCTACTGCCGCACAATGGAAAAAGCTAGAAATGACTGGGTTACATCCATTCGGGCTTATTGCTGGCTTTTCCCTAGTCTCAAACTGGGATTACTGGGACCCAACAGAAAAATCCATTATGGTGCCCACTGTTTCACAAATATTGGCTGACACAATTTCACTAATTTATAAAATAGGCAAAATACATTTGTCTTGAATTATTATTTTCCAGGAACCCCTGTTAGTAACCCACTGACTGGCACTTACCTTAAACATGGGCTCTGAGGGCAAATAAATAAATGCTCAAACAGTAACTCTGCCCATGCAGGGTTTGGAGGCCCAACAAGCTCAAGGGCCAATTGGAGAATTCACCTGTTCCCCTGCAGACCAGCAGACTGGTCTCCCATTTATTTCAATGAATGGTAAGATGCAGTACTTCACCATGACCATTACACAGTAGATGGTGCTGTTTGCTTCAAAGTTCATCCATTGTATAGTGTATAGTTTTTACCTTTCCACCAATGTTACAGATAATGCCCCCTTTGGGAATATTTTATTCATTTATTTCTTCTACATTGGGGGGGTTCCGTTACACTCTAAGTTTTAGGAGAGCATAAAAGACACAAAAAAGGGAAGGGGAATGCTAGACCTTTTGTGAACCTTCTATCCCCATACACTTCAATGAACATTCCCATATCTCTGTTACCTTCCATTACGCTTCTGGTAGGTCTGATGGAACTAAATGCATGAACATGGCATCAATTTTCAAAATGTATCTAAAGAGGTTGTCCCGTCGTAGCAAGTTAGGCCTTATCCACATGATAATGTCTAACTTGCTGATCGGTGGGGGTTTCAATGATGGGACCCTCCTTCAGGGGGGCTGATCGGAACCTTTGTTCTCATGATCCATTAAGGTCCCATCACTGAGATCCCAATTGTGCAGTAAGTTAGGCCCTATCCTGTGGATACCGTCTAACTTGCTATGACAGGACAACCCTTTCACCCCACAAACAGAGGGTGCAGGGGGTGCAGAGTGTGCGGTCACAAATGGGCCCAAGAGGCCTAGGGGGCCCATATGGTGTACCTTTCCTATGTGAGTAGACTAGTATTCTAAGCAATACATTATAATTGGGGGCCTGGCTCTCATTTTGTAATGGCGCCCGACCACTGGCCACAAAGTTAAATTCTTTGAAGACTGTGAAACATTGTTATTATGGTTCTTTAACATGGCGTCTAATAGATCCTTCTCCCTGTATATGGAAATCGTGTATGGCTCGTCATCTCTGATTCATGTGACATTTGTAATGACTGGTGTCCGTCACTTTCCACATGCACAGCATAAATGGTCATCTCCAGGTCCTTATAATACGGTCATTGTTCCCCTTCTTGAATACTCAGATAAATGATATAACAGTGTGTAAAGTCTTTAATTTATTCTACATAACTCATTATAGTGCGCAGCTGGCAATAAATCAAGAATGTTTTCCTTGTCTTGTCTGATGATTTGTCGGGATCAATAGCTCTGTTTGTTTCCCAGTTGTGGATTTTCAGTGTAGACTTCATCTCAGAATATTATTTTCTCTTTTTCTTTCAATGTTGGTGCTGTGCTCACTGTAGGCCATACATCTGAAACACCATGGATTAAAGATTTAATATTATTACTGAGGAAATTCACACTGCTTATTACATGAACGGAGAGGAGCCGGGAAACAGCCTACATCACTGGATATTTCAGAATAGTTCACATCTGCAGTCACCATGTCCCGCTCTGTGTCTTGCAAATGTGAAAGGACAGAACCGAGATTTCATAGAGGATGAATTGAAAGTGACAAGGAGATTTTATGTGGAACTTTGCAATACTTTCCTTTCCTTTCTGATAGTCATGAAGCAAAGTATTCATTGCTGAGATTTGATGCTGCCCTATATACCGTATTTTTCAGACTATAAGGCGCACAAAAAATCCTTTGAGTTTCTCAGAAATCAAAGGTGCGCCATATAATCCAGTGCGCCTTATATATGAACCATACTTACAGACAACAGCTGCGTTGAACTGTGCACAGGTCTGCCACCTGCTGGCCATTCGTCCTCAGGTGCGCCTTATAATCCTGTGCGCCTTATATATGAACCTAGACATTTTAGCAGGCATTTATTGATGGTGCGCCTTATAATCCGGTGTGCTTTATAGTCCGAAAAATACAGTAATTTGTGATCCTTCTACACTATAGGACAGCCTAAAACTAGGCCTATTTTAGTAAATCTGCTTTATTCTTTGTGTGTGTTTATCTATGTCTCTATTTTGAGCTACTTCATTTTCCACAGTATGAAATGCTGCTCTTTGTACTGTATGTTCAGAACATGGTCCTGTTGTAAGGAGAAAGCTGCTGAGGACTTTTAAGGTGGCACAGACATTTAGTATAACATTTCTAGATAGAGAAGCTAAAAAGTGGAGGAGATCTTAATTTGCAGGCTTAAGCTCATGCCAAAACCAATGATAAATTGCACCCAGAGGCCAGAGGCTCAACTCGCTTCATGGCAGATGCAACACTGCATTTTACCCCACATTGTAGGAAAAGTTCCTTCCCAACTTGAAACCAGGGAGTTATTAAAGGCAGTCCCCTACTTAAGAACACCCGACTTACAGATGACCCCTAGTAACCGAGCTGGGTTCACTGCTAGTAACATTATTATCTCAAACCTGATGAAAGACTTTCTTTAATAATCTATGGTGCCGTCCCCTAACTGCCTGAAATTTTAGGGTGTTTTTTATACACAAGTTATCCACAAATCTATTGACTGACTATTAGGTCAGGAGGTTTATAACACAATGCATCCACGACCACATGATTGATCTCGTTTTTGGCTCTTCAGCACAAAGATCTGTAATGCAAGGTTTTGCACAACCATGCCATTGGCTTCAATTGTTGAATATTTATAGCTTAAGTAACATAGCATTAGATGTACTTTTTTTTTCTCAATCTTCTCAATCCTATAGTCTTGGGTCCATGTGATCAGCACTCAAGGGAGTGAATGTTAATGGAAAGAATGTCAGGAAATTACAGCCTGTCTAGCAGTCTTGTCTTTAAACTATATATTCCTAAAGAACCCCTTTAATTTTTTTGAAACAAAGTATCTATTAAGTACATTCTTCTAATAAGGGTAAGGGAACATTGCGAAATGTAATCGAGAGAGTTATTTCTCATCTTGGCCATGTGAAGGGAAGGTGTTAGATGTCTCACCCACAAGTGTTAGTGATATGTTGACTGTATACACACATGACGTTCCATAACTAACACCTGTATGAACATTGGGCTTTGATGTCGACACTTTACTCCTCACTTGAAGCTGTAGATACATAGGGGACTGTTATAAATACACTTTGTAATTTACAGTAAGGTTGGCCGATGGTAGTATCTAGTTATAGGGTTGGCCTATTGTAGAAATATATTCACCCCCTAACCCCCACAGATATGAACATCAAAGACAAATCTTCCCTTTGAAGGGCAATAATATCTGTTATTTTTTCCTGAAACCATCCCTTTACAAGGATGGAAAAAAAAATTCAGGCTAATCCTCATTTTCTCTCATCGACATATACCTCACATATATGCTTCCTTGTGCATAAATTGTGTTCATTATTAATGCCAACATCTGGAACCTGTTTGTAGGTTTTGCAGTAGATCTGCACTAAGGAATTAATCAGGCAACATAATTAAAGACTTTTCCATGTATATGTAAATGATCAATGCTCTGATTCACTACCTGCCTACAGCTGGAACGGGTTTAACAATCCGTTATTCGTCAATTAAAAAAAAAAATAACAATTCACATCTAGAACAAAGGACAAACAAAACCCAGTTGTGGTCTGTCATTCCCGCTTCCTGTTGATGAGTCGAAAGCTTGTAAGATGTTATTTTTTCCATTTGTACTAATGCAGATTTGTCAGATGTGATGTGTAGGTTACGCAGCTATTTTGCTCATTTTATTTTCGTCTTGCAAGACTTCATCTCCTCTGTGTGGTGAGCACGAGTTCACGACCAGCTTTCTATCTGGTTACATGAGAAGTTTTCATTGATCTGTGGATACGTCTACACTTGTTTCCAAAATTTCCCGATGCAAGTCTTAGACAAAACATCTGTAGCAGTTGCCTTTGTAGACTTGTTTCCTGAGCACAGTTGTATCACATGGGAAATCATGACTTTTTTGAACTCTTTCTGTTCACCACAAATGTGAATTAAGCCGGAAAGAGTTACAAGGATGGCATGATGAGGACTCGGCTAGACACATTAAATAGCTGTTTTTATTGTTTATTATCCTACTTCTGATTGTCATTTATAACTCTCTGCTCCAACCTTGGTTTCTCATTCTTTCTTTATTAGTCATCCAATTGTCAGGCATTACCTAGTGCAGATATTATCTAACAATAATGAAAGGCTTGCATCAGGGTCATGAATAGAATGTCAGCTGCTGAATAGCATAAAAACGTAACGAATTGTTTGGGTCCACTTGTAGGTTTTTCTTGAAAAACGCTGTCTTGTATAGATCACTCGTAAAATAGCATTTTTGGCTATGCCGTTAAATGTTTTTATTGAATTGTCTTTCATGTTTCTGCAGAGGAAAGCTGTCTACTTATAAAATATTGATCTATTTTAAAGACAATGTGGAAAGAATAAGTTACATATGTTGCTTTGTCTGCAGATAGATTCTTGATCTTCGACTTCTAAATCTATAGGTCTTCAGGTACAATTTACTATTGAATATTTTCCAAAAACTACATTTTCTTAAAAACAATACTTTGCCTGCCATGGTATTTAGTAGATAAGGCTGAATTAAAATGCTGGTCCATTGGGTCTACTCTAATCCTACAAAGAAAAAAATTAACAGAAATTGGTAAACCATAAGGAAACACAAGGAAAGATTACATAGTTTCACAGTTCATGTTGGTGATGAGCAGGCCCCTACAGACTGTGGTTCGCTGAGTGTGGCAAAGTTTAACAAAAGTTTGGTTAGGGTGCACCCCGGCAGGGGTGAGCCCGAACATTGTGGTTTGGGGTTGCTCATTCTTAGTTGGAATGTTTGAAAAAAGATAAGAAAATAAGTCAAAGTGAAACCTATAAGGAAATTCAATAAACACAATAATTATACTGACCATTGCCAATTTTACCATGTTAGGGAAAACAAATTCCTTAAATATGTGTATTTACAAAAATTAGGTCCTACAACTTCTGACTTTATGCTCAAGAAAAACTTCAAGGACCCTTTTGAAATAATTTTATGGGGTGTTTCTTTTATTTTTTCAGTGGGTTATCTACTGTGTATCGGATTCATACAGCTCATAGGTGCCCCGAAGGGTGCAACTTCCAAATAGTATGCTTGTGACTAACTGTCCTCTTGTCACATTGACAATTTGCAGGTCATTCTTCCTAAAGGAATGGAGACTATTTACCAACATACAAAATATGCATATTAATGTTATAGAGAGAAATTAGGAAAGCCTGTTCCTAATTATTGGCCCAATAGTAGAGCCATGTAAAACTGGCCATAAACATCATATCACTCTTGGTTAAATGCATCAATTTTAAAAATTGTCTAACCTTCTCTATGTGGGAACCTCTTGTCTTCTGATGCAAGGTTAAGTAGGGAAGGCTTGGGCTTTAGTATGTCAACACAAATGATCCTATTCTTCTTAGAGAGATAACCTTCTCTTATCTCCTTCAGAGCAACTGCAGGCCTAGACAACTGAGCATGCATCTGGGGTCGAAGAAATATCTGTTATCTGAATGACCTAATTTGTATGTCCAGCCAAAGAATTAACAAAACTAGATTACTTAATATGTTGGTTCATAGTTATGATTCAGGACGAGGCTCATGGGCAATGACATTTGATTGAATTCATCTTCCACATACATGCATTTCTTCAGTTCAATGTTGTTTTAAAAAAAAACCTGTGTAAAGATAATTTTCCATAAATGTAGCCATGTTGTTCTTTAGAAATGAGATAGCTGTCCTTGGATGCAATCACTACTGCTGGGGTGATTGCACAAAGAAACGTCTAGGAGTTACTTTATGTCCCACAGCCATCTTGTTGTAATTAACTATGAATCCAGGTGGCTGGGGGGTTCAATAGCGCATCTATGGCCACCGCTCTCAGAGTGCCGGGGTGGTTATATCCAATGATAGATATCCTGTCTTCACACAGGTAATTTAAAAAAAAAAAAACAAACAATTGAAAAGATGTATCTATATAGTAAACCTATTAAACTAAATGTGAATGAATGTCCAGATAAGAATACCCCTTTAAGTATTTTGGCACAGTAGTCTCGCGGAGTGGTTATACTGTAGATGTCTATTTACTACTTTGGAGAGGACCATTCTTTGAATGTGCAAAATGTCACCCAGTAGCTAAATTTTCTATTTTTACCTTGTGTCATTTAATGGAATTTTGGTCACTGATTCCATTTACAATGTATAATTTTCTACTCTTCTCAACTCAATCAAAAAAGAACAAAAAATAGAGCATGCCATCTGATTGGCTGATTGGCGATTGTATAGCCATGCAAAGCAAACACAAATGTCAAATTGAGTTTCCACCCAATTGCTCAATGTAATAGGAAGTCTTTGGTGTGCGGTTTGCATTCAAGTTCCATAATCATGGCTGGGTCCATGATGGGTTAATAATATTAAAGGTGAAGGATCATTCAGAGATCCATACGTGTATGGCAACACACTTGTGTGTACCATTAGTATATGTATATGATAGGTATAATCCTCCCTCATGAGCATTGTGTATAGGGAGATTGTAGGCTAAACCAGGGGTGCATGACTTGCATTCTCAAGAGTAGAGCTTGGGGATGGATTTCAAGGAAACACACTACTAAACATTTTCCTTAGTGATATAGAGAGCAAGCTAATTGGCTAATTATCGGTTAATTACCTGAAATCCCAGAACTCCAGCCTGTCACCAACCCTCCAGGATTATGTTTTGCACACCTGGCTTTTTTGAATTCAGAAACCTTTCAGAAATAATATTTACATGCAAGGGGGGTTATCGAGTTCCACCAGTCACTAGATCTTCCTGTTGATTTACTTTTAAAGAGGATGTTTTGCATATCAAAACATCAAAAAATGAATCGCAAAATTAAATATTTTTTTCTGTAGCTCCTGCTATGGCAGTCAACACCAAAATACAGATTTTGTATGGTCTGCTCATAATTACTCATTGACATTTTGCTGTAAACTGTAGATTTGTCTATTGTGAAACCTCATTATGTCAAGACTACAAGAACCAATATATACTGGACTTATTCCCAACAATATAAGGGGTGTCCAGTGTCCAAAAACTCCCACAGTGGTGAAAAGAGCACTAGCTGGCCTTACAGACCAGTGCTCCATTCATGTGGAACAACCGCCATTCTTTTGATCAAGGGAGGACCCAATATTTAATGACAACCCCACCATACAGGTGATGCTAAGGGCATAGTCCTTGTGGCAGGAATTCTGCCTGGCGTGGGTCTGTGCTATTTCTGGTACAGTCTATAGCAAGTGCCACCGCCAATTCAATCAATGGGGCAGCATGGCTCACACTGTGGTATAATGGGGGGAAAAGTTGCAAATCTTGGCCGCGTGCCACGAATTGTGACTCTATCATAGCTTTTACTGGCATACAAAAATACCCCAATGTCTTTTAGTGAACATTATATTCCTAAAAACATTAATAGCAATAGCCCATCTCCAAAGATTTCTATGTAATCTGATACCTCAGTGGGTTCCATCTGTCTTCCTAGCAAGACAGAATTCAGCAGATATTTCTGAGTGAAAATCCTATCAGGTAGAGTGGGATTTATACTATTGATTTATAATTGGGGAAAATTTCATGACCCAAAGTAACTCTTTGTAGTGGACGCCCGAGAATACAACTTTCTATAAGGACCCTTTTACACTGCAGTTGTTGGGACACATATTGCGGACAGATATACATCCCATTCAATGCCTATGGCTCTCAGTCGTGATGCGTACACACTTGTGCCACCATGCCCTACCGTGCATGGGAAAAAGATAGAGCATGCTCTATCTTTTTCTGTATTTATGGCCAGATACCTCCCTAGAGTGTGGCTGTATACTCCACCGGGTATGGCCATCGCGAGCATATGGCAGTGTGAAAGCAGCCTAACTCTTAATATCATATAGTAGTAAAAAAATATGGAAACCATAATATTTGGATTTAATTAATTAAATTAAGAAATAAATCTAACTCTGCTATTATTTCTCAATGTTATATGTTCAATATCATTACACTTTATTGTGACTAGTGGTAACTGATGTATGTACTAGATATATAGTCATATTTATAGATCTATCTGATCATGCTCACTAGGGTCTGTGTACCCCACAGTGTTGTGTTGTATACCAGTTCTTTATAAATATCGCTAGAAATTTTTATAATTCAAATGAAAAAAGTCAACTTTATATTCTACATTTCTGCGTTTCACATCTTCGAAAATAATTGAATTCACATTGAATTCGCTTTTTTTTCCCTTCTTTTTCCTTGCCACCAAATCACTTATGGGCTATAACTGTGGAACTATTAGATGGATGATCTTCAACCTTCCCAGAGTGATACGGGCAACAAAGGTAGTACAATGTCTACTGCTGTTTCAGGAATATCCCAGTCTGTTCCTGTGCAAAGTGATCAAAGTTTATTACATTAATACGTGTCTTGATATAGATGGAAGATGAATTACTGTCAATATGTCTGTGAGATGTCTGTACGTAATCTTACTACCAGGAAGCAGAAGGGCTAATGCTTTACACTATCAACGTATCTTTATGCTGCAGCATTTTCACCAATGTGATGTTACTTATTATAGTTCATAGATACTGATTTAATGTGGTAAGAAATAATACCGCTATAGTTTGTTTACTACTATAGAAATTTGGCATGATACTGTATATGGCTTGGCTTCGCTATGCTCAATGTATATATTATTTGTCAGTTCTTTTCCTTAAATAGTTTATGGACCGTATCTGAACCTGTTTATTATTGTTTCCAGCACCAATTAACACGAAAGAGATTCTTTATGTGCATAGTCACCTTTAATTTACACACTTATGTTATCTCAAATGCAATATTATTAATAATCTTTATTTACATAGTTCCTTCATATACCTGCATATTAATTTATAAAAGATTTAAATTGAGGGGATGTGGTTGCAGCCAGGACTGGGGGGGCCTTAACTTTTTTCCTACAAACCAGCACCTTAGACCAATCACAATATATGGGGGGAGGGGGCTGCTAATATACATTGGGGCACATTTACTAAAAACAGTGCCAACTGCACTATGTGTTGTGTTTGGGGGGCTCCAGATTCATGAATCTGTTGCCCCCTGCCCTTCCCCGACCTAGTTCACCAACTTTTTTTTGGTATACCTTTAACATTAGGCTCACGACACACTTCTGTCAGACTTTGCATGTTAAATGTGGTGCACAATGTGACTGTGCACCAGAACGCCCCCTAGGTGACAAAATATGTGCTGCCTGTAGAAAAGTGGAGCCGCGACAGAAAAGGGTTGCGTGTGACACATATGTGGTGTGGATCCTACTTAAATACATGTGCAAGTGTTTTTCAGATGAAATTATGTGCAAAGTCTGCCAGAAAACGGCGCATCAACTTTAGTAAATGTGCCCCATTGTGTATCCAGGCTCAGCAGCTTCAGCTATACTTCTGCTTGTCATCTCTCTTGTAAATGTTTTAATAAATGCTCGCATTTCCCATTAAATAATTTAGGCTATGTGCACACAACTATGTGCATAAAATCGGTCAAAAACAGAGAAGTTTATAGCCCATTGTGGCCGGGTGGAGATGGCAGAAGGGAATGAGCTCTACTCTCCTCTCATATCTCCGTAGGAGCTAAGCAGATGTTCCGAAAATCCGGCCAGGAATAAGACTTGGTCTATTTGCAGGTCACTCAAGATGTGGTGAAACACGGTGTGCTCACCACATCATGATCATCCATAAGAAAGGTCAATGGCTCCCGTGAGCTAACTGCTGTTTTTGCAGCTAGCTCATGGCCGCCATTAGCAATCATGTGCAACTAGCCGTTTCTCTGTTATTTTTCCCAAAAGTCCTAAAAAAAATCCCAGAGGTAACTGGGTGGTAATATTTGCCCCTTACAAAGAGATGTGTCTGTACACAGTCTGCAAGGTCTGAAATTGGACAATGTTGTCTGTCACGGAACACACCCATAACAAGTCACACCCTGTTTTCAACTTATCCATAATATTTTAGGAGATGATCATTCATAATGCATAGTTCTAGGAAACAATAGCGAGAAACATGGAGAATACAATGATTCAATACTTAGATAGATAAGTCAGGAGAGATGACAGGTGCTTTTCTACATAGATAGATGTGCTCTGTTTCCACATACATATGAATATACCAGGGATAGAAATACGCCTTCGTATAAATGTCCAAATGCTTGGAGTTATTTCCGAACGTGCATATTCCTGCTTCATTTTTATATACTGAAGCCGGCAACACAAATAAAAACTCCAGTTTATCTCTGTGGCTTGACTTTCATCCTCTAGTGTCTAGGGAAATAGTCCTGGCAGGTGGAGGGGGTTTCATGTTATCTATCCATTTTCTGCCATCTGTCACACATGCACGTACCACTATGCAGAAAACACTGACAGTCAACACATAGGAAATGACACAACAGCAGCTCTATTCTTAGTCATCGGAGCTTTGTTGACCCAGAGGCCTACACATCTATACGCTCCAATTAAAATCGAGAAGCAGAATATATCAACGTTCCTTCTCTTTGAATTCTACAAAGGCAGAGTTAACATTGTCATAAAAAAGTAAACAAGATTTGATTTTTTTTTATGGAGTAGCTGCACTATGGTCGCATTGGGTTGATATATGGCTGAACATGTGGGCTGGGCGACAGATGCCCAAATTTAAATCCCCTTCTGGTTTGCTAGCTTTTACAGCATGGATGTTCTGCTTCTGTCTTCATTACGATCTGCAATGTTCTCTCTATCAGCAGAGTGTTCTGGAAACAAAAGTTTCGTAACTTTTCTATGAATTGTTTCACTTTTACTGTTTCACAGCAACTTTTGTTATTTTGCCCACTGTGAAAATAGTCAACCTTTCTAAAGGGTGGAATTGGTTTTGCTATAGACCATATTAAAATGGGACTGGCCTGTAAAACCAGAAGCTATTATTCTAATCTAGGACCGTGCTCTAAAGTTGATAACAATAAGTGTGAGTTGAATTGGCTTTTCCAGCTTCACTATATTAATTTTGGCCTTTCAATAGAATTGGGCATCAATATCAAGATGTTGGGTTCCGACATTCGGAATCCTTCGATCTGTGTATTACTGTTTATCTCCAGTTCCAACAAATGGGAGCTGCTGTTCCTAAGGTTGGCCACTAAAAAGAGATTGAAGCCGTGCTTGCGGCTTAGTTCTCTTTGTTGATACTGTCACAGGAATCAGAATTTGGTGAGGCCACTATCCAGTTATTAGCCCAAATTTATCAAAAACAAGCACTTTCAGTGCAGAAATTTGTGTCATGTCGGAAACAGTGCGGTTGTGACACATATGTGTCGTGGACACTTCTTAAATACATGTGCAAGAAGTTTGCACTAAAAAGAACATGCACAAGAACATGAACAAGTCCGACAGAAAACTGGTGCAGGGGCTTTAATAAATCGAGGCCATTGTGCAGCAAAGTTATATTTGGAAGGACACCCAAACCTTTTGAAGAACTTGAGATATGGGTCAGCATTAAGCCGTACCCAAATCTGAAAGTCTGCTCACCGCCACCATTAACACCCATTAAGATTCACCCGCAACCCCCACTACCTAAATTACATTGGTTGTGCTATGGGTAAAACTACCCCTGTATGATTCCATATGAGGAGCAAGTGTCAACAAATTGCACCATCCAACATATGGCCGACCTTGCCTGAAATCTGCAGCCCATGATGCAATGTGAAGTAGCTGTTTGACTCATAGTGAGATTCCATCTACTACATCCCATTCCCGTTACTACGGCTTTTATCTTACAAGGCTAGTTTAAGTTTTCATTTCCTTCTAATGTATCAGTATTATGTTGCACGCTTTTGTTTGCGACTTAGATAATGAACTTGCGGCACCTCTTTTAAAGGGAAGACATTATCTGCATCATTAAAGCATATGCTCTGTTTAGATCTGTCATTTTGTAAAGCGATCAAGCTGTGAATAATGCTGACAAACTCAAAGACACTTTAGAAATGGAATGACCTTTGTATATATTAAAGTCCTCCTGAATGGGGAAATGTTTAATGAATGGAAATGCGCTTGGCTTTTTTCCAGGTTAAATTTCTTGGTCAGATATTCCAATGACTAATTTATTTTTCAATGTAGAACTCTTGTCCTCAATCACAAATCTATATTAATGTTTTATTATGGCAAATACAACCAAACGTACATCAATCTCAACCTCTCGCCGTCTTTGCCGGCTAGCACAATGCTGAGGCAATTCATGTTATGTGGCTGTGTGTATGCAATTATGTCCTATTTTCTTCGGCATCCTAAACAAACGATGCTTTGGAAGAGCCATTATGTGCTGCTATTCTTATATTATACACAACAAAGTGATAACACAGATTGCAATGTTCTCCTTGCATTGCTCATTTTGATGTGAAATTACAAGTCTCAGTGTGAAATTGTGTTATGCTATCAGCATAAAGACAAAATAGTTTTAAATGGCGCCATCCTATCTATTCTTTAAGAAAAACATGGCAAAAGGAAGACAGTCTTTATTGTGTGACCAATTCTAAAGGATTTTCAGAATTTCTACGAGGTATGAAATATAGAACATATGTTTTTGGCTTTGGACCAGAACAAGAAAGTTTGGTGCCGTAGACAGTTATAGAAAGTTGCGCCATGTAATCGTTGTAGAATTACTAACCATTACTAGGTAGGGGGGATTTATGATAAAGGAGATTTGTTTCACCCTAACCATAAGCAACATGAATTACTCAAAGGCTTTCTAAATGTTTATGTGAAATGCTACAGGTTAGTAGCTTAGTAGCTTGTCACATAGCAAAGAGTCAACTGGGTGACCGCCCTCTAGAAACTCGATGTCCAGCTTGACTTTAGTCTTTTCTTAGAGGCATATAGTAAGAGACATGACCTAGCACACACTCAGGGGAGGATAAAGACTGTCATGGTCCCTGGGCTGTATAAATATTATAGCCCCAACAAGTTTAGAAAGCACTTCCTACAGTTGGTTCTAGAATCAAGCTTTTTGGGAAATGGAGAATGTGTCCCGTCTGCCTGGTTTCAATTTGTGGTTTCCAGACCTTTGGAGGACATTTAAAGGTAGTGACATGGTTCTTGTGTACATGTGTATTGAGAGCAGGAACAGATGTATGAGGATATCATGGTTGAAGGGCTTTCTCATTATAAAATTTGGAGGATATGTGGGTTGCCATGGGTCCCCCAGAAGATTTGGGCCCCATACTACCAACCAAACTGCCTATTTGAGAATCCACTACTGCACACACTCCAGGTTTGGCTGACAAAAAATTCCATGAATGCTAATTTTGTCCATACGCTACTGTAAATTCAACAGATAGCACATGGACACAATTATTTCTATGGGCTCATAAATAGAGCCATGGTTTCGAAAGATCTGTGTTTGAGCCGACGGTCCAAGCTTCAAAACTAAGACCAGATCTTATTTCTGACTGGTTTTGGACTGGGTTTGAAATTTGTTGGTCTTTATTGGGGTCATTGATGTTCAAATGGATTGCACGTGCCAATGACACACCGACTTCAAACAAATCACTGATCCATTGTTTGTGGCCCAAGAAAGTACACATTTGTGTGCAGGTAGACTAACCAACATACAAAATGCTACTGACTAGATGTGGGCTGGCACTTACAATAACATGTTGTAGATCCATTTTACCATAAACCAAACTAATCAATGTATGTGCTCTTATATGATACCTCCATTAGTCACTATAATCTTCCCAAGAAGCAATGATGTTTACTATAGGTAGAATATATTCATAATAATAAGACCTGAGATGACTATATACCTAGCCCCTGATACTAATAAATTCTGATAAAAGAATCTCAGTCTGTGTTGATGTCTATCAATCTCCAAACTGTCAAGTCTTTGTGACTCGGCTCTCGAATTCGAAGAGTAATTTTAAAGTTTTACTGATTTCAGATATGTAATGGCACATTTCTCGGCAAGGTCTACTTTCTGACTACTGCCTTGCTATCGCATGTCATTGAGGCAGCCATATTAGGATCTGTATAGCGTACTACAGCACATTTTTATGTTCTCAATATGACTGGTGCAATTTATTATCTTAAATCCATGCAAAGTGTCAGCCAGAAACATTGAATAGTCATCGACAAGGCTGGATTCCCGAGGGAGCTGTAATCTTCTGCTGTCTGGAGTAAGAAAACTCGAGCGGAATCTTCTCCGGTTCCACTCATGTTTTTCCTGACCAATAAACATTACTTTAGGAAGGTTTACTTTTCCCTGTAGTTTATTAAGCTGGTGGACAATAAAAGTATGCAGGGTTTGTGAGCCACAGGAGCATTATAACATACACTGTATATTGATTTTTTATTTTTTTTTTGTTTTTGCAAGAGTCATATATTTGGTGTTAACAATATAGCCGCAGCTCTTCATTCCAGTGATACATTTTTATGTCTGGTCGCTTCTCAGCAAGGACAAGACATCGTATATTCCTTCAGAATTATTTATTGATGCTAATAGTTCAGTGCACAAGTAACCTGTTTGTCTCAATGTCAACCTCACAGTTCATATTTTGTCAGTGTTTTGAGGAAATTTGGCCTGACATTGTAAGCATCTGCTGGTGACTTTGTAATGATTAAAGCAGATGTTAATGTTCATTTATTAAAGTTTGGATTAAAGAAAAAATTATTTACTGCTTTTAAGCCAGATTTTTTGTTAGGATGAATATAAATTGATAACAGAGTTTTCAACTTATGGAGCCTTAGAGCAAAAATAAAGCAAAGACATTTGGCACCATCCACCTTTTCCAAGGCACTTGCAGCCGGACCGGAAGGAGATGGAATCCAAGGCACAGAACAGTCATAAAACAGCCTTGTAAAACTCAAATGAAGGGAAAAATGTGCAGCACTCACCAAAATTGTGCAAGAATCCTTTATTTCGGATGAATAGTCCAGGGACGGTACAGGGCCTGGTGACCGTCCGTTTTGCTCTTCCTAGCTCATTCTCAAGCCATCGAGAATGCTTGAGAATGCACCTTCCCTGTACTATTCACCCGAAATAAAGAATTCTTGCACAATTGGAGACTTAGGGTCATCTGGAAGCTGATGGGAGCCTAGTACAAATATCTCTGCAGCACACCCACAGGTGAAGTAAAGCATTGCACATAATCTACTAAGACATCTCCGTAGACATTCTGGGAATTCACTATGCCCTTTAATGGTGGACAAAGCATGTAAAAAGCCCTATTACTGGTTTTCTGGCCTTCATGCCACTTTGGGTGTGAAGGGGTGGAGAGCAATTCTCAATGAGGTAATGGGGCAGATGGAGACATGGTCGTCTCTGACTGTGTCTCCACTGGAACAACAGTGAAACCTGATGGAGCCTCTTAGCATGGTGGGGCAGGGGTGGGGAAGAATTTAGAGTAGTGATCTAAACCCCACATCTAATAAATTTACCCCCTCTATGCCCTTAACTATTTTTATGCAATTGAATTCCACTCAAATAGCTAATAGTAGTTGAATATTAAAATTATTGTATTAATAAGTTTATTAAGGCTTTGTTCATACAGGTATCATGTCTTCCATTAAACAGAAGCTACAACTATGTGATTGTTTCAAAGACATCCAAACTGACGTTGATGTTGTAGCTCTTACAGGTTTTTGTGTGCCAAGAATAGAGTAACAGACTGCACCATAAAAAAAATATTAGAATGTAAAAATCATCAGAGATAACAACTTCTGATGCAAGTCTGAACAAAGTTCAAACCAAATCAAGTTCTTTACTTTCAAAAAGCAACATGAATAAACTCCATACATCCTTTTAAAGGGAAGCTGCAGACATTATTGGCCAGGATATCTGTGTGTAATCATACTTTATGTATGTAGTTAGTAGCAGCAGGTCTGTGAAAAGTTAACTTTTTTTATCCAGGTTTGTATTTCAAGTAAGGGCATTGGTCAGTCTCCGAGCCTGAAAAGCTTTTTGCTCTCCGCATTGAGCTGCTTTACAGCCCCTTCTGCTCTAAGTGACTGCTTGTATAATAATAGACTACAGCTATAGCTTTTACTCAGAGCACAGGGGAGCAGTGGATTAAAAATTCACTTAACCTAATTCTGCTGCTGCTAAGAATACACTGTATGATTATGTATTTCTTTGGGTCCAATACCTTATACTGATTCCAGCTTTGTACAGTTAAACATTCTGATATGTTCCCTTTAATTGCATTATGGGTATCATTCCTTCTCAAAGAAAATCTACCATCAGATTGTCTGATGGTAGACTAGTCCTACTCATGCTCCTTAGGGTTTTTTCTGTTCACAACTTCTTTTATTATAATCCAGAATGGCGTGATTTTGCTAAAAGAAAGAGTTTTTGTTTTTATGCAAATTAGTCTGAGGCACTCTGGCTTAAGTCCCTGGAGTGCCACTGAGCACCTCTGCTTATAATTTATTCACTCACACTTGCTCATCAAGTCCCTCTTGGACCCGCCCATTCGGATTGCAGAGAGCCGGTAATATCAGGGACCAGGTGAGTTTGGACAAATGAGTGGGAGTGAATACATTTTAAGCCGAGGTGCTAAGAGGTGTTCCAGTGATGTGAGCCGGGGTGACTCAAACTAATTTGCATAATTGTTTAAAACTCTTTTGGCAAAGTTGCTTCGTTCTGGATTTTAGTAAAATATGTGAAGAACAGAAGAAATCCTCAGTAGCATATGAGTATGAGTAGGACTAGTCTACTATAAGTCAATTTGATGGTAGATGTCCAGTAAAGAACAACTAAGCTTACTGGATATTACTTAGTACCATCTTATTTAAATTATGCAAATAGCAGGACTCTATTGCATCTGTAGTGGCATGCATTTCACTCCACTAAAAGCCTTTGGACTGGATTCTATGACACTTACCATGCATAGACAATTCTTCGGAGTACTATTAAGTATGTAATATGCATCCTGGGATATAAACTATCAGCAATATGTTAAAGGAAATGTAGTTACAAACTGTATTCCCAAAAAGACCCTCTCTAGTACAAAGCAGTACTTCTTTTTCAACATCATACATTTCCTTCAAGATCTGTAAGGTTCTGTCTACCTTGTGTCGTCTGCTCCAGATCACATGCCTCGAATTAACATGGCATGATTCGCCAAATTAAATATTCATCGCTGCTTCCCACAGGATGCTTCATTTATGATGTATACAGTGTTGAAGTGCGAAGTAAATAAAAGAGTCTACTGATGTTATTTGGCTCCTGAAATACATATTTGTTCTTTTAAATGTTCAACTCTTTGGCCTAACACAGAAACTGCTAATCTTAGAAAGCTGTTAAGGGTGTAAAATGTGATCGAGCAGATGGGGAGGTTTTGTGAGTAAAATGGATGGTCTGAAAAAAAAAAGGCTTCCCGAACACTTGTGCTCTACAAAAATCCCATACGGCAAATCTCATTCAGCATCGGGTGAAATCATACTTAGTAGATTTTTTAGGTTTCTGGGACTATGATTGCTGTTAGAACATTCACATAAATGGTGCTGAATTTTTGAAAGAAATGTTCATGTATGAAGTCCCACTTATATTTTACTATTATCTAATATATGTTATTGAATCCCATTTTTATGGAAAAAGACATGCAAAAAGCATATCTACAATACAAACAGGAATTGATGTACCAAAAAAACAAGTTTTTGATGTTTCGTAGGATGGTGGTATTATTTATTTGCCCAGTTGGCGTCAGACGTGCTGGGATTTTTTAAGAGGTTCTGATTAAGGTTTGGTGTAGATTTGCACCAGTTATCTGGAACAGGATATATTACATCTTACAGGTCAATGCTTCAACCACTTTTTTCCACTGAAACCAAAAATAATTGTCCAATGTCCATGGTGTGCAGGATCAGTAACAGAGAAGGCAAAGCAATGGCACTACCAGCTACTCATTGAACAAAGTTTCCTCAAGGCAAAGGGGGTGGGAGGATCTGAAGGTATCAGCCTTGTGGCGGTGCGAAAATGGGTTAAACATCGGCATCAAATCACTGATGGGATGAAGGTGCTTTATTAAGGGATTCAGCAAAGCAGGAGGATACCAGTCACAACAGGCAACGGCCCGCTTTGGAGTGCTTTCTCAAGCTATGGCATGCTGGGCTCCTGTATTTTTAACCACCTTACAAGAATATGAGATTTCATATTCAGTGCTTATAGAACAAAATTCATAGTTTTATCACACAAATTGAAATTTTTGCATCATCCAATGTAAATAAATCCTTAGTTTCTGCTTATGTAAGCAGTGCACCGCCTTCCAAGCACATGCTCCACCCCTCCTGAGAGGATAGGGCCAGATTTGACTTTGTTGTTGCATTAAAGGGGTATTCCCATCTAGGCATTCAGATTTAATTTAATTCATTTTCCACATGTAAACATTTCTTCAATTGAATGTTATTAAAAAATGTTCTTGTGTGAAGATAATTTCTCATAAATGTAGCCATGTTGTCCCTTAGAAACCAGATAGGTTCCTCGGATATGACCACCTCATACTCTGGCAGTGGTTGCCACACATGTGCTATTGATCCCTGCCTGGCTACCTGGATCCAGCGATTATTACCACAGGATGTCTGCAGGACATGCAGTTTCTGCCAGACAATTCATATACAAAAACCTTTTGTTTATTTTTGCAATCCCTCCAGCAGAGGTGGTCGTATCCAAGGATAAAGTCTTGTTTCTAAGGGACCAAACTGAATGTTAATGCCCAGACGAGAATATGCCTTTAAATTGTTATTATTTTTCTCTTTTATTTGCTTCATTTAAGAGTCCTATAATATAACAATAACATTGATTTTATAAGTAATATTATTGTTATTGCATTTACCTACTTAAATAGCTCTTTCAAGGCACAGTTCTTCAATTTCTTTTTCTAGACCTTTCCTCTCTTTACTTAAGACTTTTTTTCCCTCCTATAATAAACTGATGATAATACAATGTTTTTCGCTTTGTTTTTATGCTAAAATCTTTGCTAATGGGAAATTATTTTTAACCTACAAGTAAAGCCCTATTTAAATGCCTGCCTAAGTACACAAAGGTCAGTTCATTAACGGCAAGGTCTTTCATATTCCCTATCAGCTTTGTAACTTTTATTAAACATCGAGATACTATTCCTGTCCATTAACAACAAGTGAGCAGAGAACAAAAAGCCAATTATTTGCAGAGCATGAAATCCTTAGAATTATTCAGGAAACTTTAATTAAGTCAATACATCACACTGCCTTATTGCACTAATAAAAACCAAAACATTTACATTTTAGTGTTAAAAAATCTTGTTTGACCTACACCTTTTTGTCTAACTTTGTTGAGATTTTTTAATATACATTTACATTTTGTACTATTGTTCTAACTTAATTGTTAATTTTTCTTCCGTAACAAAAAAAAATTAAAACCCTAAATCAGAGAAAGGGGATGTTATGAGGCCCATCCTATATAGATTCTTTCCACAACAAACTCCGCACTGAATGGGATGCAAGAAAGAATAAGGATTCTAGAAAATTAAAGAGTCATAATTAGAGATGAATGGACCTGAATTTTCTGTTTGGGTTTCAGGTGTTCCCCACACTCCCCAGACATATTGCCGGATTGGCTGCCGAACAGTGAATCTGGCATATCATAGCACCTAACAACTAGCCAGGGCTTTGATTGGCAAGGAGCGTCCCCTTGTCCAATAATAGCCCTGGCTAGTAGGTTGGGGCATTCATTTTCCTAACTGTCTGTTCGGCAGTCAATCTGGCAATATGTCCAGGATGTTCAGGGGCCCATCTGTACCTCGAACCGGAAATGAATCCTTTCTTATTTATGACTCTTTGATTATCTAGAATCCTTATTATTTCTTACTTCTCATCCAGTCTGGAGTTTGTTTTTGAAAGAAACTATATATGGAATGGGCCTCATAACACCCCCTTTTGCTGATTTAGGTATTAATATTCTAGAAAAATGTAAACTATGGTATACGGTTCCATCTAAAAACTCATCAATCATCTGATCAGTCTCAATCCATCAGTAGAAACCCTTAATGAAGAGGTTTTACCACAGAATAAAGAAATAAGCAGCCACAAATATCCACAGAATTGGAGGGGGCGGGAGGCATTTCAAGTACCGATGCATCATGTTCCTCCCACCCCTCGATGTGTGTTGGCCCTAGCCTCTCAGAATATCCAGTGTCTGACCATGCAGCCAGACTATTCTATGCCAAACCCTGCTTGGAGACTTTCACTACAGCCTGTGATAGCTAATGCCCCAATGCAGGGCAGGAACAGATCACTAGATGCCCCTCCACGCCCATTTGTGCAAGAAAGGACAAGCCTTAATAAATCCTCCTCATGTACAACCAAGAGTACATACAGCGCAAACCACAGGTGGAGAACCCAAACTATAAAGAATTGTGCCTTCTTTTTAACAAATATGTTCCCCAACGTAAGACATTTATATATTGTTTTAAGATCTCAGTTTCCCCATTTACAGGAAAAAAAATTATGTATATCAACCATACCAAGTGAATTTTGTTATAGATTGAAAAAGTTGAATTGTGGAGATAATTAGTTCAATAATTTTGTGGTTTTATTTTAAGTTTAATCTTCCTGAGAAAGTTATTATACTTTTAGCTGGAGTAACTTTCACTCGTCTGCCTCCACTGCTGACTAAGTTATCTATTTATGATTAATTATGACTCAGGTATTTTGTTCCGTATGAAATTTTGTGAATATTTTTTTCATAGAACAACAGGCTATTTATGCACTTAACATAAAAGTAGGAGCCAATAAATTAAAATCTTTGCTTGATAAAAATGACAGCTACATTTCCTACGCAGGGAAGAGGCAGCCAAAAGGAATCCGGTGCATTATTTTTAAGAATTTTGTCAACGCATAGAACACACATAATGAGATAATGTTCATGCCACAGTTTGGGTTTCTAAATCTGCATTAAATTACATATGTTTTTTTTACTTTTGCATGGCTAAACTGGTGTAATTTATCAATAGAATCTTGATCCAGTTTTTCAAAGTGATCCAGCAATATTTGTCCACCCCATTCCGGTATGTCCTGGAAGATCACAAAGATGTCAAATTTGTGTATTTTGTGTATTGTAATCAAAGCCGCACTGTTTTGCCCAACAGCAGCCTGGAAACAGCTCTGTTTTATAATAAATAATAATAATTGTTTTATTTAGATAGCGCTCACAGATTATGCAGAGCTACACAGAACTTTACTAATCAGCCCCTGTCCCCATGAGGCTCACAATCTAATCAACCTACCAGTATGTTACAAAGTGTGGGAAGAAACCTACACAAACAGAGAGAGAACATACAAACTCTTTGCAGATGTTGATGGGACTTGAACCTAGCACCCCAGCGCTGCAAGGCTGTAGTGCTAACCACTGAGCCACCATGCTACCAGCAAATCATCAAAGCAGCTGGTTGGGTTGCAAATTACCCATGATTACAATTGCTGGCATGGATTGAATCTCACACTCAATAAACACCATATGATATCTATTGCAAAGATCCAATGTAAGGGCTGATTTACATGTTTTTTGTGGGTCTATGATTCATGAGTTGTGCAATGTCCTATTTCATTAAACAACCACAGTGCTGGAGATGGGTCTCCAAGCATTATAATACAAGGCGTCCCTTCTTCCCTGCTGTAATCATGATAACAGTTCCGAGGGAAACGAGGCCATATCGTATATTACTAAGATGCATGGAATCCCATCTCCGACCCTATTGTCGATCCATGAAACAAGACAGTTCATGGTCCGACCACGGTCGTGTGAACCAGCCCTCGCCCTGCTGGAATATGTACTACCGATTACTATATGGCCTCATATTTGGAAATATGACTTAGTCTGTATTGTGTGTGCGTCTACTTTTGTTAGTTTTTGTAATAAACACTCATAATCACAGCAATATCAATAAATTAGGAAAGATTTCCTGGTCAACTTAATTTTCGCCCTGGTCCTCCAGGTATCAGAACTTACAGTGCCATATGAATTTCACAGCATAAGGTCAATAACCAATCCGGCATTATTGCAAATCCGCCATAAAAACTGCTGCCTTGAGGTTAGTTTAGTCTTCAGTTTAACTATAGCATTTTGTGTTATAAACCCAAAATACTAAATATATAATATGATCTTATAGTAATGTGAACAAAGAATGCTACATTCTTTGGAGCCTATAGAATCAAACTAAATGAGCAGAATGTCTATTTTAGCAGATTTATTTCTTAGTATTATGAATTGTATTGTTTTTCCTTCTAAAATTAAAAAAATAAATAAAATTGCAACTGAATTTTACCAACCCTGGGCTTGTCCCTACAGAGTCAGATACTGTCAACACAAAATAGGCAATATCCAAATATTAAGGGATACTTTGGTGGCTTAGTGGTTAGCACAACAGCCTTGCAGTGCTGGGGACCTGGGTTCAAATCCCAGAGTCAACATCTGCAAAGAGTTTGTATGTTCTCTCTGTGTTTGTGTGGGTTTCCTCTGGATCCTCTGTTTTCCTTCCACACTCCAAAAACATACTGGTAGGTTGATTAGATTGTGAGCCCCATTGGGGACAGGGACTGATTTGGCAAGATCTCTGAAAATGACAGAATGTGATACTACAGGTATTTTATTCATACGGTGATGGGTCCTTTATAAGAACAAGTCAAAACAAAAAGATGAAACTAGTGTGAATTGCAGATAAATATACACTGTAATAGAATAATAGGGGACACGGCAGTGAAAGGGTTACATTATTACATGAATACGGTAAGCTATAGATCCAGGTTTACGGTACTGAGGCTGGAGTGCATATGTACAGTAAATGCTCCTACATTTTTATCACACATTAATAGTCATGAACAGATTAATGCAACAACATAAAAGTGGAGCTATAAATTATAGATATTAACCTTTGATATTTCTTTTTCGCTAAATTAGAGCTGAATTTCGGTGGTCTAAAAGTCATCCAAAGGTCTGACTTAAATACGAGCCAACTGGGATCCCAGGCTGCGATACCTTATGGGCTCTATAGGTCACAATAGTAATAAGCAAAACAGAGGAAAACGAATGAAAATAAAGATTATTAATATCTATGTCACTGAATAAATTCTTAAACTGTGCCCTTCTTTTTACTCCTGGTGGGAGGTTAGATCTTCTGCTGAGAAATCGCTTGCTGCTGTTTAAGTGGAATTTAATTTAGCAGTCTCAGGGATATGGACAGGTCACAGTGCGAAGCGGATTTTATGAAAGTAATGCACACACCCTGCAATAATGGCCGATTGCCCCGTACTCATTGCGTGGGATCCTAAATGCTTTTCGTTTCGGAAAACATATGTTCCAGGGGAACATAAATTATGAAGGGGGTGGAATAAGAGAATAAAAAGTTATCTTTTTATCCAGTGTATAGGTTGTATGAAGTAGTTCAGTTTAGAGCTATTTAAAGGGAAATGGTCATTGCATATTTTGCCTCTTTAAGCTGTTTACAGTATTTTCCAGGGCAGTTTATGTGTCTATCTTAGGCAGGTAGGATTAAGACGCCCATGGGTCCTGAGCTGCATGAATATTATAGCCCCTACTAGTCTGGAATTCACTTCCTGTATATAATAGTAGAATCAAGATTCTTGGGGAACGGAGGATGCATCCCTTCTGCTTGCTTTCTATCTGTGGTTTTAGGACCTTTGGAGAACCTTTAAAGGTCCTGAAATGGCTCTTGTGTACATGTG
This sequence comes from Engystomops pustulosus, assembly GCA_019512145.1. Classification (NCBI taxonomy): domain Eukaryota; kingdom Metazoa; phylum Chordata; class Amphibia; order Anura; family Leptodactylidae; genus Engystomops; species Engystomops pustulosus. The sequence goes on from CM033641.1 coordinate 34,400,952, forward strand.
TACAGATATACAAGGATTTTATGGGTTAGGGTTCCTTTTCAGTAAAAAAAAATTGGTTTGGTGGCCATGGGCCCCTTAAAAGGCTTGGGCCTGGGCTACCATCCAAACTGCCTCCATTATATTCCACCACTGATCTTAGGTGTTCCTATAATGACCCATCACTGGGCTGAATTTGGGGAAAAATACTTATATTCTAAGTGGCTGCTTTAAATCATGGTGGACACGTAAGGATTTCCACAAACGTGTTCTGCACCTCAGCAATTTCCGTCACTGCACTTCCCCAATCAGCTGGAGTAGCACACAGCTAATGCCACAAACCCCTGGCACATGCACAGTAAAGCACCGAAGCTGGGAATTGACCACCAGCTTCATTGCACATGCTCCTAAGGTTATGGTAAATGGCAAAGACGCAAGATTTGGCAGTACTGTTGCGATTGGGTTACAGGAAGGAAGGGAATAGCCATGGGGGTAAAGTGGAAGTTTTGCTATACCGTACCGGTGTGGTTCACTAAGAGCGCCGCCAACTCCTGTTTTTGCAATAAAATGGAAGTTAGTTGTTCTTCCCCTCCCTAGCTTCAACAGGCTACATTGTAGGCAGAATGAAAGTTCTTTTTCCAAACATTCAGCCTAAGAATATCTTAGAAACATACATGTATTTCCTATTTATATTAATTTCCAGCCAAAATGTTGCAATACAGGGTAATATCTCCTACATGTTCAAGTGCTACAAATGGTTCTAAATCATATATATATATATTGAGGTTGTATATATTGTGGTGAAGCCATAATGGATTCCATATTGGGGTTCAATAATTTTGACATTTGGATCATAATCCCATATGTGCCCAACCTGTGAGTTTAACCAACAATTTATTGGTTTTACGAAAAGTTGGAAAGATAAGATTTTCTTCTACCGAAGCAATGCTTCCGCGTACAGCACTCAAGTGACAACCCAGTTATCCATTATGCATTCAAAGCAGAGCACTGAAATGAATTTATTCTGGGCATAAATTGGGAGATGTGCGTTCTGACATGAAGCTGTCAGCTAATTTATTTATTAATATGAGCCTTTTTTTTATAATTCTTTTAATAAAAATTATGTTTAGAGGGATTATTATTTTTATGTTTACAACTCTGCCATGTATAATATATTCACAAAATCTTCTCCAGCTATGTCAATTAAAATGTCTAAAGGATGTTTAATTAATCACAGCATTTACTCTGCATCAAAATTAAGTAGGGGATTAAAGACAGTTTAGACGTAATGGGGGAGGGGGCATCCAATAAAGTGTAGGAAGTAACATTCTCAAAGTTGAACTTACTTTTCCTCTTAATATATTCTTATTATAATGCATTGTATCTCGATGATTTCATAAATTCCCTTCCGCCGTGATGCCAGTGTTTTATGCTAATTTTCTGACATCAGATAAACCAGAGATTGCTCTAAAACATAAGAGTGACTCGATTTAGAGGAATCTTTACTTTGGAGGGTTTCAGCTAATTTGCATACTTTTTCCCCATGAAGCATTGTCTTTAAAAAACAGCGACCCGATTTAGAGAAATCTTTACTTTGGAGAACTTCAGCTGATTTGCATAGTTATTTTTCCCATGAAGCATTGTCTACAAAAAAAGCCTACATGCTCCCGCCGGGTCTATTCAATTAGAATCTATATCCCCTTAAGTTTAATTTTATATAAGTATAAGTTCTGTTCTGAAATTCTGTAATTTATCTACATACATTCCAGTCATATAAATTTTATATTAAAATTGGAGAAAAAATTTGATTTATTATTTATACTTTATGTATCTTCTCGGAACAGTCAATGTCCCCTGTCGGGCTCCTAATCTAATTTCCATATCTCTCTCACACACACTATGACCAATTGTATAGGAAACCAATTAACTTATCTGTATGCTTAAGGAGTGTGGGAGGATATCTATGGTAGCACAGGGAGTTGTTTCTATCATCAGGTTCAGATCCAGGACCCCAATTCAACACAAGAACAATAATAAGCTCTGTGAGCCACCAGGCCACCAATATTCAAGTCAAGTTTCTCAAAAATGTTAACATTAATTTCAGAACATGTGTACAGCTTAATTGAGCAGTTCTGTAGAGTTATTATCTAATATATCAGTCCTTAATAAAATAATTCACTAATTTATATAGTGTTATAATAGCAGTAAAAGGAACAGCCCTGACCGAGATCCAAGGATTTGCTATAAAGTCGTGAAAATTAACCTCAATAAATAATAACACTGAATAGGAAGAGATAATAAGACATACAATGTGGTGCATGTTTCAATCTGTCCATGATTCTGGATAACTTATTTGCATATTTCCCATAATCCTGTAGTGGAGCATAGATGGTTATAAGTCTCAAAAAACTTCTGCAAGGCTGTCTTAATTGGCAAAGTACGTTCTTCCTGACCCTAGTCAAAAGCCTCTAACTCAGCTAAACCAGTTCCCTACACTGTATTGAACAGACACAACCATGTCGAAACAGCGCTGTCTACAGTTAGAAATCTATTCCTTCTGGAATAGATAAACTGGTTTGGTTTTAATCCGGCATCATGTCATTAGGCTTAATGAAAGTTATGCTTGGTGTTAAGCTGGCTGCCTTATAAGGTAGGCAAAGAGGCATTGTTTTCCTTGTGCGATACTGGATAATTTATCTGCATGTTTCCCATGATGTAGTCTGGAAATATTTTCTTTGCTTTCACTTGTGAGCCTAAATTTTACTTCTGCAATACTTTTTGTAATTGGGAAACATATTAAACCACAAGTCCCATGTAACTATGCTTAATTAAAAATCTGCATATAATGAAGGGGTGATTCAGCAAGAAAAATGTACCAGAATTCTGATGCACTGTTTGCACCCCATCCATCCGACACAACTATTGTGTAAAAATTTGAAGTGTTCTGAAAACTTTTTAGACACTTTTAAGACTTTCTCAAAAGGAGGTGCGGCTTTAGAGGTGGGTGTGATCAAAAACCAGGACAATAGAAAAAATAATACATTTATCTTGTGATATCGATGAAAGACAATTGTAACAAATGATACAGGAAATCACGGAAGCAGATGTACAGGGTTATTTTTCATTAGTTTTCAAAGTAGTTGCATTGAGGTTTTTTGGGACTTTTCACAGCTAAAAAGTCCTACAGGGCTATTTCCACCTCTTCATTTATCTGGCGTAAACATGGAACTACTGCTAGTGCAACGTCAGATTCATGACTTAAGAGTTTTGCAAAAAGTCTCATAAAACAGATCATGGTCACTCTAGTCCCCTGCTGGTCTATGTGACTTTTTATGCTTTTTGAGACTTTTGGGGGACTTTTTGAAAAGAAAATCCCAATCAGACAATAGACCATAAGAACATTTATTACAGTACCAAAGCCACTTAAATGAATCTGATGAGCAGAAGAGCTCCAAAATAAGACATAGAACTGTCCCAAGAAGCTGGTCTAATGATAAATAACTATAACTATGTAGTTGATGCTCTGGAGGACTTTTATTATTGCCTTTGCACTACTTTTTTGGCTGCTAATTTTTTTTATTCCTGCCTCATGTGCACCATATTTATTATATTTCGCGACATAATTTAGTTTCTTTCCTGAAACTCACTACTTGTGTTGCAAGTTGTGTTGCACAATGAGCTCAACTCTTTAGTCCATACACTATTCCTTTACTTCAAGTTTCCCAGCACTTTTTTGGCGCAATTTTTGGAGCATCATCACACCAACTAAAAGCAAGTTTACCAACTTCTAAAGCCCTTCATGAATGTGGAGTGTCATTTATGATGCTCATTTGTTCATCTTATAATACATTAAGACTCTGCTCCTTAGGGCGCCTAAAATCAACACTGGGCACCAAAAATAATAAATGCCCTCTCTGTGTCTAGTCATTTAGGGCCTTCATGTAAAAACCTATTTAGTCTTAAATGTGATGCCCCCATTGTACAGTAAGCAGAACATACCTTATATACTCGAGTATAAGCCTAGTTTTTCAGCACAAAAAATGTGCTGAAAAACTCAAACTCGGCTTATACTCGAGTCAACAGAATAAATAAATCAAAACTCGCCTTTCTGGTGGCACCCATAGATCTTCTGTGCGATCCATCCGGTATTGTTGTGCTGCACGACGGGGAAGGGGGGGGCTATATAAACTGGGGCAGGGGCTGGCAGGTTATATACACTGGGGCAGGGGCTGGCAAGCTATATACACTGGGGCAGGGGCTGGTAGGCTATATACACTGGGGCAGGGGCTGGCAAGCTATATACACTGGGGCAGGGGCTGGCTGGCTATATACACTGGGGCAGGGGCTGGCAGGCTATATACACTGGGGCAGGGGTTGGCAGGCTATATACACTGGGGCAGGGGCTGGCAAGCTATAGTCAATAGGTTTTCCCAGTTTTTTTGTGGTAAAATTAGGGGCCTCGGCTTATACTCGGGTCGGCTTATACTCGAGTATATACGGTAGTATACTTTATATCCATCCTAAATTGGGTCACATGGAAGTAGAGTATTGGCCCTATTTGCTGTTGTATTTTTTGTACCTGTTGACTTGCCAGAAGAGCAAATAAAACCTACAGTAACTTTGAAAAAGAATAACACTGAAGAGAGAATCAAAGCTCAACCTACGACATTCAAGGGCAAAATGCCAGCACTGAGTATATAAGACTAATCAGAAAAATTCAAGGGCAAAATATTTCTGTAAACCATATATTTTCTCCTATTCAGAAAACTCAATATCAAACTCTATAGATTGAAAACAGGAGGACGTGGAGATGAAAATCAAGCTTTTAAGATACAGGAGATACTTGATTTTTTTTGCCTTACTTCGCATCTCAATGTGCTGGCAGATGATGTTTCTGAGAAGAAAAAAATTGTATTCATTGCTACTTCCCGCTGTTTTCCTGACTTTTCACTGTCAGAATTACAGCAGGGGGCAACGATGAAAGTAGTTTGTTGCCTCTGAGACATTGGCTGTTAAACATTCTGAATCCAAAGATTACAATAGCGGCTTCATTTTTCCCTAAGGTTTTTTTTTGCTGCTGGCTTCTGCTGCCGAAAAAAAAAAATAAAAATGGCCCAAAGTGAAGAAATTGATGAATATTAAAAATATTTTGTACAATAAGCTGGTAATTCCAGTATCCATACAAGTCGTACAGAGAGCGGAATTATTTGCAGTGTGTGAACCACTTTTTGGAAAGAGCTTGTTATGCAGAACATTACATGTAGGCACCACAAGCATAAAATGAATACTATTATGTCAGACGTGCTGCAGCCATTTATTGGTTCATAATTTTCCATAATTTCTCTCCGCAGTAAACCATGAAGTAGGTATGAATTTTCACAGTTAAAAAATGGCATTGTATAACAAGGTAGAAGAAAAAAACCAAAAGGCTCATATAGAAAGGGAACTATTTCCATTGAAGATAAATGAATGAACTTTCCCGTCAGACATTTCCATAAATTAGAATAATTTACTTTTTATATGAACAAATGGCATGACAAAACTGGAGTAGATCGAAGAGGCTTATTTCTATGGGCTCGGTAGGATGCTAGATGCTGGATAAGCTCTTCTGCTCATCTCATAAGAATTAACATCTGGGGTATGCTCCATATAAACATGATCAGTATGTGGTCAGTATAAAGAATTATGAATAAATAAATGTTGAGGAAGTGAGCTAGGTTGAAAAAAAATAAAAAACATAAATGGTACTTACCTCGCTCTTGCTGCACTTTGCAGATTGCTAGCACTCCTTGTTGAAACCTATGGTTGTAAATGTTGACAGTCAAGTGACTGCAATGGACTATGGGGTCACAGTAGGGAAAACAGTCACAACAATGTCCAAAGTCCTGTGATCAATGTCACTGGCTGGCCACAATGGTCACATTATTGCATTCACTACCGGTCAGCAAAGAGAAGATCAGAATGGAGAAATGGCAATAGGTAAGTCCCAATACTTTTATTCTTTTTCCATACTGCCAAGAGTTTTTTCTAACTTCATACAAGACAACCACCTCCCTCAAGCCTTATAATCTGCATATTGCAGAGAAATGCACTGGGATTTCCAAAATGTTGTTTCTATCCATTATGTCATTTCCATGATATTCCAATTTTATTCCATATGCTAATTAGGCAGTTGTTGTGCCCAGGTTTTGTTCTTAGTACACAGAGGACTACTATTCCTGCCGAGACCTTTAACCTCTACATCAGAATGAGAGGAGATTTGTCTTGTGAGAAGCAAAAGCGGAGGTGGGAGGTGGTCCAAGCAGGAATAGCAGTTTCTCGTGAAACTCATTAGCATAAGGATTAAATCGGCAATTTCTCAGAAATGGCATAATTGATTTTTTTTCATTTGTACTGATAAAAAAAAGAAATAAAATGAAAAAATATTGTACAGAAATGCAGAGCATTGGAAATCACAGTACATTCCTCTAAAATGTGCTGCCATCTGATTATTATGCTTAGTGGTGGTAGTAGAATCCCTTTAAATGGAAAAAGCCCTTTTACTTTAGCTAGATAATTTCTTTATCATAAAACAATGAGGGGAATTTAAAGTGCCTTGTCCTCCAGTACACCACCAGAATGACCGAAAGTGCAGTGTCCGAAGATCATGCACTGTGCCGCGATTCACTAAGATTGTGCGCCTGATATCCTACATGTGTCGCTTCCCCGCTCAGGTCAGACAGAGTTCACTCTTTTCTTCCTGGCGCATGTAAGTGCTTGAATTTGAATGTTAAATCCTGCACTCAGTCCGAATCATTTGGATTGTCCGATGGCACGCCCCCCGATTTCTGTCGCTTGAAAGACAGTGCAGTTGCGGCAAAATCGTATCGCATGCAACACAATCCCCTGTCTGTCACAGCCATGCATTACCCAAAAATGTCGGAAAATCTGACTTAAGTGTAGCTGAGAACCCTTAGTAATTAAGCCCCATAGTCTCAGCTGGTTTTCGGTTGAAGATTATAGTAAGTACAACAGACCTGGGTGTTCACGCCCCTGACAGCCATATTTACTGTAGTCCTAGCATACTCCATCTGCCTCAGGTACGGTTTGTCTACTCTTACTTTGCACCAAGTATCCGACCCTTTTGTGAATCTGCCACACTATATAGCACTGTAGCTTATTTGTCCTCCGAGGCACGGTACACATACTCAGTGCTAAATTTTCTACATTCACGATACAGAATGATGATGACATGCAAAGTGGTTTATAATTTTGCATGCATCGTGTGGTAAAGTCTGCATATATTATTTTGAACCTACCGCTCATACATCACTAATGTGAATCCATTTTTTTTAGCAGTCATTGAATTGAAGGCCAATCCATTAGGGTTCGGTAATTGCGTTTCCACAGAGACTCCAGTCATTTATGTCTGGAATAGCAGCTTGCCGCATCACACAGGTCTTTTTCAATGCCAGATCCCAAAAACCTTTGCCAAAGCCTGGACTATAACAGAGCAGCAGGACTGTATTCTGAGCGTTTTCCTAAGCTGTAGAGATGCAATTTTTAATTTTTGTCTTTTCCCCGCAATTTTAATGTAATCACAGAAATGAATGACTTAATAAAAACAATTAACTTAGCAGCTGTAAATTACATTTCCCCTCCAAACAGCTAATTTCTTCCTTCGTTAATAATTCAAGGCAGCAATGTCCAGTTGGTAACTTTTCTTTTTCATAGGAGGTCTTAGCCTTTGCTGGATTTTAAGATGTTATTGTATAAAATCTGTTTATTTCTGAAGTTTTTTCATCTGGTTCTCAAGTGAAAAACAACCGGTGCACATTTCATAATACTTCATCCGTTGCCCACCACCCACTCACTGAAATCATAGATAACAAAACACAAGCTGGAACGGTGTATAATGTGCTCTGCAGCTGTCAGACTGTATGCTAACTTTATTGGGTGATATTTGGAGAAGGTATGTGGGATGTTAAGTGGGCAAAATCTCATTAGTCAGTATTTTTCTAGCTTCATCACTGGCCACAGACATGTAGAATAAGAAGACGGAGTGTCTACTTTTGTAATTTTTTACATATGGGGTTCTTTTTTTGTAAACTTTTAATAGTTTTGATTGCTTTAGGTAAATAGAGTATCTGAATCAAATGCCCCCAAAATATACACACTTGGCTTGGTCATATTCAGAAATTTCTCATTGAATCTGGGACAGTTGACGGGCATGGGATCAACCCTCCATATAATACCTGAATTACTTCATTCCATGGCATCTGAGTTTTTACAATAGTTGTTAGTAACCCTCTGTTCTCTCAAAAGCAGACAATGGGGCACACTTATTTACCCCGTCCCCTGAATTCACCGAAAGTGCATTGTCCGGCGATAATGCACTGTGCCACCATTCACTGAGAACATGCACCCGATATCCTGCATGGGTAGCTTCCCCGCTCAAGTACACAGAATTCACCATCTTTTTGCATGTAAGTGCTTGGGCTTGCAACACAATTCTAAAGTTAAATCCTGCACTCAGTTCAAATCAGTCGGATCGTCCGACGACAAGCCCCCTAAATTGTGTCGCATGGAAGCCAACGCAGCTGTGTCACAAAAGAATTGCTTGTGCCAAAATCCTGGCACAGACACTTCTTAAATACCTGTGCAAGCCATATAATTCCCAAAAAGGTGCACAGTCCTACGAAATGAGCGGTGCAACCGTTAGTAAATGAGTCCCAACTTCAATTGTTATCCACAATTTAGAAAATATGGTCATGACAGTTCAACTTTTGAACCCCAATCACAAAGAAAGCAATATGTAATTCACAAGTAGGTGGGGTTGTGTTCTCACAAATTTAATAAAGCGAAAGGTCGACTATCCAATTCAATGCTCCATTCAATACTATGGGATAGTAGGAAATCGCCAAACACAAAACTAACTCTCTCATAGACAGTCAAAGGAAGAGCTGGAAATGGTTGAGTTCTGTGCTTGCCGATTGCAGGCATTGAAAAGAGTGACAAAGCGCATGCTTCCCTTGCCACTTCCCTCAAATACTGAGATCATGACCTCGTTTTTATGCATTGTGTTGTTCTTCGACTCAGCAATTGAACCCCCACTAATCTAATTGTTATCCCCTATCCTGTGGAAGTTGGTGCAACCTCTTTATTATTGTATGTATGTCCTCAAACTGGCCTGAAGGGACAACCCATGTATCTCTTGCTGTTGGGTCTACTTGGGTTTGGCAAACTACACATAAAAGCAGAAGTTAGGTGTAACACAAGCACATTGCTTTTAGGTGTTAAATATTTTCTTTCACATTGCAGTGATTTGACTTTGAATATATGTTTTTAGTCAATCGTTTTAGTTAGGAACTGAGAAGGCGAGGACACGTGCAATATGTGCAGAATGAAAAGTGGAATTTTATGTCTAGCTCACCATATTGTGTAAAGAGGAGAAGTATCGCACTTCTTGGCTGTCTTTATCTGGTCCATGATACATTTTTCTTTATAACAACTTTAAATGGAATTAAACTGAAGAAGTTTTAATCTATATATGGAAGACATTGCCTCAGCGACCTATGTCTAAAGCATCAAATTAGTTCACTTTTTTCCTTTCTAACCTGTTTAGTGCAAGATGCATGGCTGCACAGGTTACATTTATAATGATCTATCTCAGCTTCCAGTGTCTTACGTAAAACACTGGAGAATGTCTACTTGTCGGGGAAAGAAGGGACAGTCTGTGTGGATATTGAAATAATCACAATTTTTTGGTCATTATTTAGCATACAAGAATATTGTAGCAAAAAGTATTCCATTTTATGTTTATGTGACACACAATAGATATTCTACTATGATGGTTTATATTCAGCAAGAGGTCCATGTTTGAGTTTGGCATTTGGCCGCAAATTGTTGATATCCCAGTTTTATCCTATGTAACATCTGGCAGCCCTTGCACACCACCATTTTTCTGTGGATCTTTTGGCTCCTAGTGACAGAGAGTGTAAAGATTCTAGTCAAAATAGCTGTGCGTTATTACATTTCGGAAAAGGCAGCTATTACATGCCAGTGGTGGCTTTTATTGCAACCATCAATCATGGTGTTGATGAGCGGCACCAGTGTTAATGGACGCCTTTTCATGCCAACACCCAACATGGGTGTTCAGATTTGGGTACACAAATTTGGCTTTTGGTCCAGGATCGGCAGAACCTACTGGATCCAAATCCCTTAGGGTTTGCTTATCACTTAACATTACACAACTTATCTTGTATTCAAAATACTATAACTTTTGTACAATTTTCTATGTGTTCATTCTTGACTATGGTGGGGATTCCTTTTTTATGTAGACTGCTTGTGTTATAGTTGCTAACTCCTTCCTGGCAAAATGAGCTGTTTTCTGTGGATACAGGCAGTCTACCTGGAATTGACAGAAGTAGTATATTTATATAGATATGTGAATTGTATGTGTATTGTATATGTATATTACACTTTTTTAATTTCCTGTACAATATACTAACCTTATGTACTGATCCCATGGGTTGTCTTCTAGGTACCAGGTAGGTGGGGGTCCCACACCTAAGACATACACCTGCCTCAAAAATGGAGGTTTCCTGTCTCAGGCACTGAATAAATAGATCTGGTGTATGAACCGACTATACACTCTTTGTTAAAATAAATGGAACCATCAAATACAGCCACCAATGGTTCTTGCTTGGCTATTTTCAACATCACTATTTGCTTAAATGAAGAGTGTGTGGTTGCTTCAACCTTAACTCCATTCAAACAGTGAGTGAGATGGAAGTCAGTATCAGGGATTTATGACTTATGCTGTGGATATGTAATAAATACCATTGATGTGGTTACCCCTTTAAGTTTGAAGCTTGCACCCGTGTAACCTGTAGTTCTCCCACTTTCTTACTAAATACTGAAAAGGAAGGGTGAGATGGTAGGAGGTCACTAACCTAGATAATGTTATCTAGAGACATGGGCCGTTCATTGGTTAACAGCTTCAATGTGTTAAGACGACTATTGAACAGCAATACGGCCTGGATAATTTATGCATATTCAGATTCAACGGGTACAAACTGTATATCTAGGCATTTTGCCAGACTGCTTTCTCTGCACTATGATCTTATTCAAATTAGTGAGAGTTGAGCCTATAATATCATAAGTAGCTTTAGTCCTTGCCGTAATCTACTCTTCATAAGAGAAAGAAATGCTCTCCATATGGTAACTTGGAGGATCAATCTTGAATTATGTCTGGGCATCGACCAAATCTATACCTCTGATTCAGTTATAACCTTAATCATAAGTTGTCTTCATCCAAGATTAATATCAGTTTAAATACACCTTGTCCTAGGCCATCTGTTGACTCCGTAAATCCAGTAATCACATCCGTTATACAAGCGGTTTGATGTTTAGTAAAAGAGAGGTTAATGAGAAATAGAGGTTATGGAATCATTTTAAGCACAACACAATATATTGATGGAGTTTCATTGCCATGCTTATCTTCCATGTGGTTGATATCAAAGAAGGATTTGTAAGAGTTTATAAAAGGAAGAGCCTTCTGTGATTTACACTAGCCAAAGTCCTCAAAATTCATATGATGGCATGAAGAAATAAAACAAAATTGAAGCTGGGACATCAAAGGGAATATCAGGGATTTTCAACTGGGATCCTTGGGATAGATTATTTAAGGAGTTTTACCAGTTTTTATCCTCTATATCGAAAATATAGGAGATAAGTGTCTGATCCAACTCCTAGCAACTCCCATAACTAGCAACTCCTAGATCACAAGTCTCCCCGAGCAAATAGTTTATTGGACTTCTGGGGCAAACCATCCTGTAGGCTGCCCTGGTAGTCCTTTAGAGGTCAGTTGGTTGCAGGCCAAGATTTGCACTGAATAAGAAGAGCTGCATTATAGAAGATAAAGTAGAAACTCAATCCAACTCTGATTTTCAGCCTACCTTGAGGAGCCTCTTTTGCGGATTGTAGAGTATCAGTTGATGTTAAGGTTGACAATCTCCTTATAAGGAGACACCCTTTTAATTTGAATTGTTGCTCCTGTCCAAATTGATTTATACCAGGTGAATGCATACAGATTGCACCAGATGAAAAAGGTATTCGGCATGATTCCCTCTTGGTCAGAGGCAAAGGCTTTATCCAAGGAAGTACACAAACTCATATAGATACAGGAGTAGGTGTTGACAGATTTGTTCTGTGTTTATTCTTGATATGAAGATCCAATATGACCAAGTCTTCAGAGTGGGCACATTCCAGTCTTATCTCAGATGCCAACGCCATCTTTGGGTTCAGTCTCAGACACAGAAGCCATCTTTGGGAGTAGTCTTCAAACACAATAGTTGTAGACAGTTATCTGATCACATGATGAAAGGTTAATAAATGTAACGTGCTAAGAATAACCTTCAGATTCTTCCCTAGACATTGGGGAAATCATGCTATTTTTCCCATCAAAATGAAAGATTTCCAGATGAAAGACAACAGAATCCATTATAAGCAAATGGGGTCCATGGGAGCCTTTGGTGTCAATCACGTGATAGATCCCACACTTTTAAAGATTAGATTTCCTCCATTGTGGGACATAAAACTGGAAACAATAAAACATATGTCAACCCAGTCTAAAGACCCATTATAGATTACACAGCTGTCAGCCCAAAAATATTCATTTAAAAGTGATCTCTACGGATTCTCTCATATGCATATAGAGAGCTGGATGAAGGTGGGTGCCCCTAGGTGCAAAATCTTGTGGTCTCCCCCACTGAATGTAGCTCAAACAGAGGCAAACATTACTATTCTAAATTATCCTTAATATTCAAAACTTTTTCCCACTTATATGTTAGCCTAGCTGCTGGCCGAGCTGACACAGTGGCAGTAGTACTTACTACTAATCCCAGTCGCCACAACAGTCCCAGGCACAGATGAGATGACTGTTAGACATTGCTAGTAGGGGCCCCCTTATTAAGTAAGTGGTGGGGGCCCTGGGGCACACACCCCAAAAGCCCTCCCTTTAATCTGGCCTTGTGCATGCAAATATTTGGACATTATTACAAAATTAGTTAATTCTTAGCTTTTCAAATATCTATGTCTGAAAGGAGGAGAGTCAGAGGGCCCCATTTACAATAGAGTTACTCTAGACCTCAGATATTGGCTGAAACTCTTGCTGATTTTAATTGAATGTGTATTGGAGACCTTTATGCTCATAGTAGACAATTCAATTAGAGATCATTCACTGGTTGTGGCCTAATGTAAAAATAATTACAGTACATGTGACACATTTATATATAATCAATGTTTATTAAAAAGTTTACACACATCACACAAGAAAAAAGAACAGGTAGACGAGAAACAGGTACACAGCGCTGTACACCAGAAATGCTGGACCGCGCTGGAAGCAGTCTGGCGTATTCATGAGGCGGCGGTCCAAGGCGCTGACTTTTCCCCAGACTGCCCCGCCCACTCCATAGGCCAGCAGTGAATAGCAGGCATCATGTGGCAGTCACTGCCCCTAAACCTGCCCCTCATGAATTTCTAGTGTACAGCGCGGCAGTGTTTGTTAGCGTTATCAGAGGGTTCTGATAACGCTGGCAGTGTAACACTGCTGCGTCTGTTTTAGCCCTCAGAGCTGCTGACTTCAGTAGCAGCTCCTAGTTCTGTATTTATTGGTAACAGGTCCTCTTTATAGGAAGGTCTCAGAGCCAAATACGTTGCATCAAGTGTCGCACTTCAGTACAAAGAATGAAAAAGTCAACAATCTTTTACTTAGAACAAGCTTTAGAAATGTGTTATTCAATGTAACTATTTATAACCGCCTTCTGCTTTTCATAAATACATTATAATACCATTAATATAAATAGCTTCCACTTTTTATCCAAAATGTTTGACATTAATATACAAAAGCAACATTGTCCTTTGCTAGATTGAAGAGTAAATGCATTCCATTAATTAGAATTCGGCAATCATATCATCAGCGCTGATTAGTCACATATTGCTTTAACTAAGAGACTTGTGAAGTGATTCCGAATGGACAGACACAGTGATTAATATAAAAGGTAGAAGGCACATTTGAGATAAAAGGGACACATAATGCATTCCGCTGCGGGTCGATTTAAGGGTTATCTGTGTGGACCTATCTAAACAGAAAATTGAAGTATTGCTGTAGGCCGTCTTCTTTACTGTAAAGGTGACTTTGCAAAGAGCGAGGCACGTTGGATGTTGTTGACAGTGAAAATCAGCAGATACTTTAATGAGCAATAATTGGTGCTCACAAGGCAGCCTCTTACTTTATGAATATGCAAACGTAGCCGTTCACTTAAAAAAGGCGCCGTATTTTGCGGAAAGTATTTTGCACATGAATTACGAGTTTTAAAAACTGGAATAATGGAAAGCTAGAGGGGGGAAATTTATCAAAGCTTTGGAGAGAAAAGGGCATGTGAATTTTAAATGCATTCTCAACATTTCTTTAAATGAGCTCCAATAATTCCTGTCTCGATAATAACACAACCCAACTGCTGCCTTGCTGGAATTTTCACTATCTTAGCAGCGCATCTTGCAGGCTTAAGGGCAGCTCATGGAAGAGCGCATTGAAGGAATCTATAGCAGATTTGACCCCATACTTTATTTAATACCTTGAAGCCATTTTTTTTTTTATATCCTCTATTTTATTAAGTGGAGCCCACCTGAGTGCGGCTTCTGCTTCCAAAACAGTATCGATGAGCCTGTGCAAGGACTGTTAAAGAATTCTAAATATGCATTCGTTGCCCAGAGATACAACGTTGGAATGTAACCTTTCTGACTATTTCATTCGCCCTTCGAAACACGCGGCAAGGCAAAATAATTCTGATTTGCACATGTCTTAGTATATGTTTACTGGAGAAGAAAATTCTAACTGTACACAAGGGAGATTTATGGGGCAAAATGCTATTGACAAGAAATAATAACCTTAAATTAGAACTCAAATTGCCTTTGGATTTGCTAATTTGTCTTGCTTTTGTTAATGCCAAGAAATGATATTGTTTTGGCAAGATAGTAATGTCTTAAAATATTGACTGTGTTGCCAATGAGAATGCAAAATAATATTATAGATCCAATTACTAATTAAGTGAAAGATGTCGCCAGGACCATTTAATCATTTATGGGGACGAGTAATCTCATTTTTGATTCCGGTTTAATTCACAAATCTGTCTTAATTGTTTGGCTGAGATAAATATTTAACAATGGGTTGAGGTTCGGATTGTAGTGGTTGGTCTTCCTCATAAGCCTGGTACAATGGTTGTGTATGGCATGGATTTGTGATGACATATTCTTGGCAGAAAATTTACATTCTGAAACTCCTGTACTACTTGACCAGCATCCACCACTTGACCGAAGGCCCACCCAATGTCCCGTGTAAGACCTTTTCTTATGTTTCAATTCTATTATATATAGTGGCATTTTCCCATGAGAAGACTACCCCCCTTTCCACATACACACTATTCAATCCAACTATTCAATATTAATTTTGGACCTTCACTCTTTTTATGTAATTTTTATCAATTTAATAACTTAATGTTGACTTAAATTATTGTATAAATGCATAATAGTCCAGAGCTGCGCTCACAAATATGCACATATTGTTCATATATGTGTTTTGTTCTTGAAAAATATGTTAATGAACCAATATGTGTCAGGGGTATGAAAAATTTGGCTGCTTATTCCAAAAATAGCTCGATGTCTATGTGATGTTAATGAAACTTATCTCCATTCCTTTGTATACAGCTCAGCTGTAATACTGAAACATGTCTTGGTCAGGAATTTCATTGTTTTTGGAAGAAAGCAGCCATGTTTTTCAACCTCCAGACAGTCCCTTTAATAAAGTAACTATACCTTGAATAGAATCGAAGTTAGTTGTGAACATTATGAGTATTTACATGTTGAGTATATCATAACAGTGTTGATTGTCTCTATCTGTAGCTGAGAAAACACTGACTTGCCCACAAACTTTGATGGTCTGTCCGATAAGACAGGAATTACTTCTTTTTCTCCCTTGGGCTAATTGGCCAGCTCACTTTGAGCTTTATAGCAGTCATAAGCCTTATAGTGTCTATCAGTGAGATCCTCCCAGCTGCATTCTTCAACCTCTTCAGCGATGGTGCTTTCAATTCATTATCAGACAACAGAATCGTTTAAGCCTCATAAATGCAGCAATCTCAAGCCAACAGCAACATCACTGATTTTATTGGCAGCTTTAAGAACTATTGTGGCCCATAAAATGAGAAACTTTCCAAACTTGTATTCCATTCTCGTGAACAGACCTCAGGCAAAAGTAGAACCGGCAGAGAACATAGTGAGACAATGGCTAGATCTTGGTTGAGGAAAGTTATGGAGATTGTTACAGTCATAAATAATGGCTACAATGGCTGGATGCTGGTTGTGGCAAGTTGTGTAGATCCAATCAGTCATAAATAATCAAAACCATTAAAACCATGTCATTTTCTATGTCCTCTATCAGATACAGACAGAAGGAAAATATTGAAATACATTATATGGATTATTATGAAATGTATTACTTTTTTTTTGGTGGAACCAATGAAACTATGAAGACCTTTTATGGAAACCTTTAGTGAAGAAGCATATGACACTGACTGTGACATTGAATGCGAAGTGAGAACTCTGTGTTTGATTACCTTGTCATCTCCTTGTCACTCTTTCTGTGCCTCAGGTGCTCAGGGATAAGTTGCACATTCTGCAAGGCGAGGACTGACCGATCCTGAACTATGATATATGTATCTCTAAGTCATTTTGGACCTTTATAATAAAAATTACAAGATCAAAGTATTTCAGGCGCTTGAGGAGCTGATGCACTTGGGGGTGTATGTGAAAAGCCCTAATCCTAACCCTTGAGCGCTTCCTTTGATATAATTTGTGTCGAGAGTCTTGACCTATATATGTGCAAACTCTGATTTAGTGGTGCAGTTGGTAAATTATATGAAATCTCTTGGGACTGTACATCATTTTGTTCATTTTTAGGATGTCATCTCTTCTCTAAAGCAATTCCATCTACATTACCCACTAAGAAGTTTTCCATTTTCTTTGAAGTCATATAATGCACAGATCAACATCATCGGTCCATCCACCTCCAATAACCTTTCCTCAGGGTCCTACTTTACCTCTTTCTGGTTTCCTTGTTTCTTTTATTGTCAATCATTTCAGCCAGTTTTTGCCATGTCATCATTCTAACATTAAAGTTCAGAGGACAATGGAAACATGATAGACAAGGACAAACAAAGAAAGGAGTTTTGGATATGAATTATTTTTTAAATAACTTTTGTGAATTTTTTTGCATTTAAACAGTTCTATTAACCTTGATATAAGAGAGCATCCTAAGATTTTGATGCCAGTGTCTACCTGCAGCTTGCCATAGCAGCTCCCATTGAACTCTTCATGCAGGTGCCACAGCTCTTATTGAACTTAATGCTAAACTCATAGAGGAAACAACAGGCAAAAAAATTTAGTTAATGAGGATAATATACTTCTTGCAGCCAAATGCTATTCCTTTAGGGTTTTTTTTGGCTTTACTCGGATGGTGGAACTGGTTTTTTCACATATAGTATTTGAAACTGAACACAGCCAACTGAAATTATGGGGGTACAAAGGCGCAACAAAGTGCATCAGCTCCTCAAGCTCCTAAAATACGTTGATCTTGTAATTTTTATTATAAAGGTCCAAGATGACTTAAAGTTACATATATCAAAGTTCAGGATCGGTCAGCCCTTGCCTTGCAGAATATGTAACTTATACCTGAGGCACAGAAAGAGTGACAAGTAGGTGACAAGGTAATCAAACACAGATTTCCCACTTCACATCCAATGTCACAGTCAGTGTCATAGTCTTCTTCACTAAAGGTTTCCAAAAAAGGTCTTCAACTTAATGGTTCCGTTGGTTCCACCACCAAAAAAGACCCTCCGTAGATAGAACTATCCCAAAAGTGATTGTACCCTTTAAAAATGAGATAATTCAATGTCTTATACCCTTAAAGTCTTACAGAAAAGATAATGAAAAATAGTGAGCTTCTGAGACTTTTTTGCTCAATTTTGGTAAAATACTTGCCTTTTAAGGGTTAACATAAAAAAAAAAAAACATGTAAAATTACATTCCAGTGAAAAAATCGAAAGTTTAATATACAGTGAGCACATAACTCTTGTTTTGAAGTATAGCTACTGGGCGTGAAGACAAAAAAATGGTTTGTGTAAAATTGGTGTCATCGGTATGTAGCCGAAGCCGATCTTTATCAATTGCTTACGGAAACTTGAGAAGTAAAATAGTAGTAGAAATTACATAACAAAGAGTCATCAGGTATTTTACCTGGAGCTAAGGCTGGACGTACCAATTACATAGCTGTCAACTTAACACTAATTCAATTGATAGATATTCCTCTTGACCCCGCACTATGCAGGACTCTATAGTGTGCACATATTCTATAAGGGAAGAGGAGATTCCTCTGACATCGATAGACTGTCCTTACTGATACCAATAAGAATCTGGTCTGCCAACTTAAGCAGATTCGGCCAAAATTTATCTACTATATATAGCCAAGTTAACCGCTCAGTACAATGTTGAATGGGTACTTTCTGTACTCACCGTATTTCTAATAACAATATTCTTGGCATCAGTGGCTTGGCAAAGAAGAAGACAACTAGGTTGGTCCTTCTTTTAGTTCATATGAAAAAAATCTATAGGGGTTCAGAGATAGTATTCACAACACAGACTTGGTGCCTAAGTTAACTCAAAGGCTCCTCCGCCACATAAAAATTCAGCAGTATTATAAATGACACATGGGGGGGTCATTTATCTCTATTTTTTGAGACTTTTTGGGGACATTTTGAAATGTTCACCAGACATTTTTTTATCGTCAGTAAGAGACCTTTATCTTCTATTCCAGATTTGCTAAATGTTGCAAATGACATTTATCATTTCAAATTGTCTAAAATTTGTGACTTTTTGGTGCGCAAAAAACTCCAATCGAAACCATACTTAAGGAAAATTTAGAAAACTGGAGACATCTGTGCAACATTTTTGAGACATTTGTAACGAATGTCTCAAAAAGAGATCCGAAATTTTTTTTTTTAAAACAAGTAAAACGTGAGATTGATAAACTACCAAAAAGCAGACGGAAAAAAAGACAGGCAAAAACTAGCCAAAAGAAACAGAGATAAGATAAATGACCCCCATGGAGGTGGGTTGACTAATACAGATTCTGCATAAGAACCCCAGATCCTTTAAGGATCTGTATGCATTGCCAACTCAAAATGAACAAACAGTAGCAGGACACATGGAAATACATATTTCTTATTTCCAACAGTATAAAACAATTGGTTTCTGTCATGTAGCTCTTCCTTTTATTCTTAAGTTTTGTGTACAGTAAAGAGTTAATATAATCAGGAGAAAATTGATCTAAGTACTCGAAACTTCTTCTGTATTTTAAGTATTGAAATAATTTTGCTTTTCTACTGAAATAATTGCCAGGGCTATTTAAACAATTATGTTTTTGTGCGGCGAGACAGATTTATGTATAATACATTTGGTTTCCATCGTCAAGTGCTGACCTCCAGCAGGGGTTAATATATGCATATCATTTGCAGCTAACATCGCATTATTGTGTAACTTGCAGATGTTATATTATTCATTGCATTGTGCATTCATAGGCCGCTGTATTCACTATTATGCAAAACATAATAAGTGGAGGGCCTGTCTAAGCGTTGTCCAGGTCATGTTCTGAAAAGTCTCCATAATACATAGTACATTGTGAAACACTCCTTTCTCGAGGAGCTGATGCAGAGCCTAATAAGGCCACTCATTGAGGCAACCTGTAACACTACAGCTCTTGTTGAACTGTAATTTCCAGCTTGGTAAATGAATATGTCAACTCCTCATCTACATAAGGACGGAGGATTTACATGCCCAAGCCATTAGAGTGTAAATGTTAAAGGGAACCTGTAATCAGGTTTTCACCATTAAACCTAATGACAGGTTCCCACAAAGTCTTCATACTATGCCCATCCTTTTAGTATGAAAATCCATAGAGTTGATCTAGCTAAAATCACTTTTTAAAAAGTTGCTGGCCAGGTGACTCACTGAGATTTATCAATGTGTCCCAAGCTCAGTTTACTGGAGGAAAACCCTAGTCATTTTCTGCACCAGAGTGTCGGTTTCCAGTTTAGACCTACTTTAAAGTGGTCTAAACTGTGCGACACAATTGGCGCACGGAACATTCAAATAGGCCACTCCCCTTTTAGGCCACTCCAACTCTGCAACACAATTGGAGAACGGAACATTCAAATAGGCCACTCCCCTTTCTGAAGGCCCCCTCAGTCGGACAAGTCGGAAAATGGCTAAAAGCAGGTCTCAAAAGCCTTGATAACTGTGGTGTAAGGCTTTTCACACCGTTTTTTTTGCGCAAAACCACCAGAATTGTGGTGCAAGTGCATTAATACATCCCCCCAACTGAGTCATTCAGCTCTTCCCCCTGCTTCTGGAATAAGAGACATATTGGCTCTGTGTGACTCCCTGAAGAGAACTCCTGAGGGAGGGGGGATGAGGGAGTTGACATATGTTGGCTGTGTATGACTCACTGAAGAGAAATCAGCTCCCTCATTCCCCCTCCCTAATGATTTAGGTGCAGCTATGGAGGAGACTCATGTATATGCTGGACTCAGCATTGAGGGGGCGCAAATCAGACCATAGTTAAAACCCACTGTTAAATAATTTATTTAAGTCCACAAACATAAGAAATCATGAATTAAGTTAATCTAGTATGTTGACTTGCAGCCATATGTGAACTGCTATGACAACATGTGACATTGTCATGTCTGCTTCATCTCAGACAAAACTCATCTCAGTCCTGCGATGTCATAAAGCTCCACTCTGCTCTATTTGACAAGCCTACATTCTGTTCACATCCCATCCATAGCTTCTGCTAAAAGTATCTGCTGGACATACAGTATATATTAAGTGGATGTCTGTGGTAGATGTCACCCCTAGGCTTTCATTGTAAAAAAAAAATTCTGTTGAGTGTTTTTTTTTTTTACTAGATCCATAAAATGCAGCAGAGTAGTGTAGTTTACAGTGATATCCCATACCTAATACTTTAGTGGTCTACTGTCATACACTAACCAGGCAGACACTCTTTTGGTCTCCATCTGGCTAATGTAACCCTATGGACACATTTAGCGAGTACATCTGGAGCTTCCTGGCATACACACTACATGTACATCATAAATGGGATGTGAAGATAGCCCTGCTATGACAAATACTACTTCACTGCATCTGATATTGTCTTGCACATTCAACCCTGCTTCATTCAAGGAACTAGGCTCTGATACATAACTTTAACCTAACATTTGATTTAATTTGACATATGTTAGTAGCATTGTATCTCAAACTGGTCATGATGGTGTTCCGATGCCGTCTCGGTGATCTTGGATGATTTCTCTCGTACTTCAAAGACAGGAGTCAGTAAACTATGACGTTAGCCCAATAAGTATCTGAAATGGAAAAATGACAATGCTAGTCACATGAACTACATGAATGGATATGAATGCGGACTATATGGGTCCCTGGATGAGGATGAATTGGACGGTGACAATTACTTCGTGAAGAGTTTTTGTGAAAAGTAGAAAGTAACAAGATTCATTTCATTGATTGATACATAAATGGTTATTTAGAAGAATAAATTGACTACGTTTTAATCCACCTTTAAAGGAAACATTCGAGACAGAAAGAGAGAGAGACAGATTCCGAATGACTATTTTCTCTGGTGTTCCACTCAAAAGATATTTAGAGACAATTTACAGAAACTGACTGTGTTGAAATTGTTGCTTAATGGGGATCTGGAGAATCATCATGAACTCTAGAACAGAAGGAGATACATAATTCATGAGATTGTAAATGTGTATAATATTGAAATTCATCAAAAGGCTGAACCTCAAATAAACAACCTCAAATTGGAGATGAGCAAAAAGGGATGTTTTCCTCTCGCTGGGACGGCTGCTTTATTTAGGCGAGCAGACCAGTGAGTGTACGTTTTTGTTAAGTGTGTGAATGTGGAAATGTGAGATTACTTGGCAGTCGTTGTATTCCTGTGCCTGGGCTTTGTATTATTAGAACTGTACACTGGATTCTGTGAAGTAATTAAAACATTTCGGCATGTGACTGTGAATGTGTCTCGCATGTGTGGGTGAGCTGTCGGGGAGAAACATTTGAGATGTTTTTGTCACTTTCTGCTAAATCTGTGTGGTTAAATTAGCAACTTGTCTTTTTCTTGTTTACCTATTCTATACAATACCAACTTTAATGTAAGGATGAAAAACAACAAGTTTTCAAAAAGTTGTTATAGTCCTCCTCTTTCTCACCTGTCCATGACTGGGCACCCTACCCGTTCCCTTATTTCTGGACCGGAGGTTGGGGCTGGCTTTTGTTTCCACTGTTGGCCAATCATTGGCATTATCAAATGTGCATAAAGGATGTCACTAGAGATGTCACTTAGAGATGAACAGACCCGAACCCGTGTTGGGGGTCAAAGTTCAGGTTTGGCATTCAGGCTCAACCCAACAGTAAAACCCATGATCTGTGCAGGGAACAACCATAGAAACCTGCTAAATGCCAACCTCAAAGACCTTTAAATGCTGGTGACGCACAGGCACCCACACGCTATCAGCGGGAAGATTTGTTGGCGCCAATTAAAGTGTTTTCACCTGTGATAGGTGCTGGCACTTGTCGTGTGGTCATGGTTGTTAAATTGTGATGGGTGAACCATGACAAAGGCCTTTAAATTTAAAGAGTGGAGCAAAATTACATATCTGAGAAGATTCTGCTATATAGTATCCCAATATTATCAAAATTTATTTCTAACAAAATAGCGCCAAATGTTACTTAATAGTCCTTTATATACACAGACTTAGCAAGACTTTTTTCTAGAAAGGTTCTTCAGCTCCCTTGCTCTTCTTCTGTGTAGAGATCAGCTGTAATCTGAGGAAAACTGGCAAATATGAGTATTTTCCCTGCAGCACCCCCATAGGCAAAGTGAAGAATTGCACAACTCCCAATGGAATCTACAGTATGTCATTCAGTGACAAACATGGGCCTTATGCCAGAGAGAAATATATAAATCTTTTAGCTTGACTTTTCTTGGTTAATAGAAAAAGATCTTTAAATTGGGACAACCATTTCTACTTACAGGGTTAAGGTTCTAGAAAAACCTTATAAGTTATCTTAATATTGTACTTCTAAACCCAAACCTTTTAGGGAATTATCAAATCTATGTAACTTTTACTGTGGTGCTCAGACAAGAACACTAGATGGATGAGGAGATGACATATTACTCATGACAGAAAACTAAAAAAAAATGTAAACAGAAATGAAAGCAGATTTGCACCAAAACATAATTAACTTGCATGTGCCATCCTGCAACTTTGTCTTTTTTCTTACATTCTTCCATTGTTGCTATTTGGAAAAAATAATTATATTACTGGGTAGAACAGATTCTCCTGGTGGCCTTGGGATAATCTTCAAACCTACTCGGTTGCATCCAGTGTATAGCAAAGATATGTAGTATATCCCAGGGCAAGAAAACAGCAATATATTTAGGAGTGTTTCAAGAGGATATGTACAAGCTTACACATTAATATCATCTTGCAGTAGAAACAATCTTCAAGGAAACTTCTGTTTGATTTATTAAACTTTCCAAAGGATTGTGACAAATGTCTCATGGAAGACTATCCATAACTGAGGGAAAGACAAGCACTATAGAGCGGCACATTTATTAATCACTAATTTGGGTAGAGTTTTAAAGAGAACATTGTTTTACTTTGTCAAATTCATCTCTGGGGAAAGGAAAGTCTTATCCAGTTTATTTATTAATATCCATTATGTATACAGAGGATGCACTCACATTTGTCTCTACCCTGCAGTCAGGCTCACAATCTAATTTCCCTATCTCAGGCATATGTATTGCCGTTCGTAAGAAGCTAATGGAGACATCACAAAATAGAACTTTCTGAGCATCAGATGTGCTTTTATTAACATCTTATGAGAATATGAAAGATCTTCTCAACCCTCTTAACCCCGACATTCATTTCATAGCTATGGACTCCTTCCCTTCCTTATCTCCCTTATTTTCCATTCTCTCTTCTTACAATCCTGTTTGTTTCACATACAAACATCTATATATATATTTTTTTTTTAATTAACCATTTTTATTTTTCTTACATAAATAACATAACGTGTTTACATGTTCAAGACAGAATGCTAGTGGCATATTACATAGTAGCGAAAAAAAAAATCCAGTTTACATTTTGTACCTTGTTAACAACAGTGCTCAAATACCTGTGTCCTACATGCATCTGCCTAAATATAAAGTATATAATCCAACCACCCAACCCCAGTCTGCCAAGGGGGAGGAAAAAAATAATTAATAATTGACCCGCTGTTAGTGTCTTTTTGCAAGATTAACAGTATTCTCCAGTTCTCCAGATTTTCCCCCACGTGTCCGAGGACCCCATATTCTTATAATGTATTTTTTCGTAATTCTTGTTTCTTTCCATCAGTACCTCTACTCCGCAATGGTTGGTGGTATGGGCTTCATCCAGGTCCTTGCGATCAATATTTTCACAGCCATAGATAATTTGCAAATTGTTATTTTTTGTAATTTAGATATTCTATGTATACCCTCATTCATAATATCATTTATCACCTCGAAGGAGTGTGGTAACGCAATACCCAGAGTATTAGTTATTGAAGCATGTACCTCAGACCAAATATTTTCAAGAGCCAAACGGCCAAACGGCCAAGGGTAAGATAAAGTCTATGAACATAGTTGAACTGTATCATCCTATGGTAAGTATTGAGAGAGGAATCAACAATCTTACGATATTCTTCTAACCAGTGAATAACCGTGTTATAAGTAGTGTCCTTTTCCCATTGTTTTTCTGTATTAAATGAAATATCTTGTGAATTCTCAGTGTTCAGTATTGTTGTACTTTATAGTGAGATTATCTTTACAATTAAAGAAAAGTTTATAAAAAACAGTGTTATAGGAAACAACAAATCGGGTTTTATCTTTGGAGTTTCTATAAGCATCCAGTACTTCCATGTAGTGAAAAGCAAACCTATTCCCCATAGGATATCTACTTTGTAATTCATACTTCAGTTATTTAATTTAATGACCCATTCTTAAATCACTGTAACACTCCTGACACTAAAAGTGTAAAGTTTAGGAAGCTATTGGCCATATTAGCTTTATTATGATGAGACATGTCCTATTAATCCATCTGTGACATGGTCGGCATACATCTTGTAGCCTATCACTCTATGGAACCTGAATTCCATAAAAGATCTAAACCTTGGAGCATCTTTACTTATAACTTTATGTTGAATAACTGATGAGTAAGTTGACAATTGGGTTTTACTATGACCCTTATTTGGTACTGTCAGCACTAACTGAGCAATGTAAGATTGCCAAGCGACATCCCCTAACTGCATTGAGCTGGAAGGGCCACTGCACTACAGATCAACCCACTTTCTCCTCCAGCCAATTGAATGAGCCTTTGAATGAGCTATCATATGGACATTCATGGAATTAAAAAAAAAACTATAATATCTTACACCTGGGGAACCCTTGTGAACATGATGTAAACACAGCATAAAAGCAAAAGAGAAAAAGAACTTTGACAATGTTTGCAGTCTATGTTCAATAAAATTATTGAAGGTCAATTTGCCCCGTTTCCATTGTAAGACGAAGAAAGCAACTTGGAGAGAGGATGTCCATAGAGATTAGAGTGAATCCATTGCATTTATAGTTATATTTATATTGTATAGTGAATTCTGTACCAGCTCAGGATTATACACCTTTTCATTGTTCTATTGTGCCAAGCTGAATCGCAACGTCCTTGTGTGATGCTGGAGGAATCCTCCATGGTTTTTCCCTGCTTGGTTGACAAGCGCCTCACCACTTTGACTATGTTCTCTCTTGTTTGCTGCACTCTATTATACACTTGTTTTGCTCTCATAAAATGTCAGTCTGCCTCATTGTACAGGACTATTTGGCAGACCCTGTCAACCGTTGACATTTCAAAGTTATGTTAATTTCGCAGCAGGCAGAAAATATCCATGAATCTCTTTTATTCAAAAATATTTAGTAGTAGGCCAAAAGGAAAGTATTAAAATGAGTATGCCATTTAAAGAGGCTTGATCAATGTTTATGAACCTGTTTTTGAGATATGATACAGTGTTTAGTTTGCTGTGATGCTGAAAACCTTTTGCTGTACTCAGTAACCGATCCTTGATGTAGACTGTGTGGTCTGAGAGCAAGACTGATTTTTTGCTCCTCAAACATAGCCACAATGAATTGGCTTACCGTGGTACTGCAGCTCAGATATAATTTTTCTAAATGTCTATTAAAAAAGTTGCACCATTTTTGAAACATCATCACCATGTTTTAAAATTACCCCCCCCCCCCCATCTATTACAGGAACCCCTTCCTTATGATAAGTGGAAGTCCATTTGTCCTCTGAGTTAAATGTAAGTGGTCAAATATGCTTTCTTGTTCTTTCATTGACATAGAATGGAACAACAAAGGGCTGGATGGATTGCCTCTAATTTCAGATGTTATTTACAGGACGTCACTCTTGTAATATGTGAGGTTCCCTAGTATTGGACCATCCCTGATCCAACACTTTTCACCAATTCTATTGTTAAGTAATAAACTTCCATTAACCTAAACATTCCCTTTAAATATCAGAAAAAACAAATAGTGGAACAGTACCTCGAGCAGATTTCCACACCTTTTGGGTTTTTACTTTTAATCAATAAGTCCTAATGGTTTCAGTTTAGTTTATTAGTAATTTTTACATTTTAATCATTGACGCTATTCAAATTTGTTCTAGATGATCAAGGTCATATCATCAAGGTTGACAAAACCAATGTGTCTTAAAGCCAAAATTAGAAACACCTGAAAGGGTTAAGCTATGGAACTGTGAACAGAAACAGTAATTTCCTAGTTTTTTTCTTTTGTATCTGGAAATGACCGTTTTAATTACGGAGAAGTCCTCTGCATGATATCGTCTATTATCGGGTGTAACGTCTAATTCTGTTTTACATATTCAGTCTCTTGTAGTTTTGTCTTTTTTTCTATCAAGTGTCCTTATTAATTCTGACACTGTCATAGAAACGCAGAGTGTACGGGCGAGCATATTGTGGTAAATCCTCCCTTAGCTGGTGGTTGCACTCTAATTACACTTTAACTTCCAAGTGATTCGGCCTTCATAAGAGAGATAATCCTTTAACATGCTATCCGAGCTGGTTGTTGATTTCCGAGACTTCATAATAACAGACATAATGACAAACT
Source organism: Engystomops pustulosus (assembly GCA_019512145.1). Lineage (NCBI taxonomy): Eukaryota > Metazoa > Chordata > Amphibia > Anura > Leptodactylidae > Engystomops > Engystomops pustulosus. The sequence goes on from CM033641.1 coordinate 34,428,298, forward strand.
TTCCCTACAGGAAGCTGATGAAAGTGCTACAAGTGTTATAGCTTGACATTTCCATGAACAAACATTTACAAAAGGGCACTTTTTTTTTTCCAAAATTAAAAGAGAGGAGAAAAAAAAAATCTGCATTTCCATGGAAAACGTTTCTATAGCCCTCGGCTGAAATGAAGATAATGCACTTGGCTCCGATTGTCCCGCAGTATAAATGTAGGAATCAGATTTTTTTTTGTTACTAACATTAATTCTACATTTGCATGAGGTCTTTGTTTTTCTTGCGTATGATTTTTTTAGCCCACTGTGAGAATAGAAATGAGGTACTACTGGAGTTTGATTAACATATGATAATTTGCCGTTTGGCTATTAATGGGAATTTTAAATGCGTCTCAGCGGGATAGATTTGGAAATTATTTTAAACAGGTCCTTTCATCAGAGAGCCTCTGCTTCTAACAGAGGTGCATGAAACAAAATATGATAACACAGAACCTGACTTTGTCACTTGGTGACCTAACTATATTATATATTTTTTTAACTTCAAATTATCCCATTTCCCTCAATACTATTTGAACTTGACTCCAGTAGCTCTCCATGAACAGCTCAATACAGGCAGTCCCTGGGTAACATACAAGATAGATTCTGTAGGTTTGTTCTTAAGTTGAATTTGTTTGTAAGTCAGAACTGTATATTTTATAATTGTAACTCCAGCCAAATTTTTTTGGTCTCTGTGACAATTGGATTTAAAAAATGTTGGATTCTCATAAGAACCAGGATTAACAATAAAGCTTACTTGCAGTTTTTTTTTGTAGCCTAAGGCTAAAATACAGTAAGTTACTTACATCCAGACGTCCGTTTGTAACTAGGGGTCATCTGTAAGTCGTGTGTTCTGAAGTAGGAGACCGCCTGTATAAGAAATCTTCATTTGTTTTAGACCTTCAACAAAGTGACATAATATATGCTCAACCACTCTCTACTCTGCCCATGCATTTCTGAATATAAGTGAATGTATTCATATTTTTTCCCTGGGCAGGGGGTTTCTGATAAAGGACATCTACCATCACGATGAAGGATTGTAAACCAAGTACACTGACATACTGGTGTGTGCCCCCTCTGGCAGGATCTACTCTTCTTTTAGCTTCTCATGCCATGGTTTTTACAAAACGGCTCTTAAAACTATGCAAATAATAGGTGTCAATGGAGCCTTGAACCCCTCATGCTCATTTGCATAATTGTAAAGCCTTTTGTTCTTAAAAACCAGGGCATAAGAAGCTTAAAGAAGAGCAGATGCTTCCAGAGGGGAGACACACCAGAATGGCAGTGTTCTTGGTTTACAATCCTTCATTCTGGTGATAGATGTCCTTTAAGGTTACATAAGGGTTAGGGTTAGTGTTAACGTTAACCCTCATTCTAACCTTTACACTAATCCTAACCATAATAAAAAAAAATCATAGAAAATGAATTAAACAAAATATGATTTCAATTAACATAAATAAATAAAATAACAAACGCTGTTTCAGAAGACTATAGGATAGTGATGAGTGGATAAAGGGGTTCAGGTACCCTTATTTGAACTGTCACCAGTAAAACACTGGTGAGAGGGGAGATGAGCCAAACCTGCTGAACACTACTAGAGGGGATTATATACTAATTTTCAAACCAATTAGAGCAACATTACTTTGGAGCAATTCAATGCAGACCGGAACCAAATCTGTACAAAAATTTTGCTGATTAGAATCTTGGATGGTTCACTATTCTCTTGTTCTGAATAAGAAGAGTGATCTATAAAGTGATCCATAACTTTTACATAATTGTTGCCTGGGTGCATGTTAATATAGAAATTTTAAGAATTTCAATCAGAACATAAATATTTTACTCTCTAATTTGTGAAAAACCCTAAATTCCTGGATCACCATGGAGTGCTGCTGCTTCTTCCTTGATGGATAAAACACTAACATTAAAGATTAAAACCAAGATAAAACCACCCAAAATCGCAACGTAGCTTTGTTGATTCTGTTGCAATATTGCATTAAAGAGACGTGTTTCTCTTCTTGGAGTATTACCTATAGCATCTGCTCAATAGCTGTAAATGAGCAGACTTCACATATAAATGTTGTGCCACTTATAACATATTTGAAGAGGTGATATGAAAACTGCTGAAGGAAAGTGATTTTCTTCTCCGGTATTACCCAGGATCAATCGTAAGTAAGTGTTATTGTCAACACTATTCCTCGGCTACAAGTCCAGCCACTTTAACAATATTATTTGCCTGGAATACTCTATAGAAAAATATACAGCTATGAACTTGGTATTCCCATCTCTCCCTCTTCTTCTGTGTTCATTAATTGCTTTTTCCAGTTGAGAATCTCCAAATCTAAATTAAATACACATATTAGTCATTTCCATATAAATAAGAAACTCGCAGCTTGTTGTCAGTCCTAGCCGGTGCCGAATGAAAATAAAAGTCACCAAAAATACCAAGTCTCTGCTCTATCCCACAATTTTGGGCTTAGGAATTGAAATTTCTAATAATAGGCTTAAAGGATCACGTAAAGGGATGACATTGTCAATTACATGTTATGGGCGCACAAAGGTAGACACTTATAAAATTGTCTCAAATTAGGAGATTTCTTGTAATTGGGACCTTGTGCACTGATAAAGGGCTTAGGCAAGAGGCAACGTCCTTCCATGTCACATACCTTCTTATTAGACTGGTATTACAGCTCCCATGTGCACTGATTCTTAATAAAGCTGTCACTAAACTAGGGACGCATCAACTTCCTATCAAAACTAAATGTTAAAAGTAAATTTAAAAATGAGGTAAGGTGTGGATTGCTCTACTCGTCATGGTTCTTAATGGTACAGTACAGTTAAGAGAGCTGTGTCTTGTGACCAAACAGGTAGCTGGTGTCCATCACATGGGAAATATGAAAATATGTTTTCCATGATGGAACTGTAAGTCTTCAAATGCCTGCAGAGATGGCCTTAAATTAAAAAGTCTCACTAAGGAGTCTTCCTACTTATCGAACCTAGTTACTCAGCTAAAACAGTTCCCTACACTGTACTGATGAGATGAGAAGGCATTGGAAATGTGCTGTTTACAGTTGGAAATCAATAGAATTGATACACCGGTTTAGCTTTAATCCTGCCTCACGTCATGCTTGATGTTAAGGGGGCTGCCTTACAAGAAAGCTAAGAGGCAGAGTTTTCCTTGTCCTGAATCCTCCAGTGGATGGCTAGATATGCCCACACTCCTTTAGAGGTGGCCTCAAATGGCAAAGTCTCCCAAGGGAGTCTTCTTTCTACCCGAAATGCCCATCACATGAGCAGCCCTTATTCCACCCTAGAATAAAATAATGAAGCTTGCAATTCTATGAATGCAAACAGCGGTCTTGAAAACCATAAGGAATTGATAAACCATGGAAAATACAGAAACGGGAAATGTATGAGAAACCCTTTTTTGGGTCACTTTGACGTTCTGTTTGTGTGTTGAGTGGACAAATACATTATCATAAGCTAGCATTGCTGATCAAGTTTCGCGGTTAATCGTGGCCATGCATCCTACATTAAAGGGGCTATCTCTAGGATAGAGGTTAAATGTCTAATCATTGGTGGTTTGTGATCATTTAAGAATGTGGGCCCAATGGTGATCCATATAAATATAGCAGAGGTGAAAATTATTCATTTCTATAACACTAAATTGAATATCTCATAGAGTAATGGTCACTGCTCCATTAATGTGCTGACCCCCGTTCACCAATGATCCTATCCAGTGTCATTTTAACTAATTTAAATGGCCAGTGTAGAGATGATCAACATGTTTTCATAACCTCTTTGTCTCTATGAGGGTGCCCCAGCTTCCCACATTGACAATCGAAGAGGAATAGAAGGAATAATATTGGAAAATATGTTTTTGGTTGTAATAATATTTTCTAAAGACCCAATCCCTTTTAGAGGACATCATCCACCACCTGATGTATCTTACATTGCCTCCCACCACCACATATTGACGGTATGCTGAATGTGGATGAAGGAGGAATGAAAGTCAACTGACAGATACATATAGCGGTAGCTTCAGATCCAAACAAACACTGAAATAATCACCAATAATCACTGTAGACAAACTGCAAACTTTTGCTTCATTTTTGATGATTTTTGAAGTAAATCTCCTTAAACTCCCCTATTGACACACCCAGTAATCATCTACTTTATACCAGGTGCATGGTGCCTGCAAGACAGCACATGAACATATATTTCCATGTTACTGACCCATAGGCCATGTGACTTATGCTGTGAGGCATCTCATTCTCATCATCTGGGGCAGCATACACCACCGAGCATGTAACATTTCTGTCAATTCACATTTTGTATGAAATTGGAAGAACTTAGATTTAAGATTATTGGTCCCTACTCACTAGTTTTCTATTTCAAACAATCTGCGGGCTACTGAATATCGAATTCTCATGGACATATCCACAGAATAATTCTCTAATTCACGAATTCTACAAGTATTATCTTGTAGACAGGTTGTTGCTCCTTCTAGACTCCTATTCTCAAGTTGGTGAATGTCTCAGAGGGGGAACCTACATCTGTCATGTTGTTTTTAATGATGAGAGGTCCAGAACTGTTGCTCCATGTTGAACATTTTGTTCCCAGAATTTCAGATTTGGAATCTGCCTCTTCCCCTGCCAGTAACACACCAATGATTAAACTCAGCTGAAACCGAACCTGAATGGCTCCACTCATTCCTATGTGTTATGATATATCCTGTGAATATGGCAGAAATACTGTGCATGAAAATTTCTCTTTAAAACATCTACAATTTGGTATAATAATGTACATCATTTTCTTCATATATTGTTTATTCATTATAATAAACAATCAAATGACATTAAATATTGGTCTTCTAAGTTTTCTAGTGATCTGTATAATAATGTGCTTTAAGGGGGTTGTCTGGTAGAAAACTGTATATGAAAATTATACTTGCCAGGGAAAAGTAAATAGATAAACATTTATTTAACACTCAACAATGTCCAATTACTCCCATTCCCGTATAATCGTTATTTCCTGTGTGTCTCCTGACACCATAGAAAACACCAGGAGAGACTGCTCTGCCTGTGCCTGGGTGGAGCCAATTATTGGCTGGCACAGTGTTTCCTTGTACTTCCTGTGATGTCAGTAGACACACAGGAAGTAGGTGTGGCAGTATTAGGACCTGGTAGAAAGGGTAGCTGAATACCAGTTGCCATGTGAGAATTATTTCTTATTTCTTGACCCTTCTAGAGTCATTTTTTACTTAACAATCACCTTTAAACCTTTAAACATCTTTTAGAAATGGTTTAATGTGGCATGAGATGTTTTAAAACATTACTATAGATGTGGCAGCATAAAACATGATCTTGAGGCTAGGTACTGGACAGGTACTGGCACCAAAAGTCATGATGGGCTGATATATTTTTGGGGTATAATCCTAATGTGTTCATTGAGTCACCTACATACATATACAAACATATAAATATGTGTATAGATCCTCTACAGTACTTTTTTTCCCAGCACAATTGTTTTGTCCCTGCCTAGCAATGTCCTCTGGACTTTTAAAAGCCATTTAGTTGTTGCTTTATTTTACATCAGATAAATTATCTTAAAGGTCATGCAAATCAGCTCGGAAAAGTGTAGTAAAGTGGCTGAAAAATGGGAAAAAATGTTGCAATATGTAATTTTGTGTCATAATGTGAAAAAGAAACAAGCTTATAAAGTGGAACAATCATTTCATACAGATGTACGCCATTGTCAACGAATGCAGGAAGCAATCACACCAGAACAAAGCAGAGATCAGACACCTTGAATACATAAATGTCCCGCTGCTACTGAGTGACTGTTTGACTGCAATTTGCCTGACCCTTAGGCTAGAGGTTTTGAAGACATAACATCTGCATGATTAAAGGTCTTAGACGTGTCTGGGTCGGGTGGGACCCATAACAAAGAATTAAGGAGATGATTCAAGGAGAGAAACAAGGACTGAGTATTAGTCTCTGTTTGTACAGCGGACTACAAATATTCATAACCCTTGAACTTTTCCTCTTGTTTTATATTAAAGTCTCAAACTGCAGCACAAAATATCAAATATTTGTGAGGTGTATAGAAAATTTTACAAATTATGATACGCTTTACAAATTATGGGGAACATTTACCAATAAAATAAGACATTGCAAAGTGAAAACATAGTCATTTGGAACAATAGTAATAAGAGCCCTTCTCACAAGAGCTTACAGTCTACTAGGGTGAAGGGGGTGATACAGCAGAGAAACCTGTAGCTTGGAATTTGTCTTTACCGCATTGCAGATGGGAGGAGGACACAGGATGGGTTAGTAAAGAGAGAGTGGAAGTTTTATGCAGTTAGGGAATGTGATAGGTCTTTCAAGAGCATGTTTGAAGCTTTGGAGTATTAGTCTGATAGTTCCGGGTAGGGCATTCAAGAAAATTGATGCAGATTGGGAGAACTCCTGGAGATGTGCGTGAGAGGTTGAGGAGGAGAATAATTTAAAGATCAAATAATTTTGTCTTAGTATCACTACATCTGTTTTGTGAAGGCCTACGAGGTTTGTTAAAGAACATTAGTAAACAAACAGCATTGTAAAAACCAAGGACCACAACAGACAACTCAGCGGTAATGTTGTGGAAAAGTGTATAGCCAGGTTGTTGTTATTTAAGGCATTTACTTTACACAAAGAGAAATCAGGTCCTCTGCGCCACGTCAATGGTGGAGAAGCCCTGAAATAATCGCAAATGTTAGCTTATTGCTAGCTTTTGTGATAATTTAGCCCACTCCGCCACCTTCACGCCAGTGGGATGTGAAGAGGCGTGAAGAGGGTGCACTGTCGGACGTGGGCCGGTGTGGGGCGTTACTGTCCTCCCACCTACGCACTCGTTGCAGCCGGCAACTTTTCACATGTGATAAGTCACCGGTCAAGTCTGTATATAACCATCAATCTGTATCTAGATTTGTTTCTTTCCTCTATCTATCTAATCTATCTGTCTAAACAACGGGGGATATTTATCATACACCAGCACTCGTGCGGGCGTAGCCTCCTGATATACCCGATGGGGCCCTGTGCAGAGTCTATTTTTATGCCAGGCAGGGCCTACAGGGATGACTACATGTATATCTCTGACTTATTTACATTATACATCTTCATCTTGATTTTCAACCCTGTATTTACAGAAGTTGAACACTACAGTCACAGTTTGATTGTCAGGATTGTGCCCTTAGCTAAATGCTTTGGAATCAATATCACCCATTGATCTTTGAGGTTCTGCAGACAACAGGCCTCTTTCTGTTTAGCCTGGTGGCACATTTTGATAATCAGATGAGCTGTGAGTAAAATCTTAGTCTATTGCAAATACTTTACAGTTACCTCATATTAACTTGTTCATACAGGTGTTCTACGAGTACCTCCAATAACTCACCATTACCTGGGATCCATCATATATAGGCTCCTAATGTGTTGCTATTGTGTTTTGGCAACATTAAACCTAAAATTTGGTTCAATTATATATCATTGGAAAGGGGACACGACATTAGCAGTAGGAAATATACCTTTAAAGGAGTTCTTTGAGCTCCTATACTACTAATGATCTATTTATATGATGGGTCATTAGCAGTGGACTAGTTAAAATTTGGCATACCCCAAATTTGCCATGACCGATTGGCATCATTAATAGAGAGAGAAGGTATTGAGCCAAACCCAACCCAACCCCAAAACTTGTTTGTTAAGAACCTGAACTTTGTGTTTCGGGTCCGCTCAACACTAGTCATTAGTACTTAAAGCGATCTGCTGTTATACTACCATCACGGTATGTCTTTGTCCACAGTGTATCAGCCACCCAGTCCCTATATAGGTGACTGATCATCAGAGGTTCTGGACATCACTCCCCAAGTGATCATTTACAAGTGATTTATATTATGTGTAGCTTATAAGTCGCATAGGAGCCTGGAAAACCCCTTTAAGTGTAAAATCCAGAAGACAGGATTATCCAGAACTAGATAAATGCATGCAAGATATTGACTATTAAATCGGTGTCTGAGGTCAGAATATGTTATTGTATGATTAATTGAGTACATCCCAGAGCTGTGTTGTGACAGTCAAGCAGGAATAGTAGGGAATTATTTTACTCTTGGTTACAAATCTTCTATATTTATTGCAGCCAAAAAAAGCTGATGCGTGTACAGAGTTTTGACAATTATAGGATTTGTTATAGGAAACATGCAGTCCAATCTATGGGAAGCCTCATAACAGTTACAGTGGGCGTGATCATAGAGTGTTCAGTAATTTCATTGAAAAACTTAAAAATCTTTTTTCACAAAACTATATTTCAATCTTCTCAGCTGTCAGTTCCTTTTTATCCGCACATCAGCTTTACTTTGTGTCCAGATTTGCTGAATTTGCGCAAATTTTGATCAAAAGTTCTACAGAATTCCAGTATATGGTAAACTGGCTACTGATCTGCAACACTGTGCCACTGGCACACTGTTACAGATGGTGCAGAATGACCTGATCAGGAGTCTTGTACAGACTCCAGGTTGTCAAAGGAATGGGTCGCTCCCCAATGACTTTCTAGGCAAAATGGGTCCACTCAAACCTATTAATACATATTTAGTCATGTCATCTGTACTTATCACACTCATGACTAGCGCATCGCTCTGATACTTCAGGTTTCCATGTAAGAAAGAACACAGGAAGTGAAGTCCCATAATAAAAGTCAATGTTATTGTTTTACTATAACCAAGAAAAGAAAAGTGTTGGCGCTTTTAAAATAATTGTAAAATAAATTGGGTTTTGTGGAGGTAACCGGTTCCAACAAATGTCATCAAGAAGCTTCTTTCACTTCTACTTTCCATATTGTCACAATAACAAAATACAATGAAGCGTATAATAAGCTAAGTGTATACAAGTGACAATGGTGTTGTGATAAATGTTATAGATCCTTTGTTTTAGCTAATCAGTTCAGTACAAATCACCACACCCGCTGTTTTATCGCCTATTGCTATCCCACACATGCCACCTCCTGACATGCTCTTTGCTGATTGTCAGTAAATTTACTGCTGATTGATAACCCTACCTCTGAGTCACTTGTGTTTATCAAGTATGTAGGAGAGTTCACCCTCCTGGCATTTCTAAAAGGACAGAAAATGTAATATTACAGACTGGAAAGGAAATTCCTTTAGATTGTGAGATATGAATCCCAGGAGTCTCTTTACATTTCTCCACGTTGTCCTCATATGGGATTTTATTATGGAAGTTACTTAAGCCATGATCAGTCGACTTAAAGATGACCCATATATTATCACAATATTAGAAAAAACATACTGCTTATTCGAGATTTACCAAGTCGAAATTGTTGTCTCTCCCATTGTCCCCGGCAACATCAATATGTTACATTCTTCTCGCTGAATGACAGCTTATGAAAACAAATGCTTTCTGCAGTTCGACCAGCGTAACATGATTGCCTCGGCCAATAACAAGATTGTGTTGGTTCATAGTAATTTGTTAGTAGGTGTTATTGATCACTGTATCAATGACATTTTCAATCATATATTATTGTCCTGTGGGTGTACTGTATGATGTATTGCTGTGGACGAAGTGAGATTGCAGAGATATAGGTCTCGGAAGATGCTTCCTTTTGAAATTTTGAGTGAGTGATTAATTTTACTGCTATGGGATGGATAATGTCAGGTAAACATGCAGCTACACCAAGGAATGTACCAATCACAAGGTTTATCCGGGCTACAAAATAGTGGATTTACCCATCACACACTCATGTAGTTTCTATAGCCTCAGAGATCAAGGAGGCCTCACTCCTCCTCCAAGGAAGCAATAGACTCCTTGCTTTGCCATCCTGACTAAATATCTGCATAAGGTGGGCCCCCAGATATAACTTTGCTTATGTCTCCATACACCGAATCTATAGACTAATTGGCAATGTTTGGAGAAAAATAGAATTGTGATAGTGCTCTACCATAGGAAAAATAATTGGTCTATTACAGTGTAGGGTTGAGACCTTTTATTGGTGAGGCTACCCGTTTAAAGACCGGAAAAAACACTGTCTTCATCAGGCCAGAAAAATAATAGCAGCAGGATACTGAGAATTAATGGCAGGCCTGTAACCCTTGAAATCCCTAGACTCAACTACTAAACCCAAGTCTTTCTCCAACAATGTGTGGTAAAAGCTGCTAAACAAAGTCTACAATAAGCTCCCTACCAATTAATTGGGAGATTTTCTCTCTTAGTGAACTGAATATGAAATTCTGGTTTGTAGAAAGTTATTGTTTGTAGAAAGTTACAGATATCAATGTGTTTGGTCCTAGCAGTTGTAGTCCTTAAAGCTTTGATTTGTATCCTCACACTGCTTTGCTTTTAAAGGGAATCATAACCACAATTTTCCTACCTAAACTAACTGCTATTTTATGTAAGGCTATACCCACACATGCCTTGGATATATTTGCTTTTATTGTCTCACTGCTATTTCCAAGTCAAAACTGCACATTAAAAAAATTAGATTTTTAGAAATATGCAAATGAGGCTGAAGTTCTTCAGAGCTGTTAACAGACTGCCTCAGGGATCCAACTCCACATCTCGTTGGATCTAGATGGGATAGCATGTGTGGGATTGACCCTACATAACATAGCAGTTAATTTGGTTAGATAAATTGTGGCGATCGATACCCTTTAACTATTTGTAATGAACAGCTACATATCCCCCCCTCCCCTTTGCTCTGAGTAAAAGCAGGCTCTCCTCCAGTGCAGTCCAGTGAAATTATGATCATGAATATATAAGTTCATTTTTCACAGTTTGGCTGTCAGTTACAGAAAGTTATTAAAAAACATCTCTCCAGGGCCAATACCTAACAATATCATTAGTTAATATAGTATTGGACCAAGTTTTAATCTTAGCTCCCATTCCCTGATAGAAAACAAAGTAAGGGTGGATTCACACCGACGTATGCCTATGGGCGATTGCTGGCGTGATGGGATAGGAGAAGGAATGAACCCTGTCCTCTCCATAAAAAATAACTTGTTGTACTCTCCGTACTGAGCCCAGGCGCCATAACCAGGACGTATATCCGGCCATAAATTTGTGGTCAGATATACATTGCCCCGACGGTCGTATGAATGCACCCTTTATATTTGTAGAACACTAAATATTAGAAAGTGGTATAACTTTCCCTTATATACTTAAGATTTGGCTGACAGATAATCAGTATTCAGTCAATCATAGCGAGGTGTCAATAACCCTTAACTCTCAGTCGAAAGCAGAGATTCCCGCTGGTATGGCTTTGTTTAATGGAGGTTGATCAATATTCTGTCCCTGGAATCACACGAGCACATACAAAGTTGGGGGAATAAGCATTAGCAATGTGAATAGGAATGATTAAATCCATGTTTATTAATGTTCATTACGGCTTTGTGTTCTATTTATGCCTCTGATTATTGCTTTAGTCATTTGTGAATGTTTATTCCTCTGATATTTAAATGTAATCAAGATATGTGTTGTTTTTTTGACACCATGCCGGTTTCATCTTTTGCCTTTTATTTAACAAAGTTTATTTGTACCATGTCTATGTCAGTTTTACTCCTGCAGTATTAACCTTAACAAAACATCCTTTCTAAGTTAGTCAATGACCAAAAGTTATTTGGTTACTTGGCTGAAGGATGTTTTCGTAATGTGTTTGGATGGTATGACTCTGTTCTTGGCCTATGTTCTGATGTGTTTTAAGTAAATATTTAAGTTTTGTTTCCACCATTTTCTTCTAATTACAGATTATATGTAAATGTTGGATATTTTAATAATATAGTTCATTAACGTATCAATAAGCCTTGAAATATGTAACCAGTTTTGGGGTTCAAGACCTTTACTAGTACAGAAAACGGTATTCATAGTGCATCCATTTACATATGAGTCTGATTTGGCTTATAATTCTATATAAGACTCTGTTTGCTTGGATATTGACCCACGATTAGGAGAAAAGCTTACCTGTATGGTCTTTCCCATGGATAGTAATAAAAAACCTTGAAATATGACAGCAGTTTTAGGGTTCTGGTCTCATTCATCATAGCAGAGCACTGCTCATCCCCAAAGAGGTTTGCAGATGGGTCAGGCTTGAAATTCTACCCAAACCCATTAGTTTCGTGGATGCCTGACATCCCCGCATGCCTCTTTGAGCACATTGGGGACCAGAGTGGGTGGGAGACAAAGTAATTTACAGGAAAACAAACAGAGGCTATTGGGAAGCGATCTCTGCCATGTCAGACCTGTTTATACCTGGTAGACATTTTCAGGTGGAGAATGTACTAAATGTGACAGGCCAGTATGTAGGATGGAAAATGCTCCAAACTGGAGGGGTTGGGGAGAATTCCATGCCTTTTCCACCAAAGCCAGCTTAATAAATCTCCACCTATAGCTGAAATCTTCACTGAGCCTGGCTTTTGGTCAGACCCGGCTTTTGGTCCAACTTGGCGGAGATCAAATTTACATGGGCTAATAGGCCAGAGCCTTTTAGTAGATATGAGACAACCGGGAAGGTATAATAATAAATTTCCCCATTGACTACCATAGATGCCTTACATTGACTTACAGCTATCTTGAAGTGTAGCTCGGGACACCAGCGTCACTTTGGAATTCTGTAGACCCACCAGATGAAATGATTCTAGGGACCTACAATTCATCAATCACCAGGAAAAAGACCATGTTACCCTCCAAATAGGAGGGGCTTATTATTGGCTTCGAGTCTGGGTCAACCTGTGATCCTCAGTTACCCTGGTGGGTCATTTTGATATTGAATTAGACTTCCTCGACCAGTTTGATTTCCTCATTTAGAATCAGTATCCCTAGAGCTGCGTCAAAGGCATTTTACCTAGTAAACCAAAACCTTCTGTGAAGTAATGAGGACACTGAAAGAATCTGTCTTCAGGTATGGCCAATATCACTTGTGACTTTTATGGGTCAGAAATTGTATAACAAAGTAACTATTTACAGATGACACTAGAGAGAATGTTTAGCTAGATAACTCATTTGCATATGTTTCTCCCAAAGTACATTGCTTGTAAGACTATTTACATGAGATTTATTTCAGCGAATAAGAGTACCTGAGAAAAAGAAGATTAAAATATCTTGGGACAGCAAGTTTAGCCTAGAAAGCCAATCAATTCCTGGAAGCATCTATTAAAGCGGACTATCGACTTTGTCCTCTTACTTCAACTAAATAGCTGAGATGCTTCAGATGGGGTTGACATTTTTTCTTGAAAACCAAACATTCCCAAGCAGACAGTCCCATAGGTTGTGACATGTTACCTAATTAGTCTGCAGGTGGTCCTGGTAGTCGACTAGGTGGGTGGTATTGGGCTAGAGTTTAAGGTCCAGCCCCACCCACCTGAGAATAGAAAGCCTAATTCATACTTGGTTCTGAAAATTACATCACTTAACGGTGGGATATAGTGAAAAAATGGAACAGCACCTATGTAAGGATACATTGGGCAAGATTTATCACCACATTAATCAACCTCCATGCCCAGTGGACATGAGAAAGGGGTGCAGAAGAGTGGGCTGGAGTGGAATATCCTTCCCCATTCCTATGAACAGGATATTGCCTATTACCATTCCAGCACAGGTTAGAGCGCAATTTTACTCCAGGCACTAACCAGCATAGAACTACCCCACAGGTGCGGTGCATCCCCTTGCCGTATTTTTCAGGAGGCCGGAGGTGAGATGAACTTCATATGCTGGAGCACTGAGCAAGGGTTTATGATAAATGTGCCCCAAAGAGTTGGAGTTGATTAAAAGTCCTATTAAAAGATAATAATAATAATAATAATAATAATAATAATAATTTTTATTTATATAGCGCCATCTAATTCTGTAGCACTTTACAAATCTGTGAAAATGCTTGAAGTCCTAATGAACATTTATTTATCTACCCATCTATCTATGAGAAAAGCAGATTGTGGTACCCTACATTTTTACATTTTCTATAGACTCTATGTAAAATGCTGATCCTCACAGCTGTCAAAGCCAAGTTACAAACTTAACCCAGCTATGGCGAGTTCTTCTAGAATTACATAGGGCTTCATTTCTATTATGAAAGCAATGTTTGGTCAGCAATATCTGTCATGTTTCTTAATAGTCAAAGTACACACGGCATTCTTCTGAAGTGGCAGATTTAGAATGAAGACCTCTCGTGACTGACGTTCATTCTTATGCATACAGACTGCAGTAAAATGTAGGGTTTGATGCTGATCTGCATGTCTTGGGATCTTGAACATCACATTTGTTCTTTGCCGCTTCTTACACATGATATGTACCTTTCAGCTATGTTTTTACTTATGTAGCAAGAAAATCATTTCATGCCGACAAAGCACAATGGTGAATCTACAGATTGTAGTGCTTCCACAGAGCGCAGCGTGGTTTTATTTGTCACCCGGAGCAGTTTTATTGATCTGCTGGCTGGTTGTTAGGAAATATTGGGAAATACTGGATTGGCCAAGATTTCTCCTCATTATTATCCCTGTATTGTAGGAAAATGAAATAACTACTCCGGATCCTGGGGTGTTACTATAGGGGGGTGAAGCAGTAGTAGTCCCACATGAACCCTGGTGTCTGCAGGGCACTTTTTCTTAACAGAACATATTTATATAAACGCAAGGGATCAGTTCTCGTACAGAACATGATAGATTTTAGTTTCGTTGTTACTTATAGTTATTATTTTTACATAAATAGGAGCGGTTGAGGACAAATAGATAGATATATAATGTAGATGATAGATGTCATACATGGGTATTTTAAAGCATCTTTCCTACAAAGGAAAAAACCTTAGTGCTAGAGGAACTCCAGCTACTTTTCATTGTGTGTTCTACGTTCTGATTTCTGTGTTCCAGACCCTTCTTGTTGTATGAAATCTCTGTAATGCATTCATGATCTTCTGACTCTTGGCTTGCTGCCTGCCCTGACCTTGGCCACCACCTGTACAGAGACTTCTCTAAGAAGGAACGGCCTTTTGACCCTGTTGTAGCAAAGACTGGATTCCTGTGTCAGGGTTCAAGGGTGAGCCCTTGCTGAGATAACTCCCTCGGGATTAGCCCTAATCAACATCCCATTGATCATTTTAATAGATACAAATAGACAATGGAGAAACAGAAAGCAAAAGATAGAAAGAGAGAGATTGCATAGATAGATAGACATAAAGGAAATGGCACATTTTGCTGTGCTTCTGTGGATTTTTGTTGGATAGATAGATAGATAGATAGATAGATAGATAGATAGATAATAGATAGATAGATAGATAGATAGATAGATAGATAGATAGATAGATAATAGATAGATAGATAGATAGATAGATAGATAGATAGATAGATAGATAATAGATAGATAGATGATATGAGATAGATAGATAGATAGATAGATAGATAGATAGATAGATAGATAGATGATGGATAGATATGAGATAGATAGATAGATATGAGATAGATAGATAGATAGATAGATAGATAGATATGATAGATAATAGATAGATATGAGATAGATAGATAGATAGATAGATAGATAGATAATAGATAGATAGATGATAGATAGATAGATAGATATATAGGTAAATAAATAGATAGATAGATAGATAGATAGATAGATAGATAGATATGAGATAGATAGATAGATAGATAGATAGATAGATAGATAGATAGATACTGAGATATGTACATAAAGGGATAGATAGCAATGCAGATAGAAAGCCAGATGTGAGAGAAAGATCAGTAGATAGAGAGGTAGACAAATATGAGATAGAAATCCAGATAGATAGATGCATATAAGATACATAGTTAAGTTATGTATGAACTTAAAGGAATGTTTCAATTTCAGCAAATAAATCTTATTGTCTGTATGATGAAAAGTTATACAATTTCCCAATATACTTTCTGTATCAATTCCTCACTGTTTTCTAGATCTCTACTTGCTGTCTTTCTTCACAACACTTCTCTGTTTACTTCCAGTGGTCAGACATCTGACCATGGTCACACAGGTGCAAGACTAGTTATATCACACAGCTCTGATTACTCTCTGTGATACTAATGAGCTGTTATTTAGTAAAGTATAGTGAATCTAGGTAGAAACATTGTGCCTTATTTGACATCACAGTATATTGCAGAGGTACATTTTAATTCTAGAACTTGAAATATTTTTTTCCCGGAAACACTAGAAAAAGCAATTTGTAATTAGAATTAAAAAAAATGAATGTGATATAGTTAAATGTAGCAATGATTAGACAGTGAACGCCAGAGACTCAGGCATTGAGTGGCAGATAAATTAGCAGCTAATTGACAAAATAAGTGAAAAGCAGAGTAATGGGTGAAGAATAGCAAGGTAATAAGAACCTAAAATGCGATAAATACCTGTTTAAATGAAGCTCCTGAGAAAGAAGCCAATGCCGTATATATTATATGAAAGGTAAAATGTGTAGAAGAACATGTTATTGAGGCAGCACATTCTGTGCTTCACATTCTAAGCTAATTCCTACACATATTGTAGATTTCTCTATTTTACAATATTTTTTTACCAGTATCAGGGCCAGTGTTACTAGATAGATAGAAAATGATGCAATGTGAACACAGACCAAAGGGGTACTTATCATACGCCACCGCTCATGTGCCGGCATGTGACAGCCCTGCCGCTGCATTTTCACAACGCGATACATCAAGAGGCTTCAGCCCTTTTGATGTATCGGGCAGGGTACTATTTCTATGCCAGGACCTGCCATATGTGAAAAGTTGCCGTCTGGCTCCTCCGCTCGGCCGGCCGCCCCCCCCCCTCCCTTATGACCCACTGGCATGAAGGTGACGGAGAGGGCTAAATAATCACAAGTACTATCAATAAGCTAGCATTTGCGATTGTTTCAAGGCTTCTACACCAATGACATGGAGCAGAGGCCCTGATAAAGAATTTTTTTGTAGTAACACTGCTTAGATTAGTTACAGACTGAGCTTGACAATGTTGTATGTTTGAGTATTACCTTTTTACTAAACAGAATAGGTCATATTCACATACTAGGTAAAATAAGAAGCTCTGTGCTACATCAAAAAACTATGGCTAGATGCCCACAACAAACCGATTCTCCGTCAAGAATAACGGACATTAATATCAGCTTTTTATGGCCGCTTTGCATCTTCTTGGACTCCATTTTACATGGATCCTCACGAAATTTAGTGATGAGAGATCCATAAAAAAGGATTCAGACTAGCATATCCTCCACTTTTTAATGGATCAGACACACGGACCTTTAAAATAGTGGCTGTAGACACTGATCCAGTAAAAGGTATTGTATTTAGTGCAGACGGATGCTCTTCATTAAAAAAAACCTGTGGCACAGGCTTGTTTTTTTCACACATGTGGACATACACATGTTCGTTCACCCAACACCTATTTCTTCAGACTCCCTGGAACCCATGTCTGATAGGATTGTAGAGCATGGAGAGAACAGCTGTCATTGGGTTATCTCCCAGGATCATAGGGATTGGGTAGATTAATTCCAAGGTGCTTGATCATTATCTACCCAATATCTGCCAATAAAGAAGAATTCAGAAGCTTAATTGATGTTACATGGTTGGCTAAACCTGACAAAATCGGTGTGTAGGAGGCCACTGATGTGTAGGAGGCCATAAGGCTGAACTGCAATAAAATATCAGTGCTTCAGTAAATAAAAGTTTGGCCAAAAAGTTCACAAAATCAGTTCTAATCACCAAAATCACCAAATGTGAACAATGTTAGAATAAGTGAATTTTCTCAAATCCTTTAATTATTTTTGTTGTCAAACAGATCTCCAGTGAAGGTAACGTCACTGTTTGCACCCACTAAGAAATTTAAACAGTATTTCAATTTCTCTCGGTCTGCCTGACCTTCCCACCATGAGCAGATTCAATAAATATTTTTATCCATTTCACACTATGTATTTATGAACACCTACATACCTTCCTATAGCAGCAATTCCTGCTTCCCACACCTGCCTTAGAATGGCATATCACAGGATCGGCAGGTGTCCACATTGTCCTACATAGAAGCAAAATAATAAAATACAGGCAATTTTCCTGTTAGAGAAGAAAAATAGAAAAGTCAAAGAATATGTTCTTTATCAGCTTTGGTGTTTTCAAAAGTTCGAAAGGAAAATAGTTTATCACTTGTACTGCAGTTAACCTCAGTGGGAAGGAATTAATATATAAATAGCGCACACACCTTCTATGTCACTCTCCTGTACTCATCTCTTGTCTCACAGGAGCCGTGGTCCCTGAGTAGCCAACAAAATCGGAGTGGTACGCACCCGTGTCCAACAGTCTCTTTATTTCTATTATGTTTAAGACTCATAGAAGTCAACGGATTGGTGTTTAGTTATCCTTTATCCTGCAGATATGGACCTTGTGGGGAAACCCAGCAGGATACTTTAATGGACCCTATCTATGATATATGTTAGATGGGGCCCGACCACTAGAAACAGCATCTATCTCAATAACAGGGGTGAGTTGACATCTTCCCCAGGCTAGGAGAGCACAGAAAATAGTTGAGTCAATTTGCTTGTCAGTGTACTCCCATGGACCTTAATGGAGAATAGCTGTCTAACTTTCCATTTGGCCTGGCAGCAGTAAGGGCACCATCTCTGGGACCTACATCTTTCAAGTTCATGAAATATTCTGTGGTTCTAATACTTTCTTTATATTGTTTCCCCTTGGGCTAACTGCACGCATAGTATATTTTGGATAGTTTTTCAATATGGATTTTGGTGCAGATTTACATGCATTTTTTTTCTGGCATGAAAAACCTCTATGTTATTTCCGGATTGTCCCTATTATTTATTTATTTCGGATGACTTGTACAATATTCCCATTTCATATCTATAACTATTAAAGGAACACAAATGGGGCAATTTATGTTCTTACTTTGCTTATTGTAGCACCTGCGGTGTATAATATGCTGGGTACAGGTCCACAAACCCTAACTTTCGGTGACACCTTTAAATGCCTCCAGCCGAGCTGCCAGCGGCACACGGATGATGACATCATAAATGTATGATGATCCTAGGGAAAATGGAGGCCGCAATCATTTGCTTTCAGCAATTTTCAGGGTTAACACCAGAGAGCCGGCAGTGCTGGTTGCGGGGTTATTGGTGAATATTTAGGTTTCGGTATCCAAACCCAACTTTGTTCAAGTTTTGGCCTACCGCTCATCACTTGTTACCTAAAAACATTGGAATTCCCCCTCGAATTCCATAAATACTTCCTAATTTATGTATAGAATATTTTCTTCTCTAAAACAATACACTGAAGAACATTTAAAAACCACACACAGACAACAGTAAATCTGAGCTTCCTCTATCATTATAATATTAACTCGCAAGGTAAAAGAAAGATGAGAAAATACTTGAGTATAAACTAAATTAGCGAGTCATCTATCTATTATCTATCAAGATTCAGAGAAATGTCCAAGAAGACTCAGCGAAGGGGAAAATGAATACTTAATTTCACATATATTGGAAACTCATGCTCCATCAAGCTTAAGGAATTCTCCTACCAAGTGAGGTTCAGTACAAGTCCTGAGAATAAATCTGCTTTCCACACTTCTACCTCCCCATCATTTAATCACACTCTTCATGAGTTCATTTTACCCTTGATTGCTTTTTTTTTCGAGAAATACCAAAAGCATCAATTGTTTTGCTTCTAGTATAATATGTGACTGTGTCTACAGGCTAACGCAAGAACCGGCTTTACAAGAATGGTATTTCTATCTGGAGTTCATACTGCTGCTCATGTATATAGTCTACATGTGAATACAGTAATCTATATATGTAATTTCAATGTACTGACATGAGCATGATGGCAAACCATACAAGTAAAGAAATTTACTCGCTACATACATTTGAATATTTTCAGTGATAGTACAAGTAGAAGTAATAATATTGGTGAAAACTCATAATCTTTTCAATTTATGATGTATCAGTTCAGCATCACATGGACAGCTAGAGCTCAGACTATGCCTGCCTGCTGGGAGGACAGTGCATCACATAATAGAATACCATTGTATAATTTGGAAAAATAATATTTAAAATATATGTTGCTGTGGTCATAAGATTGAGCTGGAAGAAGACAGCTTCACACATTATATAGTGTATGTGTTGTGCACTTGCATCTCAGATCTCAATCAATGAGATCTGACATGTACTCACTTTCAGCAACTTATGTGTGAATTCAACTGATTGGTCAGGGTGTTGTGTAGTCAAATCTCCACCAATTTGATATTGGTGACCAATCCTAAAGAATTCAGTTTAATATCAAGTCTTGGAAAACGTATTTATTATAAATAATACATATCAGTGGACTATTTTTAACATTCTATAACTTTCTACTTCTATAAAATCCAACCAATACATACCATGTAAACATCAGGATGGAGGTGTCCATTAAACCTAATGATGACCAGAGGGATACTGTATTGTACATCAGAAGAACTGTCGAGAATTTTCTCAGTCTTAGTCCCCACTTCTTAAAAAATCCAGAAGAAACCAGTGGGATTTGCAGTCCCATTGCATACAGTAGGTATTTCCATTACGTAGATCCATAGGTTGCATTTTGCCGTAGTCACATCTACCAAAGGGATTTGTATTTTTTTTTCTACAAGTATCAGGTTAATTAGGGATTTTACGGACCCTGTAGATTTCTTTGCAATGTCAATTAACAGAATGATTTATTGAGCTATGGTAACTATCACCGAGAACATAGGATCTACACAATAAATTGTGCGTTTATAAGGAATGTTAATTTCATATATCTGCTGTTTATTCTGTGATGTGTTCGAGTATAAGCAGAATTAGAAAATATCTAACGGTAACTATCGTTTCATATTGTGTACTGGTAAGAAGGGAACAATAGATCAAAGGAGCGCAATCAATCTTTGTAGCAGTGAGTAGTGTCGAGGTCTAGTACTCGAAACCCTCCCGAGAAATAGCAGATTTGTCAAAGTTTTTGATTTTCTTTAATGGACCAACAGGAGAATTCATAATCCAACCAAACCTGAAGTCTCTCCCGTCCTACACTGTAAGACCAACAAGATTTCAAATGCTGTATGTGTTATAATTCCATCTGTAGAGAATACCCTTGTTAGTCCATTGAAAAGTAGATCCAGGCATTGCTCAACAGACATAGGAAAGCACTATCTTTCTGTAATATATGACTTGCCTTTCAAATATTCTTTAAGAAATAATAGTAAAGGTATCTAACACATTTAGTAGATATGTTTTCTATATTCTGAAATTTTGGGCATAAGGTATAGATTAATTAAATAGATTTGACAAGTTTTCTGATCATGTCTAACTTTTATATGGTGAAACCTAAGACCCTTGTGCACATTCAACAGAATGCATCCAAATACAAGCCCAACCCCTACCCCCAGGCTCACTTTTGGTGGCAGAAGTTGTAATTTTCAGGAGATATGTCTAGAAGGAGCTTTCTCCATGAATTGCTTATTCACTGTCAGGAGTTAGGAGATATCGTTGTTAGCCAAGCAATCTATTTAGTTGGAAAAAAATATATATTGTTTGGTATAAAAT
This sequence comes from Engystomops pustulosus, assembly GCA_019512145.1. NCBI lineage: Eukaryota > Metazoa > Chordata > Amphibia > Anura > Leptodactylidae > Engystomops > Engystomops pustulosus. Next base: position 34,449,916 of record CM033641.1, read on the forward strand.
GCCACAAATTTTATAACCTATTGTTGGAGGCCTACCTGCCATGGTGCAACAATACAATGCAGATACAATGACACACACCTTCCAGTTGGAATGTTAGACCCCAACGTATGTTTGTTGTTGATTTTATCTGTATAGACCTGATATGACATGTGGTCAACGTCCAAAACATATAATTAAATTAAAAAGTAACCATTTTTACATCATTTTGTGGATCTTTATTACAAACCAAGTGGCAATAAAACAATCTTACTGGTTTATCTTAAGGTTTAGATAACTTGACTCACTCAATACCCGGTAGGAGGGCCCACTCATCCTACGTAAATCATTGATGTCCATGTCCAATGTTACATATGCCAGTATACTAGTATGGATCCTGTTCATGTTTTGTAGTATCCATAGACAACCTTGGCTTAGCCTCCATTATAGAACGTCTGTTAATTTTGGGTCCCATAGTTGTGACATTGCTCCATTGTTGTGGCATGTCAGAATTGCTATTAAGGAAGCAGAGAATATCGTTGTCATGTTCTCTACTTTTGACTCAACAACTTTTGTTCCCCTTTAAATAAATTATGATAAAAAATTGAATTAAATAAAAGATGTGAATAGACATTCGTTAATTTTTAGACGTGCACATTTTCTTTTTACTCTGGGCAAGGTTTGTGAAAATGTATATATCGTTATTTCAGCAATGTAATCTTATCTACCAGTATAATTTCACTTCATGTTCTATGTTATAGCAAGTGGAAAGGTCATTTGCAAGAATTGTTATGATTTTGTTTCATCTTGCTCAGCAAAATGAATCAGGTCATGTCACCATCTGAATTCTCATCTTTCTGGAAGGGTTCATTCACTTCCGTTTAGGACTGCACATCAAACTACATTTACTGATAAAACTGAATTTTTTTTAATAACCAGTAGAGTTGGCTAGTTAAAATAGTATTATACATGTGATGCTAGAAATTCTAACCTGTATGTAATAAAGATGAGATGCAGAAGGAGAATAGATGAGAAAATAAGCAGATACTTTTGTAGATACAGTTAACATGTTGCAAACCTTTTCCATGCAAACGAAATTATTTTTTCATTTTACTGGTATCTGTGCTAAATGTTAACGTCGGTTGCATTTTTCTTGAAAGATAGATAGTTTTTAAGTAACTAGTATATACAGGTTGTGTTACAAATTTCTGACAACAGATACCATCCATGAATACCATCTTTCCGATCAAGACTTACCCTTTGTCTTGCCTCAGACACAATAGATGATTTGTAGCACCCAAAGATATTGGTGTACAGAGATTATCTAAAAAGACAATTTGTACCTAATATTTATAAATCCCTTGTCAAATCCACATTCTTCTTGCTCAGCCCAGTCAATAATGCGTTTGTATGGAAGAGTAAGTAGTTGGGAGAGTTGGAAGTTGGGGTAAAAAATACGTAATCTGAGCTCACATGAACACCAACATTTTGTGGTCCATAAGCAGACGACTTTGTTCTTCCAATTTAAACCCACCCGACATAGGTGGGTGAGCATCGTTTACCCCGTCGATATCCATAGGATTTGACTACCAGGGCCACAAACTCAGACAGGAATAGCACCTTCCCTATCCTTTGTGGCAGAGGCCGTTGACATGTTTGTGGCGCGTTGATGAATAAAGGCACATGTGACGTGCCCAACAGAAAGCAATGGGGTTTTGAGTGAGGCACTGTTTGCACACTAGTTCACGGCCAACGCACATATTCCGGCATATGAGACCTAAGGTATATGTCCTCCGCTAGTTTAAAGTTGAAACTCTTTAGTCTATAATGACGTGAAGACTTTTACATCAAAACGTTAGTTGGGAGACTATGATAAATATACCCCCAGCGTGCCTAATGCATGCGGAGTACCACCTATTTATCATCTGTGCTCAACTGCACATTTTAATAGTTGAGCAAAATACATAAATATTAAGATGCAGATTTCTTTCTGCCAGGGAGAATGTTATTACTTCCTAATTAAATTCCACTGATGGCAACATTCACATATTTTTATATTAGTTATTTAATTAAATGATCGCAATACATATATTTTTCCTAGTGCTAAAGCTTTAAAGCACAGAATTAGGTAGGTGTGATGTACATCCCTGGACGGTATTCATGCTGCATTCTAGAGGTGAGGTCTTAATGGGAGGTAATTGCAATACAATTCTGAAATCCCTGTTTAATATTCATGATATTAGGAGTGCAGTACACAGGTTTGATCTATAAGCGACCATCATGCAAATTTACCTTGTCCTTCTGCACACTGGGTAATTTATTATTGCATTATTGTTATGATGATATTTATTTTTATTATTTTTATTTTATTATTTTTAATTGTTATTGATTTCTTTTCCATGGTTACGCCGCTTGTTCTACTTACATCTAAATGACTCCAGCAGGGCAAAGTGTTTTGCTTTTATGTCTGTAATGGTAATTAGGTCAATGTCAGTGACACAGTAAATAGTGCATTGGTAAATTGGATACGCGGGTGCTTAAGAAGCAAAACACATTATTACACCTCAGGTAGCCGGGATGACATCACTTGCAGAGTTCAAACAAAGTTTTCTAGTCTCCAGAATGCATGGATACCGGTATACCATGAATATATTGATGCCTTATAAGATGTAATGGCGCAACCTGTATAGTAAAAAAAATTATATAAAATAAACCCATTGATATCAACCACGGATGGAGAGGTACTGAATTTAGAGATATATAGTTTTATATTACATGATTCAGTATACCCAGGACAATGATACACAATGATTGACAGCTAGTCTATTTTGTGTTTGTCAAACTTGGGTTAGTTGGGTTTACCAGATAAAATGATTGATACTGACCCAGAGCAGTATTGGGTTCGAACTTCGAGGACCAAAATTGATCACTAGATGGACAGTGGAAGTAGGTCTAGTTGGTTTCAACTTCTAATTTAACGCATTATTAAACTTTTATCATACTTGTACCAAGATCCATGTCTTTGGGGATCCATTCTTGTGATTGGTGGGGATTAGTTTTCTTGATCGATGGGTCAAGCAATTGCACCCTCACCAATCAGATTGTTAGTCCTTATCCACATAAATTGAACTTTTTACAACTCTTTAAGTGGAATTTCAAGATTACCTTTCCATACACAGGGTCCACAGTGTGCTGGTAGAAGGTGCTTTAAAGGGGTTGGCCACTTTACCTCACATTTTTGTAATGTTTGTGTAAGTGTGAGGTGCACAGGATATTAGGTAAATAAAAAAAAAAGACAGCAACCAATGTATTTACCAAAAGCTGTTTTGTTTGATGCACGCAGCCCAGGGTCCTAGTGTGCAGGATCCGTAGTCCAAGACAAAAAAGAGAGAAGGCCACAGCATCCAATATGATGAAAAAAGGTTAAGCCTTTATTCACACAGGCAAAAAAACTGCAACGTTTCGATTCACTATGAATATTGACAAAGATTCATGGTGAATCGAAACGCTGCAGTTTTTTCTATGCCTGTGTGAATAAAGAATTAAACTTTTTTCATCATATTGGATGCTGTGGCCGTCTCTCTTTTTTCAGGATATTAGTTAATTTACCTATATAAATCTATTAATAGTTCGACCAACTCCCAAAACAGATACATGAGTATGAAGGACAAACAAGTCAATGCAAAAATGTTTTATTAAGTATTAAACAGACACATATGAAAAACAGGACAAATAGTAAAAACACTTAATAATACACCAAAAGGTGTATATAGTAACCAAGGGCTAAAAAATTAATTATCCCAACATTCCACTTATAGACTCTGCCTTAAAAATAACAAAAAAGTACTCCGCCACAAGTATAATCATTAGAGTAGAAAATACAGGCAAATAGGTACCAAAAAAATGCCTACATCAAAGTAATACAATACCCAAAAATGGTCTAAATCCAAGGTGAATAAGTGAAGTCATAAACAGAGGTGCGGAAAGGGAAGAAGACCACATTTATTAATAGTTCTGCATGGCTTTCTTGATTTGTAAAGTAAAGTCTTCTGTCTTTTACCTCATTGGCCAGACATTCCTGACCACAAAATGTCCGTAGATGGAGGATCATGTGATCTTATATGTCCATGAACAATCACCCTGCCAGGACCTTGATTTTATATTCACAAATACTATCACAAGGTCCTTGCAGGGTGATTGTTCATGGACAGTTAGAGATCATATGACCCACCACCTGCAGCCATTTTATGGACAGGAATGTCTGGCTGATGAGGTACTGGAAATTTCTTGATCCTAATGTAATTATTACATACGAAAATATGTCATGGGCTTCTGGTATTTCTGAGGACCATTTTCGACAGCATATAGTCACATATCTCTTGGCATAACCCTATTTAGAGTAGTAAATGGAATATAAGCATTAATGTGTAACCTTCATTCTGAACAAAAAAAAAACTAAAATACATAATTCTGCTCCAGGTAATCATTTCTCCAAGTATTTTGCTTCTCGGTCCTCATTTAGTACCCTTTTTGGCCCATAGCAACCAGGGTTTCCAGCTCTCAAAAAACCTACAATCAGCAAGATGGAGGGGCGGAGCCTGCCTCCTGTCACCTCATCACAAGCACCTGCTGCTGACCAATGAGACCAGAGCTATCTATCTCATGTCTTTCTATCTATCTCATGTCTTTCTATCTATCTATCTATCTATCTATCTATCTATCTATCTATCTACCTATCTATGTAAAACTTCAGCACATGAGGACAGCTTGGAGAGTGTCTCCTGCCACTTCCTTGTGTGAGGTGATGGGGGGAGGGGGGAGGCTGCAGTTTCTGTCTGTGTGGATTATGTGTTTATACACAAGTGTAGAGGAAGCTGAGGTGTTTGCTTACTACATTCGTGAGGGCTTCTCCCTGCATATGACTGATTGCTGGGGCAGTGAGACATGATGTAATCAGCTGATTGGAGGGAGAGAGATGGGGGCGTGTCTCTCCTTCCGTAGTCTCAGCTTCTTTACGAAGACGGAATGTCCATACTAACAGCTATCTGAGCAGTCACTGCCATCTAGGGGAAGTCTGCAGAATACAAGAGGAAGAAGTAAGATTGGGGTAACTAATCTAATTGCAAAAGTGCTTAAAATTACCTGTGACGGTTACACTTTAAATAATGCCCCATGTTGTTCCTTCTTCAAGAGAACAGTTATTGGGTGGAACAATTCTTAAGACATTGGCCCATATTTACTAAGGTGCTTGCGCTAGTTTACTGTTGGACTTTGAACATTACAAAACGGTCTTGCACAGGTATTTAAGAAATGCCTGCACCACATTTGTGTCGCACATGACTATGGTGCACCCTGCCAGGGCAATGCAGGGAGCACCAGATTCATGCAGAACTGGCACCACAAATCATTAATCTGGCGCCCCCTGCACACTACACTGGCAAACTGCACATAGTACAGACTGCACTGTTCTTAGTAAATGTGGGCCACTGGGTCTGACTGACTTTTACTTTTGAGATTAGTCAGATTGCTGACCTTGGTACACCAATAAATTTGTGATAAGTGGTTTAATCTCTACACTTGTATCAAAGGACAACATTTCTCTTCTTTTATTTGAAACCTCACATGTCCCCAGAGTCATACAAATTTGATATACAGTAAATCAATAATAACTGCCTTTGTGAAAACATCTTTATTGCATTTTTTTTCTAAAAGCCGGAATCACAAGTCGAGTTCTATAATATCTTGTCTCTCCAACGCCTCTGCTTCGACAATTAAAGAGACTTTATGGTTGTCATGACTTCTGAAGAAAAAATATTATTTGCCATTATACTTGTGATGCAATTTAACATAATAGCATGCTGCCAGACCGGGGCTAAACCTCCTTCTGTCTGTAGGAGAAGAAGTAAATTGAAAAGGAGTAACAAAATAAGACAACGATCCTTTATTTAAAGCTGAGTAAACCATTTCATCCTTCCTCCCGGTGACAATAAGTAAAAAGCCTTTTAGTAGAAAGTAGAATTCCAAGTCTCCAAAATTGTGTTACTGTAGGTCCTTGTGAGCTCTCCCAGATCAAATAAAAAGAACTCTCAGTCGAACCACAGTGAGGAATTAAATTGCCTGCAGACAGTGCTTCTCATTACCGGTACAGTCTTTTTTAATATATATTTATTTATTGAATATTAACCCAATAGGGACTCCATCTCTACCCAACATCTAACACAGACACAACAGACTTTTGTCATGACATAACTGAGACCCATTAAACTCTGGGGTCCTAGCATAAAAAAACTGTTACCATCTCGAATTTATTGTCCAATACTTTTTATTTAGAAATTTAATATACAAAACAAAGAGAAAAAGTGGGGAGGTTCATGAAGGACCACTATCACATAGATTAAAGGGGTTTTCCCAAATAGACAAGTTAGGCCCTATCTGCGGAATAGGGCCTAACTTGCTGATCTGTGGGGGTCTCAGTTCTGAGACCCCCAAAGATCGTGAAAACAAGGGGTCCGACTGACCCCGTTCACGCTCCTCAGACTAATGGACCAGGGCCTTACTGGTCTTCGTGGGAAAACCCTTTTAATGATGAGTTAACAAGAGGATAAAATCATTCCTCTTCAACCCAGGTGGATGAACACTTCTAACAGTGCACTAAGCAATTCTCTACACAGTACTGGGAGGGATTTATCACCATGTTTGTTTTTTTCAATTCTTTTTAAAGAATTTTTTTTTACAGTTGAGAATTTTTAAGTCTAATCTGCAAAAAAATTGTCTCAACTTGATTTATATGGCAAAAAATCTCAAAGGCAACAAAAAAGTAGTACAAGAAATGAGACAAGGTGGTGATTAAAAAAAGAAGAGTTTGGAGATAACCCCTCCCTCCCAGTATGAAGGAATATTATCTCACAATGTAAAGGTATTCCATATGGTCAACACTTTTTAAAAAATACCATCTTGGTAACTTATGTGGGTAAAATTGGGATGTCTCTAGGGGTTACTCTAAGAATTACATGGTAACTCACATAACACTAAAGCAATTAGAAGCGATTTCCTGATAGAGAAGCTCATGAGATAGAAAAACTGAACATCTCGACACAAACAAGTATAGGAACAGATATGATTACGTATCAATATACGTTGCCAAAGAATAGTCAGATAATGGGAACTCTGCCTTTTTGGGATCCTATCAGCTAAATAGTAATTTTCAATATGTCCAATCAATTTTTCACCAGATGATTTGCCTGGCTGCCCCCGTAAACATATGTTGGTGCCTATAGGCTGTTTGGCAATGTTTTAGAGTATGCATTAATAAAAAAGGTACCTTCCTGCCAACAATATTTTGCTGTTGGTTTGCTTTTATAGCACCTGGATTCCAGCAAAGACAGATTTCTCTAACACAAATGCTTTCTCTGACCATTACTTTAGCTTCAATAATTCCACGTCCATGTCTTCTCTTGAGTTAGATGCAATGATGAATCACTCACAAGCCATCTTAATGATGGGTCATCTTAAATTCTGCCATGGGACATTAATCATGTGTGTTCAAACATCTTGTGGTATGATTGAAAGTTTCTGACTCTGCTGAAATCTGAAAATAGCAGATTAGTCATGTGTACTTCTCTATGACATCATCTAAAGCAATGTCTACTTCCAAAATTTCTTCTTTTCCTCTGAACTTCTTAAGTGTTTCTTGACATGCAAGTAAGGAATAGAATATGTTTTGTATGAATTTTACATAGTTCATCTGTTTCCAAAATAAAGCCACAAAACATGAGTTTCTACAGATGTAACCAAGCTGAATACTTAAGTGTCTACTAAGGATTCATTTGCTCTGCTCTGTGATGATGTTCTTATAGTAAGTTATAGAAAGGCAAACAAGGGAAGACCAGATAGCGCTCATAGGGTAGTATTGCTGTAGCTTGTGGTGGTAATTAGAAGGATTGGAAAGAGGCTCACCAGATTTGGTTGCGCTAAGTTAGGCACAACTCTATTAAGGGCATGTTGGAGCTGGTGTCAATGCTTCCCGATGCTGCCTTTGGACAGAGGTCATCAAGACGCGATTGTCAAACCAGTCTTCAATCAAATTCCGAAGATAGATTTGTCACGGTTGGCGCACACAGGTGATTCACGTAGAGAGGAAATATTGTGAAAGAATGTTTTATTCGGTATCTTTGGAACACAACACATTTCTTAAACTAATATGACCCCTTTATCAAGGGATTTAGATTTTTTGGGAAAAACTCCTAAGGGAAGAATTTATCAAGAAAAATAGAACAAAAACAGCTTTTTTCATCTATTCAATGGCTCCAGGGACCAGCCCTCAACCTGCTATGCTTTCGATCCTATTAAAGCCTATTCCTGGCCTCAACAGCCATGTTGGATTGAATGGCATGTGCTGATTGAGGGCATTGTGGCATTTGCTGGAGCCAAGGGGGCCTTTCAGGGTGGGAGGTATACTCTATTATGTTTTTCCTTATTTTTTATGTAAAAGACTCGATCATAAAACTCAACCTTCAAATGCTTGACCTCTTTTTCAAAAGCCACAAGCAAGAGTGTTGTTGAAGGTCGAAACACATTGAATGATCTGTACTACCAGGGCTCTGTGTATGGATTTATTGTGAATTTTAATTAATTTTTTTAAAAAAAATTTGGACTATACAGGAAAATGTATTCATATGTGTTAGTGAAACAAACTTTTTCTTCCAAATTATAGGCAGGACTGACCAACTAAATTATGTATTTGGAGATACCCCTGTCAGTTGCCCCTGACCAATTATGTTTTTTGGGAAAAATGGACTAGGCTTTTTATAATTCAAAATGCCTGATCCTTTGTTTCTATAGAAAATAAACTTTCATCAAAGGTGTCTCTTTTACCACTAGTGAAAACACATGCACACATGACTGAACAGGGTGTGCATGTGTTTGGGGAGTAGGGAACAGGGCATATTAAAATATGTTTGGACCGGCCTCCTTTTTCTATCATAGGAAAACATGTAAAGAAATTTTATTAATTTCTTTAACATCAAATGAATAACTGTATTTTGCATTGAAATGGCATCTAATTTTCTTTATGTTAAAAAAAACACTCAATGAAATAAGCACACAACTGTTAAATACAGTGTGCCTCTAAAATGCCAACAAATTTTCCAACTGATAACTTTTCAACAAAGCTTTTTATCCAAGGTCGGATTTCCTTTGTTTTTTTCCAGTGTAATGTTCCCTAAGAACAACTAAATGGATGTACTCAAATTAGAAAGTCAGGCAAACATATAAACCAGTCAGGCAGGCGTAACAAGAAAAGTTTGCATGTTCTACTTGAATTAATCACAATCTAAATGTGTTAATCAATGCTTTCTTAATAGGAAAAGTCAATGTTAATATACTGTGTGCCCAGGGTGCTGGTATCTATGAGGTTATTTGTTACTGCATTGATATGGGAAGGTACTGAAAGACCAATGAATGGTGACAAATGATGGTCAGGACTTGACCATAATGTAAATGATTTTGCTATAACCATGAAGCTCTGCCAACTGACTTCTAAACAGTCATGTTCACATTGGTTTCAGGTTCTCTGTATAGTGACTGACCATAAATGATGATGTAATTGATGATATTATCCCCTATACCCAGGATATATTATTGAGGCGGTTCTTGGCTGTTAGATTCTATACAATCAGCAGTATGTGGGATCACAAGTTCCTCTTATCTGCTCTGCACTTTTATGTTTCGACTGTCCTGTTAGCCAACCGTAATTTCCAACGGAGCACAGATCAGTGCTCCATACTGTGCTCCACTGACTACTATTAGCCTTCTGGGTTGGCCGGCATACAGTGAGATCCAAATACTGATGAAGGGCAATCATAATTACAAGGGTGGAAAACCCCTCTCTATTTTTTCCAGATACAAATTTGATACCTTTTCCTATAATACTAACCTTGTTCTCCTCTCACACCTCTCATGTAGAGATGAGCGAGCACTAAAATGCTCGGGTACTCGTTATTCGAGACGAACTTTTCCCGATGCTCGAGTGCTCGTTTCGAGTAACGAGCCCCATTGAAGTCAATGGGAGACTCGAGCATTTTTCAAGGGGACCAATCTTGGGCGGTGTGCCTTTTATCACCTAGGCTCAGCAGTTTGAGCACTGCCTGCTGTCGCTTAGCAACGGCACTGCTGCTGTGCCTAGAGCTACCGACTGATGGCGCCATGCTTGAGTGCCTGTATGTGGCAGTCCCAAAAAATTGTTTAAAACAGAGGACCGGAAAGGTGGCCCTCCAGAAAAATTGAATCGATTGAGTGCCTGTATGTGGCACTCCCAAAAATTGTTTAAAACAGAGGACCGTGTCGGTGGCCTTCCAGAAAAATTAAATGCATAAAGTACTATACCTAGAGCCAGTGGGCCTCCGATATGCGTTGAGAAACAGACCTAAGGGTGCTTTGGCTATCAACAAGGGAATCTTCTTCCCCCATCTCGTGACGAGCGCAAAGCTTCCGACCTCATGCTGACCAGAGAGTTTTTCAACAGGCCAAGCAGCGGGATGGTGAGGCTGATGCAGGGCTGTGCAGGGCTGGGACGGCACATCTGGAAAAGTAGTGGCGGCTGGGGACCGAATACCTAGGGACGGCCGCCGCCATGAGGTTTCGAAAGGCCTCTACCAGCCTATAGGGAAGCATCTCCAGGCTAAGCAGTTTGGAGATGTGGACTTTGAGGGCTTGGGCATGTGGGTGGGTTCCCCTATACTTCCTTTTGCGCTCCAGCGTATGGGGTATGGAGAGTTGAACGCTGGTGGATGCTGTGGAGGATCGTGGAGGCGAAGATGGGGTTTTCGCACGGGAGGTGTTTGGGCCGGGGTCCTGGACAGGGGACTGACTAGCAGATGACACAGGGGAAGGAGCAGGGGTGTGCCCGGCCGGAGGTGAACAGGCTTGGTGCCATTGAGTGGGGTGTTTAGCAATCATATGCCTGCGCATACGCTAATGCTCGATCGAGCATCAAGCTCGGACGAGTATGTTCGCTCATCTCTACTCTCATGTCTGTAATTGATAAGCCATGAGTAAAAATGAGAAAAAACATATCACGATATTCTTCCATGAATATCAAATATTTGGATAATCATTCAAAGTTAAGGAAAAAGGATAAAGGTGGGCAGAAGTGCACTTAAAATATATATAGCTTTAACTGTATTGTACAGTTCCCATTTCCCACTGAGATTTAAAAAATATCCACAGGATATATTATAAATAGATGATAAGAGCAGGTCTTACCTCTGGGACCCTGACCTACCTTGGGAACCGACCCCCTGCCAATAGCTGGGATGAAAGGCGATTGTGCCTCGTTCGCACAGCCACTCTCCATTCAACACAATAGAAGCGCCAATGGTAACCCAGTTCAGCTGGTTTGTGAGAAGTAGGTCAGCAGATCGCCGCATCCGAAATCCCAAAGATAGATCCAGGGGCATAAATTGAGGGGGTGCAGAGGTTACGGTCGCAACCAGGCCCAAGAGGCCGATAATGTGTTACTTTACTATATGAGGAGACAAGTATTATAAACCATAGATTATCGTAGGGGGCTTGGCACAGACTTTGTACTGGGGCCGTCAACTTCAAGTTACGCCACTGGGTGGATCGATCATCTATTTATGTCATATCCTGTTTAGATGAGTAAAAACCCTTAATACAAAGATAAAAAAATAAGTAGTAGACAGCTCCATTCAGGCCAGGGCAAATCAACTTCCAATCATATATAGGAGATAAGCAGCAGGGACTGGGTATCATTAGGATGGGTTTCAGTACTTTTACCCATGAAAATTCAATTTACAGTTGAATTACAAAATATAAGAAAATATAAACTAATTAAACAAGGAAGACAACTAAAGTAAAGCTACATTTCAATTAAACTCAACACAAATTCAATTCTCATTCATTTGTACCTAGTACAAAGGTGACTCCTGCGACAGCACAGTGGTGGGGCGGCATTAGAATACATTTATGCTAATTGTATTTATCCTTATTAGCTATCAATACATAGATGTATAATCCTCATTAAAATAAAGTTTGCATTCGCAATGTTAATTATAATAAGTAATTTGTAGCCCTATTAAATAATGATTGTGAGACATCTCTAATCCCTCCTTAGACGGTAAGATTTCATAAAATCTATTAAGAATATTTTTCTCCAAAGTTTCTGTAACAATAGTTTTTTTTCTCAACAGTGTTAAATGTATATTATTGGCTTATCCATTTAGATGTTCACAAAAGTACACTTAATGTCATTTAATAAGCATTTAAAACACATAATAAAATTTAAAAAAAACTTAATAGAAAAGAAATAAATGTATCCCTGTTAAAGTGTCATTTCCGATTCAAAGACTGTAAATACAAACTGACCAATGCAGTTAATCTGTGGTGGTATAATTCCTGGAAAAGGATATAAATAGGGATCAGCTATCCAGATGGGCACAACTATTCTTTTAATCAGACCTCACTGTTTATCTGCGATTAACTCCCTTGATATACTATACAGAGTTTATAGACTATGTCTGATGTTTTTGGTATTTTTAAATATTTTGTTTTTCGTTATACCTAGTGCTGCGTAGGTGTTGTATATATAAAAATAATGATTAAGTCCAACCATTAGATATGTGGGAAGTAATAGAGTGAGAATAATTTAGGAAATAAAAAGTGTTAAGTAAAAACAATTAATTCAGAATAATTAAAATGCAAAAAAGTAACAACAGAAATTATGCTAAGAATACTATTACTAATTATAATAATAATAATAATGGCAATTGTATTATTATTAGTATTATAAATAAATACTTGTATATGGAATAATTAAAATGTGAGAATTTATTATTATTATTATAATGATGATTATTATGATTATTATGATTATTTTACATGTAAGAATGCAGCCTCTCAAGGTATTTATGTAACAATGTGTAACAATATCTGGAACACTATGTACAAAATAATTTCCCCCCCAGGGGATCAATAAAGTTGTATTTCACTGTATCACTGTATGTTACTGATGTAATATGGGAAAGGTAAAGTATAAAATTATAAATATTTATTAATTATGGAAGAAAAAAGGAATATAATGAGGAATGTCCTAACTATGTACAGACGGTCCCCTACTTATGAACAGCCGACTTACAGACGACCCCTAGTTACAAACGGACCTCTGGATGTTGGTAATTTACTGTACTTTAGCCTTAGGCTACAATAATCTGCTCTAACAGTTATCACAGGTGTCTGCAATTAAGCTTTATTGTTAATCCTGGTTCTTATGACAACCCAACATTTTAGAAATCCAATTGTTATAGAGACCAAAAACTTTTTGACTGGGGTTACAATTATAAAATACACAGTTTCGACTTACATACAAATTCAAACCTTCAGAACCTATTTTGTATATAACCTGGGGACTGCCTGTAATGTATTTGTCCATCACTTTTATGTTAAGGTCTATTTTTTCCGTAAAAAATAACAACAAAGTGAAACAAAGTGTAGAGAAGAGTGAACCCACCTGTTGTAAAATTGAGCCTAGTTTACATCATTGTTGCTACGTGAATAGGTGATGCAACTATAAGAGAAAAACTTTCCTAGTAGACAGCCACCCATGTGATTTTTCCCGTTGTTTAATAGATGACAGATCCACTTCAGAACAATATCATGATTGTTTAGTCAACCAACCCCGGAAAAGCCAGAAATTCTGTTTAACAGCTTATTGACAGGAGCCATTTCACCAAGTAGACAGCTGGCCAGTCAGGGCTTAGAATACTTATCTTCAGTAAGCAGCTGTGGTGCATCTGCCTCTAATAGGGAGAGAGGTTGAATGCATGACAATGATGTTGCCACAAATACAAGGTCACTACCTTAAACTCTTACCCTTTCTTTGTTGCTTCAAGGATGATCGTACATAACCTACATGATGCATCTAACAACTCCCAGTAAGACTGTTCGATTGCATACAGCACAACAAAGCTGTCTATATACATATTTGTAGCCAGTAATATTATCATATAGCAACGTAAACATAAAGATACAATAGGTCATATATGAGTTCAGTAGGTCATAATGTATTGTAATGTACATATCTCTACACAATATCTGCTCATGTGACCATAGAAAAACACCATTGTCATAGATATTGATGGTAATGGTTTTGTCATTCCATCTGAATAAATGCTCCAAAAGAGAATCAATTTTTACAATTTTATTTAATATTTTACCTTGAGGATAAGTGAATAATATTAGATTGGTGGATTCTAATACACCCGAGAAAGCTATTTTTTATATACAGCAGCATTGTAACTTCTTCAAAGTATACTGTATATACAGTTATACAATTTGTAGTGCTGCTTCTAGTTATTTCTTTTCAGCCCCATTTACTTCAAGGAAATCTATCATCTAATAAAGCACCTTCAATAATGGAGCCATCTTTGCACAGTGGTGCGTCACCAGGGTTCCTATGGGCTCCGGCTTCACAGGCTGTTGCTCGAACTTAATCTCTATCTACCCTTTGTATCTCGATTTTTGTCATGGTTTGCTCCAGGTTTGTTCACTTTGCCATATTTTGTTTTTTGTTTGCTTTATTCCATGTGTGCAAAGAAACCTAAGGAGAGTTTATCTTCAAGTTGTCCCGAGTCATAAGGACCTGTCGAGGCAATAGGCAGGTGTCAGCGTAGGGCTCATTGTCCTGTTTGTCTTTCTGAGTTCCAAGCTATGTGACCGATGGACATGACATTACAGAAGAGCATTGGTGGGTTGCCAATTGTCTGACCCCCATCAATCCAAAATGTGATGACCTATCCTAAGTCCTGGAAAACCCTTTAACACTTTTTTGTATTTAGCCATGTTAGCAAAAGGGAAGGCTATATAAATAATATTCCAGTAAATTTTCATTGCATCTAGAGTTATCCATGAACATTAGGTATTCCAGTCACTGCAGGGGTATGGAGGGGATGCTGATATAGTTTAGAAACAATTATTCTAAGTTATGTGCCCAGTATAATTCCAGTCTACTATATCGTTCCAGTCCTGCTTCGCTGCCATGGGACGCACTCAGTATCCTGTTAGTAACTCCTGATTTTTATTCTGTATAGATACCGGAGCAGCGGGATGGCTCTACTTTGTAAGCTTCCACATTCGGCAGGTTGTGCAGTGAATCATGATTAGTTCTAATACACTTTTTGAATTAGTTACAGTTTTTTTTCCTACCAAAAAGTGAGAGCTCTGCAAGAAACAAAAAATTCTACTTGTTACGGCTTTTAGAATTCATATGAATAACAAAATGTCATTCTGCAGGAATATTGTATGCTGGGTTTTCAGTGCTGAGTAGGTCAAAAACATAAGCCCTGTACATAGAAGCTCATAGCGGTGTAACAATTCTTGTTACAGTGTCACATTTCAGAATTACTTGTGTGATGTAGGAGTATGTGACCCTAGAAAAGTGTCACATTATGTACGTTTCTGTGTTGGCCGTGTCAGTGTTGGCTCCAGGCCATACACTTTTATATATGTTTTCTGAGGGCGTGATTGACTTATAGCTATTCCTAACAAATAGCTTTAACCCACACACATGCATGTACTATGCATCCAAGCATATTTTTCTATTTAAAGGGACTTATTGCAAACTTTAACAATGTAAGTACAAGACCCTAATAGGGTCACTCATATTATACATATCCTGTTCAAGTAGTCCAGTCACTTGACCCACCAGCAACAGGACACTGGACTTCCTATGACATCCTATTTCCTGCACGCTTCCGGTGGATGGAGGGGGATGTGCAAACATAATTGTCTATGCACCCCTCTGTCTTAACCACTCTCATATCAATAGGTGGATGGGCATATGTAAACAGTCCTGAGTTCAGCTGAATCACATCACAAAGGTCAAAAGTCAAACTTTACCTGGTTAAGTATGATATGGGTGACCCTATTCTGTTCTTATACTAACCCTGTTTTCAGTGGCTTATTCAGCGGCATTTAACCTTTAATTGTAAAAGGTGAATAAGCCACTGAAATTCTACATGTCTAATCTTGAGACTGCTGGTTCCAAATGTAAAGGTTCATCCAGGCCCCCAAATTTCAGTATATGATTTATAGAATTAGTTCTCTCAAATTGGAGAGAGGAATCTGATTGGACCCTGCAGTCCTGGTGCTCTGTGCAGCCCCAACCTATGAATTCTTCTGTGCCTAGTCCTTTTCTCCTCCATCATATGGAAATGGAAGTAATACATTCTGTTGGAAGTAAGACATGTTTAGATGATGTCTCAACCTAACTACTTAAATCAACTGTTTTAGTCAACTAGGTGCATGGAGAAATGTATATTGTTTATTAGGTTGGCACAAATATATTAGAAACTATGAGTTTTTAAAGTTGGTTGTTTCTCGTTGCAAGTCTCCTTCGTAGATAACAAATGCTTCATGACAACTAGTAATGACAAATAGTAAGTATTTGGCTCACTCATTGGATCAGTCCCGGTAAACTCTGGCTACAGTAGATGATTATTTATGGAAATTGTTCAAATAATGGTCAACCTATAGGAACAATTTTACAGTAAGGAGTCCATTGGCTTGAGAATAGCCCCGTAGTAACATTGGAGTGGACAAAGACCAGGGAGTCCTCCCATAGCCTTTAACACAATGGAGATCAAGTTGACCCCATTTGAAACTGGGGTGTATTCCTCATGAATTTGCTAACAAATAGCATAGAGACTATTAGAATGCAAATTTTATTGTGAATGCAATTGTATATGTTTCCTAGATAAAAGATTGATTCTCAGATACAGTTACTCTGGTGGGTAGAAGAAACCCTAGTCTATTATTGTTCCTATATACTAATGCTCATAACATATTTGACATATCAGATTCTGAGGAGCCCATTATTCATCAATCCCCAGGAAATAGACCCCTATAGCCTCCAAACTGGGTCTACTGAATTTCTTGGTCTCATTGTTGGGTTGGCTCCTTACCTCATCAAAGGGTGCCCTGATACCCTGGTAGACCAGTCCAACACTAGCTCAAACACTCTACAACTATGTTAGTAATGTCACCACGAAGTGTGTACTTTCTGGGGTGGCCTATGCATGGAAGACATTTTAAGAAGCATCATTTTTACTCTGTTTTATAGGTTACTTCAAGGTACATTGGCTATGATAGGAATATTCCAAGAGAACCAATTGTAATGGCTGTCAGGATCTGTACACCCCTATGAAATATGCTATAGAACCAACATCAGCCAACATAAAAAAGTCATATAATATGCTGATCCATCCTTTAACAAAAGCACAACCCTACTTGCAAACTTAAGATCTAAAGTATATTGATTTCTCTAATAAATAAA
Source organism: Engystomops pustulosus (assembly GCA_019512145.1). NCBI lineage: Eukaryota > Metazoa > Chordata > Amphibia > Anura > Leptodactylidae > Engystomops > Engystomops pustulosus. Next base: position 34,467,239 of record CM033641.1, read on the forward strand.
TTCATCTGCTGATTTGACTTATCACGTTGAAACTGTATATCATAAAGTATCATCAACATAAAACAACATATGTCACATATACCATGATTGTAGACTCTTATAGAGAAAACCGTTTAAGTGAATTCCCACAAGCGGCACACTTCCAACCACAGACACCTGTTCCGACATATACATGGAGCTTTGCCATCAGCTCTTCCCACTCCCTTCCAAGAAACAATAAGCCTGTAATGAACCTCTTCATATTTTTCCTTCTCCCATTGTAATGCTTTTGTATTTCTGTCGAATAGCAATTAATTTAGTGCTTTAAGATAACATTTACAATCCTTTCCAAGAAAACGCTGAAAATTGGTCAGAGTAGGTGGACCAAGTGTTTGCCATCTGTTATCCAATACTGCAGTAAAGAAGGCTAATCTCATCATTGGATCGCTGGGCAGCAACAGGCTGAGTAGAAAAGACAGAAGAGAATAATGTTCCTCATCCATCGCCTGTAGCCATTAGTATGCGCCAGAACATTGTGATGCAGAACTGCCCACAGTAAAACCCACCTAAAATAGCCCTTTTTCACAGATTTAAGACCCTTTGCCACCCCTACCCACCTGTGGGCAAGTCCTGCACCCTTTTCTTGATCTGAAGCCTCCTTATCAGTCAGACATTCCTGATCATAAAATAGCTGTCGATAGTGGATTGTGTGACCTTATATGTCCATTAGCAAATGCCCTGCCAGGTCCTTATGATAATATTCATGAATATAAGTTCAAGATCCTGGCAGGGTGATTGCTCATGGACAGATAGAGATCACATGACCCTCCATCTGCGACCATTTTATGGACAGGAATATCTGGCTGATGTGCTAAAAGACAGGAGGCTTCACTTTACATATCAAGAAAGTGGTGCATAAGTTTTAAAATATATATATTGGTAAATTACACACTCATTACAAAACACATGCTGTAAAGCGGCCAACCCCTTTAAGAGTCATTTACTACGAAATTATTATAACATATTAGCCTCATGTATATTTAAGGATGATTAAGACCAGCTTTGAGCATTGGTCTTAATCATCTGGAATGCTCTTGTGGGATTCTTGACTGGAGAGGCTCCAGTGTCATAGCAATTCTGGCACATCCCCCCACAACTGACTTAAGATTCAATGCCAGTAGGGTCTGGCATAGATTTCTAGTACAAGTTAGTGCCAGCTGAGGTATCCCCATCCTGCATTAATGTTCACCGACTTTGTTTAGAAGTGGCAAATCGGACAAAAATCACATAAAAGTGCAATATGTTTTGTATGCCTTCATAAATTGCTGCCACTGAATTCTTTGAAGTGTTGGAAGGGATTTTGACTTGATGAACCATAGAAAAGACCTGCATCATTATGGTGTTCATTGATAACCTAGCCAATAAAAAAGAAATGCTACGCCTTCAAAGGACATTTAGGTTAAGTTGGTAACACCGATGATCTGTGACCGCACTGTTTGGAAGTGTTAACCATTAATGGGTTAATGATGTCACAAGGAGCAACAATCATAGGGAAAATGGCAGCATAGGTTTTGGTGGTGGTTTTGTCAGCACCAATCATGGGTTTACTGGTGGGGATGAGCGTACGGGTTTGAGTACCAGACCCAAACCCTAAGGTCAGGTTCTGACATATGTGGCAAACCCCAAATTCAATAGGTACAGTCATTTGCTAGACATTATAGTACAAAGTCTATATATTTTTAATTATTTGTGTTTTCAAACCTTTAAATTGCTACAAACTTAAATATAATTAGTTCGGTTAGATTCTGTGTTATATTTCAGAGCTTTATTCACAATTCTGCTGGTTGTTATAGGAAACAGTTAATATGCATGTTGACACAGATTTCATGCACTACATGTAGTATGTCCTACAACAGATTACTGCTCTGTGTCTGGTGTTAAGACTACTTCACCTTTAGAAAAAACTCTTTATAGATTTCAGCTCTGAAGCTTGCAAAATTATGAATGAACATGATCTTTGCTATTATTTAGCTCAAGATAACTTATCCACTCGATTCACAGTTTTAATCTGGTGTTGAAAATGAAATATCCATGGTAATGTAGGGATAATATTTCTAGTAATTTCAATATGAAGTATGATTAACAGGTGCTGCTCATACAGGTGCATGACACATTACGGCAGATAGAACTCTAATACACCTAATAAGCCACACACCTGTGTCTCTTGGAATTGATAAGAACAGGGTTTCAGTCACTGGATGCTCAGAACAATGGAGCAGATTTACTAATTTTATTACTAGTATAATTTCTATGGTAAGATTAAAGGAAAGATTAAAGGAAACATACCACCATGGATCTACCTATTAAGGTAGATCCGGTGGGCGTTTCCTCTAATGTACAGTTGTATAGCCCTAATTAGGGCTATTTTTTGTGGCCCATAACTTTTAAATTTGCACAATATTCAAATTCTAAAGAGGCCTCTTGTGTTCCGCCTACCCTGACATCTTCAGCGTGCGGCTCCTGATAGCTGCGCACACTCGTCTGAGAATCTGGGTTCGGCGCATGCACAGAAGCTCCGGTTTCAGAGCCGAGACCGCGGTTGTGGCCTGCGTTCTGCACATGCGCAGAACTCAGTATCTCAGACGAATGCGTGCAGCTACCAGGAGCTGCTCGCTGAAGATGTCAGGGTAGGCAGAACACAAGAGGCTACTGAGGCATGGAGTAACTGCGCTCTGTAACCTCTCCACGCCCCAGTAGCCTCTTTAGAAAATTTTAATATTGTGCGAATTAAAATTTCCGAGATATGGGCCACCATAAAATTAGCCCTAAAAAGGGCCATACAACTGTACATTAGAGGAACCTGCCACCAGATCTACCTCAATAGGTAGGTCCGTGGTGGTAGGTTTCCTTTAAATCGAGATAGTACCCTCTAAGGTAGACAAACATGTAGTTAGATTTCACCGTCAACACACCCAGGTGGGGGTTTACCCAGATAGATAGATAGATAGATAGATAGATAGATAGATAGATAGATAGATACTCTACAGCAGATGAGACTGGTGATAGATGGATAGATAGATAGATAGATAGATAGATAGATAGATAGATAGATAGATATGAGATAGATGGATGATAGAAGATAGATAGATAGGTGATAGATAGATGATAGATAGATAGATAGATAGATAGATAGATAAATAGACACACAGACAGATGGATAGATAGATTGATAGATAGAGTACAACAGATGACAGATACTGTTGATAGATAGGTACTGTAAGTAGATCGATGATAGATAATGTACAATAGATGATAGAGATATAAAATAGATAGATAGATAGATAGATAGATAGATAGATAGATAGATAGATAGATAGATACTGTACAGTAGATGATGGATGTAACCATGAATATCGGTTTACAATCTGTGATTTGAAAGCTGTGACTGTTGCACCCTCCTTACTGATTGCACCGGGATGGGGTGGTGGCGAGTCTTGGACCCACCCCACACCTGCACACCAGGTTCAAGCACAGGCTATGTCCATGTAAACCAACAAAGAACTTCTGCTATTACCTTATGATTACCTTACCATGAAAAAAATAACATCTGTGTTTCTATAGGATCTTTATGGCACTAGAGGTCACTTCAAGGTGTTATTCATTGCTAGTTTTGTAGTCCTGGCACTCGCAGAGTTAACATCCCGCCGACAGAAAAGAAGTTAATTCAGCTGGAAACATAATGAGAGCAGAACCCAAATCCCATAATTCAATTAAGCGAATGCTAGCAGTGGCACAACGCAGCTCATAGACTTCAAAGAGGCAAAAGGGATATTATTTTATTTCAGGTAGACATTCCTTTTAAGATGTCCGCAGAAATCTATTCTTCTTTGTGCCCTACAATTGTGAAAGATTCATGGCGTGTATTAATCATGGGCTGCAGCACGCAATGATTTACTTACAGGGCTGCGCCATAAACTGAATTAAAAAAAAAAAAAAGAGCTGGCCTCAGCAAAATCGAGCGGATGACTTAATAGACAGGAACATGAGGCAATATTACAGAGCGCCAGGCTCGACCCCCCGCTCAATAGATGGAGATGAGAAACAAAACGCATGGAGGTTCAATGAGACAAACACGTCTTGGGGTGTTTTTAATAAATGAAATCTGCGCTGTTTAGAAATATCGAGTGCTGGAGATGCTCAGCGGCGACACGGTAAATATCCATTAGTTTTATTTTAACTTTACACTAAAACTATTCCCTGGTGTTTCAATTAAAATGCCTCTTCTGAGCTTTGATTTTTACAAATTGCATTTTCCATCTATCGCCGGCTCAGAGGGGGATTGTGACAACGCTCCAGCCACTATAGGTGCCCCCAATCTGCAGACTGTATTGAATTATTAAGGACCTCGCTTCCCACTACCCGTTTCTTTTAGGAAGGAATAATTGAGGTTTGTATTGAATAGAAGAATTATAAATAGCCTTGTCAAAAGATAAAAATGAACCGGTGCTGAGGATTGTTTATTGGAAATATGAGAGCGCTGTAGATGGAGCAGACTAAGCAGGGACTGAAAAAGTCTATTTTGATTGTAAAAGTTGCCCATACACTTAAGACTTCTTGCACATAGCGTGTGTTCACTCGGCCGTAACCTAGGTGTAGCACACGGCCGGTGGAAGAGGGAAGGCTGTAAGTGCTCCCCACCACTCTCTATAGAAAGCTGGGCAGCCAGGTCACTGTGGGTGATATATAGTCTGCTCACTGCAGTGTGATTGGGTGAGATAAAACTCTATGGGGCACATTTACTAAGGGTCCGCAGCCGCGAATCCGTCGGGTTTTTCCCGAATATTTCTGCTTTGCGCTGTATTTCACGGGATTGTGGCGCACGCGATCGATTTTTGGTGCAATCGCGCCGATTTTCACGCGACAGAAATCGGGGGGAGTGGCCACCGGACAACCCGAAGGATTCGGAAAAATCGCGGAATTTAAAAAGCCATTTGTGTCGCAAGATCAAGCACTCACATACACCAGAAAAAAGCAGGTGAACTCCAGCGGACCTCGGCGCAGCAGCGACACCTGGTGAATATCGACGCACGGACCTTAGTGAATCCCGGCAGAACCCGAATCAGTGACGGAGAACCCGCCGCTGGATCGCGACTGGACCGGGTAAGTAAATGTGCCCCTATGGGTCTGTTATCTGACCACAAATTTTGCTCCCAGTTTATGGCCTCCATTACAGTCAGAGAGCATCATGACGTGCATGATCCTAAGAGCAACAGTCTCATATTAGGGTTCCATGACCCATCTAAAAATAAGAACAACTAATAGCATCACAGTTGGGTTGTCTTCTGGTCTTCTGTAGTATTGGGTGAGAGAATGGACACAGCAGAAGGGCAGCTCGTAATCTGGTGGGCCAGTCCACCACTGAAGTATAAACCTGCAATGACTCATCAATAGCCAATCTTCAGGGTAGCTTATGGTGAAAGAAAAAAAAGATCGGCCATTTTGAATTTCAACTTGCCTAAACCTTAAAGGGAAATTGTAAAATATGGAGCCCATGTATCATAGTTTTTCAGCTGCCTCTTTTTCAAGTTTCCTGAAGTTGGCCTACTTCATCATTGGAATCATTGCAATGTATCTTAAGTGTTTTCCCTTTGTGATACATGTGATGTCTTGCCTGTTTAGTCTGACTTTTACGACTTTTTGTGGTGTGCAGCTTTTTAGTCCAAAAAAGTAGCTGTGAATGTAACTCTGGGTCTAGCATGCTCTGTTTTGGGACTTATTAGCTTCAAGAATGGGACAATTCTACAGCCCAAAAGTCTCACTAGTTGAACAAACATCTGGGCTACAAAGATAATTCCCAGAGGCAGCTAATTTTGTTACGGTGCTTGATTCTGTGACTTAAAAATTGCAAACTGCAAAAAGTCACAGAAAAAGTTGCACAATTGTGATACCCACCATTTGATATCATGTGGCCACAGTAGCCAATAAAGAGCACTTAAGATTAAGGTTGGCATAACCAATCAATTTCTAATGTGTAGGGCAGCTGGCGTTGGAGATTATAGGAAGAGGATCAGCCATTTAAATATCAACTTGCTTGATCCTTAAAAAAGTTTTCTGGGTAGGAAAAACAAGCTGGTGTCATGGAAACCTCATGTAATCGTGAATGAGGTGACTGTGAATGCAGATGGAGACACATGTTTTTGGCACTTTTGGAAGAATACTGTATCTGTTGGTGTATCTAGTGCAAATATTCTTCAGAATTGTTATTTTGCGAAGAATACAAGTATTTATTAGAACAGTGAAAAGTGGTGACCTTTTCAGAAGTGCCCTCAATAGTTACATTGCAATTCATTGATCTTAGATTGTTCTTAGAAGACCCAATCATTGGATGTCTATGAGAGTAATACAGCTTTACACTTACTTGTTGTTCTGTTTTGTCAACATTGTATGAAGATTTATCAACGCTTTCATAACCTGTCCTAAGACAAACTAGTACTCTCGATGGGAGTTGCTAGTGCCCAACAGCTGTTCTTCAGCTCCTAAAAAAATTCACTTATGTATAAACCTTGACAGAGCTTCCTGACAGCTGCTCATCTCCTACCTCTCCAGAGAAATAACATATATCAAACTAGATGGATACACAAGTCCATAAATGTTAGACTCAATTTAGTAAATCAATGGACAGACCAAGAATTGTCTAGGCCTCTAAACAAGCTTGGTCCCTTTATTTCTATGTTTTTTATTACCATTGAGATGGACATCTGCCCTCTTAACTATAGAAGTTATAATGGACCTAGGGCCCCAAGTGCAATCAATTCAATTTTAATAGGCAAATTGGTATTGCTATTTTGGTTATTCATGAAATATCCACAAAATAAACAAAAAATGTCCAATGTAGATGTGGTCCTGCCTTCTGTGGATATGTCTCTTCGAAATTTTTGGTGCAACAAAGAGGTGGTTCAAGGAAAAGCATACCCCACAGTCTGCTTCATGGTCACAAATGTGGTGCATGTTTTATTTTAAGCCTGTATGTGTTTGATCAGAACTGCTTGGGCGCACGGTGGTACCTGCTCGGCGCACCATGGGAAGTGAAGTGAAGGAGAGCCGCACGCACGGTCGCGAGCCTGGTGCACCGAGCACGTACCACTGTGCGCGATGCAGCGGTTTAGGACACTAACAAAAATAAGCTCCGGCACCAGCTCACCCTGAGCTGGTGCTCGGTATTTCCATCTTACACCTACCATATCATGTGGTAGGTTTCCTTTAAGATGACAAATATAAATTTATTGGTAGTCAGTTTCATTCAAGGAAGCCCATTGCATATACAAGTTATAATATAAACATGACATAAAAGTGGACAGAGGATGAACTCTTAGCTAGGTTAAAAAAATATGTTTTTTTTGTTATATTTTAATTACAAGTGAATAAAAATATTGTGGTAATATTGATTGTTATTTTCAACACTATAGTGGATAATAATCTTAACATTGAGTGTGCTATTGCATAAATTCCCACTTTTACGAGAATAGGGCTCCTGTTCTCAATAATTGGTGGAGCAGTAGCTTGTGTCCTGCCAATCCAATCTATGCTCTGGGAGCATCAGAAACAGCACTTGCTATCTCTTGGATAGCTCTCATATAGCTATCCAAGCACCATAGTTTTGAATAGATTGGCAGGACTCTTGGTAGACCTTCCACTCCATCTATCAGTTCACTTGATCCGTGTGGGCATCAACACTTTGATGAGCAGAATTTTAATCCCTATCGGACCTTAATCACCTAACCAACCAAAAAATAGTATAAATGGCATAATTTTAGTGCTTAACTTTTACTTTTACCTTGATCTTAGCTCCGGATGAAACAACATCTTTATGGATATAAATCTTCTCCCGATGTTTAACTGGAATTTTTTCCAGGTTCTCTAGTTTCCTCATCCATACAGTATAAGGAGTGCTATATTATGTTTTACGAAGCTCTATATGTATTTCTTCAGACATGTAAGTGGCACTCCTGCATAAATCAGTCTTTGTATGTCAATCTGATTATGCGGAGTGTTTTTATTGTTTTTAGGCTTTTATACCCAAGTGTTCATTACATCCAGTAATGTAGAGTAGATGATAACAGCCCCGGTCCCTTGTGTGTTACGTGGAAAGCTTTCCTGTGCTGAATCTCTTCAGCTGTAAAGCAGTATACACGTGATCTGCTGCTTCCTCTGCTCAAATGCCTCTGTCCCTTGGTATTTTTCATTGCCTGACATGCGGCTCTAATGGTTCTATTAGGTGCAGCATGTCTGCTGAGCTTGCTGTTTTCCGATGTGCATGTCATCAGTGCTGCTTCTCTGCAGTTCCCTTATTAGCATGTGCCCTTTACTGACTCTGCAGGGGCCATCACCTAGAATTAGATGCTTTCTGCTAGACCTGTCCTTACTCTGTGCAAAATGATTACAATCCATTACGCCACCTTCTTGCTGACAGCTAGATACTGCTGTGATTACAATAAAATCACTCTGTATTTAAATATGATACTACCTATCTAGACCGCAAGCTTGATAATGGAAAGTGTTGGGTGAAATTGGAAAATTTGATGAAAAAAAAAAACCTTTGTAATTTGGATACCTGCACCAAGGTAGAAGAAAGTTGCAATCTACAGTTAATAGGAAAGTATAATAAAATGTCAGGAGTTTCCCTGCAGAGATTCTAATTTTGAGTTATAGGCAAAAATAATTGAACTATAAGAAGGTACTAAAGTAAAGCAGTGAAATGGATTTTCATGTCAGTTGTGTTTGTAATCAAGTCTGGAGGAATTATTAATTTATGTTCCTTTTTTAATGTATTTGGTTATATCTCTACATTTAGGCATTTTCATAGTATGAGATTTATTACAGATGGCAAGGCTTAGGGTGCGAGGGTGCCAAGGTGCTGGGAGGCAAGAGGGAACCCAAAAATTGCTGTAATTTACATATATCATATATATTTGAGTATAAGCCAACCTAATATAAGACAAGGTACCTAATTTTATCACAAAAAACTGGGAAAACGTATTGACTCTAACTTTTGCCTCTAGTATATAGCCAGCCAGCAAGCCCCCAGCATATAGCCTGCCAGCCAGCACATGCCCCAGTATATAGCCAGCCAGCAAGACCCCATCATATATCCTGCCAGCCAGCACATGCCGCCAGTATATAGCCAGCCCCCAGTATATAGCTAGACTATGCCTTCATTATATAGCCAACCAGCCTCCAGTATATAGCTAGCCCATGCCTCCAGTAAATGGCCAGCCAGCCTCCTGTATGTAGCCTGCCAGCCACCACATGCCCCCAGTATATAACTAGCCCTCAGTATATTGCTAGCCCATGCCCTAAGTATAAAGCAAGACAGTCCTCAGTATATAGCCAGCCAGTCCCCAGTATGTAGCCAACCAGCCCCCATTATATGCCCAACCAGCTTATGCCCCTCATGATATAGCCAACCCCTGTCCCAGTATAGTCAGCCAGCGCCCATTATATAAGTAGCCAATGCCAATGTACAGCACATAAATATCATAGTGTGTGTGCGGCCAGCCACCAGCCGTTGGCGACATTTAAATTGCTGCAGCCATGCGTCCTCATTGACCTAACCTAACATCACCGGAAGCGACGACTCTCACCAAAATGGCATCACACAGCACTGCTGGCATATTAGTGCCGGCGCTTGCAGCCGCCGTACTTTAATTGCCACTAGTAACTTTTCAAGTAGCATTTAAACAGTTAACAACTACAACTGGTCCCAAACAGGATTTTAAAATTCTGCCAAATTTAAATTTTAACAGGTCCGCTCTTCACTATTGGCCATCACTGCTATAGGCAATCCAAGCTTTGCAGACTCTAATAACATATGGTATAGGCTACCACCTTCTACATAGCGCAGCAATATACTTCAGCACTGAACATAGGAAGCACACAAATCAATCCTGCGGCTCACATACAAGTTTTAAAATCTCTTGCAGCAAGGGTCAATTTTATGGTAAGCCAATTCACTTAGATATTTTTAGACACGTCTATATTAGTCAAAAATTGACTTTCCTTTAAAGTTACAATGATGGGACGTCTTTTCTTATGACTAAGCATTGTGCAGGACTGTTCCTCTGTATGTAGTAGTACCTGATGAGGCTCAACTAACCAGCTACATTTGTAATGGCTCATTAACCAAACGTTATCTGCTCTGATTTTCCCGAAAAATCCAAAAATTCTAAGTTGTGCCGTAATCATACTCAGGTTGAAGTTAGATGAGAGTGGTTATGACAGCCTGAGTGTGTCCTCTCCATACACAGAATGGGTACAGCATATATGGGAACTGTGCACTACAACTACTACTTATATATTGTTTATATGGACACAGTACAGTAAATGAGCACTGAATTAGTACTACAAAAAGTAGTTCGAAAATACAGATACAGTACAACATGACTATTGGTATCTGGTAATTATGGGCATTTTACAATATTATTACTTCTATGCTATATATGTGTGTACAAACACTACTGTTCATTCTATTTATCATATTTTGGCACTGCAATGTGCTACTCCTCCAATATTACATATTATGGTCACAGCAGAGTTCCTTAATTCATATCTTATATGTAAAGTATGGGCACAGTTGAGTATTACTCCTCCTACCCTGCATAGATGGGCACTGCACAGCCTTACTACTCATATTCTGTATATACAGGCACTGCTCAGTACTACTCAACTTATCCTGTATTTATGGGCACAGAACAGCACACATATTCTTATCCTGTGTATATGGGCACAGCACAGTGCCACTACTCCCATCTTGTATATATGAACAGTAATAACACTACTATCCAGTATATATGCCTATAGCACATGGCTGCTACTCCCATCCTGTATATATAGGCACAGTACTAGAACTACTAGAACTAGTACACAGCACAGTACTAGAACTACTATCCTGTATATATGAGTATAGCACAGGATTGCTACTTCAATCTTGTATATATGGGCACAGTACTTCTACTATGAACCCGGTAAAATGAGAACAGCACAGTACTACTACTACTACTACTACTACTACTACTACTATCTTGTATATGTGGACACAACACAGTACTGCTACTCTTATCCTGTATAAATGGGTACAACACAGTACTAGCATTTTTTCATATATATAGGCACAGAACAGTACTAGTATTCTTTTCCTGTATATATGGGTATGCTACTATTAATCCTATACTGTAATTATGGTCACCAAAAGTACTACTTTTATCCTGTATATATGGACACGGCACTAATACTTTTATCCAGTATATATGGGTACAGCACAGTACTAGTTATACCACGAGAGATAGTACTAGCCGACACCTGGGACCAGAATCTAAGTGCCACCTGGACTTCACCAGAGCCCGTTGCAAAGCGGGATGGTCTTGCGACAGGGTCGTTCCACCAGGCCGTTCCACAGGTGTGACTAGCCCGCAGTGGCAGCCAAGGTCGCGGTACAGGAATAGAATCCAGGCTTGTGGTCAGGCACATTCAGACAGTCAGGGCAGGCGCAGAGATGCAGAGGTCAAAGGTCAGGTCCGAGGTCACAACAGGAGATCAAAACAGAACGGGAACAGGAAGGTCACAGGAACAATGCAGGGAAGCTTTCTCTAGGGTTAATGAGCCCAAAGATCCATCAGGGAATGATGGGAGCTGCCGGTCTTTATGGAAACCCGGAAGTGGCCATTGCCAATCAGCGGTGCGCTGGCCCTTTATCCTCGAGTTTCGGCATGCCCTAGCGAGAGGGGACACGTGTGCAGCCTAGCCTGGATGGGAGCAGGGTTGTGGAGTGGTAAGTGAGGGCCAGGGGGCGCCACGCCACGGAGAGGGGCATGGGTGTGCCCGCGATGAGACATGGATCGCGGGGGCACCTGTGATTCTGGTATTTTGTCTAGTATTTATGGGGACAGCACAGTTCTTTTATTTTTATCCTGTATATATGGACACAGTAAAGTACTACATATTTTATCTTGTATATGTGGTATTACTCTTATGCTATATATATGGGCACAGTACAGTACTACTATACCTATCCTATATATATAGGCACATCACAGTAGTACTACTCCTATTCTGAATATCCATCAATGACCCATGTATTATCCCTGTAATAATATTCTGATCGACTGAGAAAAGTTAAAAAGACTGCAATGATTTTGTGGATTTTATCCTTCCCTATGCCATGAAACTGTGTATTAAAAATCTGAATATGATATTATTTTCAAAATATTTTCCATAAATGAAAAAAGATGTGCTTCTAATACTGCAAATGTTGCTACCATAAAGTCAAAACCAACTGATCATTTTACCTCCTTCTTGATTTGTTGCAGTGAATTAATAGAGTAAAGAAAAAAAATCGAGTGATGTTTTCGGCACCGCTCTATTTTATGAACTAACCGAAGGCAATACACTTCCGCTGCATAGCCTAATAGAGAAAGTGAATTCCAAATAGATTGCACTTTCCAAGGCTTGTAAATGAGATGCAATCAAAAACGATGTCAGTGTTTTAGTCTGGTCTTGCGCAAAATTGCAAATATTACATTGCCATTTTCTTAATGAGATATTTCCATAGATAAATGTCGTTTTGTTTTACCTCCGTGTAAAAAGGAATGAAGTTTGTATGTACAAATCACATATTAGATATTTTATTACAGCCCAACTGCACAGCGGCGCACATCATTGTTTATATAATATCAGGACGGTGAAATTTACTCCGCACCATTCATTTTTATCTGGAGTCGTACATAAAATGTGCATTGGATATAAGGCTTCAGTCAATGACATAGACTTTATGGTGGCCAATAATTCACCGTCTGTATTACTATGTAGCCTGTCATTGAACAGGGTCGGAATGAATGCAGGGGATGGATATAAATAGCAAGGTCTATGTCATAATGGGTCCTATATTAAGGTGCATCATCATCTTATGATAAATTCAGGTCACACTTTTTAGACTTCTGCCTAACTCCACAATGGAGGTTTCCCAGTCCACCATATTGCCTTGGTCCATAGCCTCTGTGAATAGACAAGTAACTCTCCATGCACAATTCTCCCTATACAATACTGTATGGTGACTGATGCCCTGAACAATATTGACCTCTACTGCCACCTACCACTGTATGAATAAACAATTCATACAGTTCCCAATTGTTAGGTGGAAATCCTGGAGATATAACTATATAGATGTATAACTAGACCTTTGTGTATGTTGTTAGTAGTGACAGGACTGTAAAGAGTAAAGGTATAATCCAGAAAGCTCTTGAAAAAACTATGGGTGAGTCATTAAGCCTGAAGAGCTTTCTGCTCTCTGCTGCTTCACAGCCCCTCCCCTTTGCTGTGAGAAGTAGGTGTATCAGGATTTTGATTGGATACTTACAGCAGCCACTCAAGGGAGGGGCTGTGGAACAGTTCATTATAAAAAGTCAAAAGCTCTTCTTGCTGAAAGACCCATCCAGAGCACTTGCAGAAGCTGGAAACCGGGATTAATAGTTCACTTTTCACAGTCTTTCTGCTACTTGTTACACACACAAATGTATGGTTACATTGCTCTCCAAGGCCTACATCTAACTTCTCTTTAATATTCTTCTGGAGTCAGGCTGCCCATGGGCATCTAAAGTGCCTCGTACAACCATATTAGGAAGGCTAGCCCAAGGCAATGGATCTTCTGTAACAAATTTTATACTGGTATTTTATGTTGAATCATTTTATTGAACATTGTAAAACAAGAACTCACATAACATTAGACAGAAGCCTACAGTAATCAGTGTAAAACATACAATGTATGGTAAACATAAGCATATATCCAGGTCACACATTATGTCTCCAGTGGAGTCCCGAATGAGTATAATGCCTTTCCGGATGGAGAAAGGAGCGGTTTCTACAGTTAAACTCTGAAAAGTACCCATCATTTGACCGCTGCCTCCCCATCCTTGATAACATGTCAACCTACTCCTTTCCGGGTAGTATAACAGTTTAGTTTCCTGAGTTGCAGTGAACTGCGCGCCTGGAATGAGCGTGTTAATAAGACTAAAACACAAAACTCGACAAGACAGATAATTAGACAGATACAAAAGGGATAGTATATACAAGGGGGAGGGATCCTGTGGGGTGTGTTCCGAATAGTGGAAGGAGAAGCATCAGGGGTTCCCCGTCTTCCGCAGAGAGGCTATATATAAATACCGCTACATGGGCTTTAGGGAAGTCTATCCTGGGGCCTGCTCTTCGAAGAGGGCCTTAAAGTCCTGAGAGTCCCTAAAACTCATCCAGGGGGACCAAACGTGAAGAAACTTTTCATGGCCTTCAGGTGTTAAGATAGCTAACTCCTCCATGCGGAACAGGTGAGACATTTCTGTGGCCCATTCGGCTAGGGAGGGACATGTGGTGGACCGCCAGTGGCGCGGTATTACCGCCCTGGCTGCAATTAAGCAAAAACGTAGTATGACCTTTTTTTGAGCTCCGATTTGACCAGGGAGAACTGAGAGAAGGGCCACATCTGGGCATGCAGTCACTGTTTTGCCCGAAATTTGCCTGTATATGCTGAACACCTGGCTCCAGAAGGGTTTAAGAGCTTCACAGCTCCACCAGACGTGCAGCATATCTCCTTTATCAGTTCCACAGCGCCAGCATATGTCCGAGACCGAGGGGAAGGCTAGGTGCAACACTGTCGGCACCCGGTACCATTGTGCGACTATCTTATATCCCTTTTCCTGTGCTGAGCAAGCGGAGGACATCTTGTGCGTAAAAAAGAAAGATTTGTCCCAGTCTTCCTGTGACAGGGGAGTTCCCAGCTCGCGTTCCCAGCTCCTAACAAATGGGAGTTCTGAGGTCTTAGAGTGATCCGTCAGAATAGAGTAAATTTGGGAAATGGCATGTGGTGGGGCTGCGTCCAGTCGAAATAAACCCTCAAAGGCTGTAAGGGAATCGGCGAAGGCCGCCGAGTCACCTGCCCCCACTATAAAGGACCGTAATTGTGAGTATTCGAACCAAGAACTACCCGTATGGCCCTGACGCGGATTAAAGTCCTTATGGAGAGGCCCCCCCATATATATAACTGAGACCCTCCATATATATATATATATATATATATAACTAAGACCCTCCATATCCTTTATCATTTTTGTGGCTCTACGTTGAACCCTCTCCAGCTCCAGGGCCTCCTTTTTATGGACCGGTGCCCAGAACTGGACAGCATATTCCAGGTGAGGCCGAACCAATGCCTTGTATAGTGGTAATATTACATCCCTATCACGAGAGTTCATACCACTTTTGATACATGACAAGATCCTTCTAGCTTTAGAGGCAGCTGCTTGACATTGCATGCTGTTACTCAATTTATGATCTACTAGTACCCCCAGGTCCTTCTCAACAAGGGACTCTCCCAGATTTACTCCCCCAAGGACATATTTTGCCTTTGGATTATTGGCCCCCAGGTGCATAACCTTACATTTATCCACATTAAACCTCATTTGCCAAGGTTTAATGTGGATAAATGTAAGGTATAGGAAACCTGTGTCCGGTAATTCAGTTCTTCATGCTACCAGTAACCATCCGAGACATGTTATCCAGAATTTGTCTTATGGTGAGTTTATTCGGGCAAGACAAAGTTGTAGTGATCAAGAAACTTTTCTCGTGAGTATGATAGGATTAAATAGAGGCTGTCCCGGAGAGGTTGTATGAAACACAATTTGAAAAAGCGCAGGGAAGAGCCACCATAACGGAACGCAGCTTCCTTCTCATGGGGTCACGAAAGAAAAGTGGAACAGATAATAATATACAGAACAGAGTTGTTTTTCCACCATGTACAGTCAGGATTTACATGATAAAATATCTACCCATTCTTACTACTAACAACACAATACGTGATATTACGCAATGGCGGTCTTGTTGCCCGGAGGCCCTGCACAATAGACAACATTGTTTCACCTGCATTATATACAAGTAGGAGTAAAACACCAAAATCTACTTGGTTATCACTTGTGGGATCATATCCCAAACATTTCTGCCACACATGGTGGAGATATATCCGGGTTACAGTGATAGAGAGGGTGACAGCCCCAAAAAGGGGAGGAGATAGGACCCATAATTTACGTAAATGAGAAGTATACTGGATACTTCAACTGGAAACCAGGTATCCCGAAGGTCTAAATAATCGGACCGACACCATGTAGTTATAGTAACATTTGTGTATCGGCATTGGCTTAGCAGTTTGTTGGTTTTGAGTCACATTATTGGTAGAGACTTTTGCGCGTGACTGTTCAGGTCTGATTGGACAGGTGAGTTTGTATCATATCTTCTGGAGTTTAGACCATGACTAAGGACTGATATGTGATTTATCCGAAACGTGTAGGTCTTGGAACAAGCTTGAATAAGCTTGAATAAGTGATTACAAGTATACTTGCCATATGACGTGCAATTACATGTAACAATGCTACTGATTGTGATTTGTACCTTTTACAATAAAACATCTTAACAAACCTGCTGCTTACAAACGTTGTTATGTGCATTCCAGTCAATGAAATATGGAAGACAATTGAGAAGACCTAGTTTCTTGTTGGATTATATAATGTGGTCACATCTTGGGGAGTTTGTGCTGAGTGTATCTTCGGTCTGTATCTTGACATATATATCCTACATCAGTTAAACCCGGTTCCCAGTAGCGGCTGCCATGTCACCAGGCCCTGGGGTTGTGATGGAAGAGTTGCACCATCGATCCCATATTTTGTGAAATTTCGCAGGACAGTTTCTATGTTTGTATATCACCTTTTCATAAGGTATTGTATTCACCAAGCCCTTCCACATGCTGCACGTGGGGGGTCTAGGATCCATCCACCACAGTACAGTGGCTTTCCTAGCTAAAAATAAAGTTTCTCTCAGGAATACCCTTTCATAGTGTGTCAGGTAACTCAGGTGTATAACATGCAATTGTATCATTCTATTATTTGCAGCAGGTGAGACAAAGAGGTGTGACTGACACAGCTCTTCCACCTGCTCCTCGTCAAGGCTGGGCATTAAAGATTTCCACTTATCCAAAGCTTGCAATGGAGTGGAGGATGCTTTAGCATTGATCAAATGTGAGTATATCAAAGAAATAAGTCCTGCGAGGCCCTGGGATTATATCACCCCAATTAATGGGTATTTGGTGACATGCAGATCGGGGTTTGGGAACTGTGCGGATAGGGCATGACGGATCTGGAGATACCTATAAAATTGTCTGTGGGGGATATCGTATCTTTCCCGCAAATAGTCAAAGGAGACCAGTACATCATTAATATATATATCCTCTAGGGTCTTTATCCCTATACCCAACAAGAAGTGTGTTAGTGTGCTATTTCCCCATAATGGGGTCTGGGCTATGACTCCTTCAACCGCGGCAATCTTTTTGGCTGCCTGCCACACTTTACGTGCCGTTTGATGTGCGGGTAGGAGTCTTCCCTCATATGAATTAGAACCCTCAAGCCCTTCACATAAGGACTGGATGTTCAGGTAGGAGGCCAAATGTTGTTCAGTGGGGTCAGTATTCTTGGTGCACAGCCAAGGGCCCAGAAACTTCAACTGGCCTGCTAGGTAGTAAGTTTAATCCACATTTATTGAAAGAAATAAACAACAATTACAAAAATAAAATTGCTTCCGAAATATGAGGGGTCTCGCAGGACCTGAGCATAACAGTATCATGAGGGGGGCGTGGCCTGGCTGTAGACAGTGATGGCTGCACATTGACAGCGCTCCCACAATCTTCAGGTACAGCATCGGTATCCAGCGACTCCCCTTACTCCTGATGGGTGCTAAACGGAGGGCACAACTGAAGCCACCCCTGGTATCGGCAGGAAGAGCCGGTGTCCAAGGGATAGGCAGATACCTGGCCGATTTGTCCGGGACCCAGGCTTCCAAGATGGTGGCCGCTACAACGCCCGGAGAGGAGAGCCAGCCGGGGCTCCCCACCGCTGGGAAAAGATAGGAGTCGGCGTCGGAATCGGCACCACAGCGGTGCTCGGAATCCCCGACAAGCCAGGACCCACAGGTCGGAAGAAGCAGGCCTGCCGGGATCCCGCCGGAGACAAACGTGGCCAAGATGGCGGCCGCTTCGGGGGCCTTCGGTGAAGGGGAACATGTGGCGCAGGAGCGCACACTCCAGCCGGAAGCCCTGTGATGGGCGCAGGTGCGACTCAAGCAGACACCGGAGGAGCACGACACAACACCCCCGATGCCCCAAATACTCCATTGATCCATTCTCCTGCTCCATCTTCCATGACTCCTGATCCCTCTCAACTTCTAGGAATGGACTCTGGTCCTAATTCCCATAATGGCCAACAGGCATCACATCCAGTCTTCTCTCCAGGGGACACCCCTGGGTCTCAGCATATGTTGCTTTCACAAGAATTGGGCGCTCTTGCTGAGTTGCGCGCCCTGAGCTCTTATCTCCGCACTATACCTACCAGAGATGATATGGAGTGCTACATGGCAAGATTAGAGCAATCTTACGCTAATGAACTTAATGGCGTGCGAGAGGAGGTTCGGCAGATTGGAGGTCGGGTCACCGCAGTGGAAGCGGCTCATCAGGCTGTTACGAATGTCTAGACTCACACTACGCTACTCTCTCTACTCATGCTTATCAATTACAATATCTGAATGATCAGATGGATGACGCAGAGAACAGGGGGCGCCGCAACAACATTAGGGTGCGTGGCCTTCCAGAAACAGTGGAAAATCCTCAGCTTCATGAAACGCTACGCCACATCTTTAACTCCATACTAGAGGCCCCAGTGGACTCGCCCTTAGAGCTGGATAGGGCACATCGATCCACACAGGATCAACTTGTGGGGATTCCCATTCCGCCTGCAGATAAGGAGAGTGGATCGGAGATTTAGTATCCGCCATCAGAGCGAGATTCCGGCCCTAGCTGCAGCATTGGAGATTCCTGTTCCTGATATAGTGGAATGGTCAGGTTTCCCTGTTCTGTTGCAGGGGGTGCCCACCCTCCCTGGGAGACTCCCCAGACGTCGAGCCCGGCGTGGACCCGGGTGTGGAGGAGACAATATGGGCCGCGACGATAGCTCTGTTGCACAATACGAATGGAGGCCTCCTTCAAGTCAGAGAAGTCGATATTGCCATTATAGTCGATATTATTGACATTGTTAGAGGCCTATGCTGCTGTTAATAATTGTTCGACTGAGGAGATTCACATTGTCTGCTTTAGCCCTGTGCCTCTAACTGCGGCTACCTCCTCAAGTTCTAGTTCTCATTTTTCTTCTCTTCCTCCTTTTCCTTCCCTCTCCTTTCCTTTCCTTTCCTCTCCTTCCCTTCTTCCTCTCCCTGACTTTCCTTTTTCATAATGCATAATATACGGTTGTGGTGGGGTGGGTAATGGCATAGTTCACAGCTAGCTCACTACCTACCGGGGATTCCGTGGTCAGCAGGCTGCTCATGGTATTGTTATTGTTGTTTCCCCATTATATTGTTCGTTGTTTATCCGTAGTTTGTCCTATCATCCTTGTCCTTTGTCGTGTTCTGTTACCTGTTTGTCCTTGTTAACATTTGTTTATACAGAGACAGGATCCGCAATGTCTCATATATTTTTGTGGCACCCCTGTTACATCATCCCCTTCTTTGGGTGTATTACCTTTCGTGTGTCCCTCTGGCTGGTGGGTCTTGAGCATCAACATGCATACTCTAAAGATAGGGTCGCTTAATGCAAGAGGATTGAATGTCCCACAGAAACGACCTCAGATTTTATATGATATGCACAAGCAGCGGGTTAATATTCTCTTTTTGCAGGAGACACACTTCAGGTCTTCCAGCGTGCCTAGCATACGTGATCCCTATTATCCGCATTGGTTCCACAGCGCCAACCCGGAGGCAAAATCAAAGGGGGTGTCCATTGCCTTTCATAAATCGCTGCCGCATTAAGTGTTGGCCAGGAGAGAAGATAACGAAGGTCGGTATGTTTTTGTGAAGGTCAAAATATGGAGTCAAATTCTCACTCTGGCTACCTGGTACCTGCCTAATAGCAACCATGTCCCTTTTTTTAGAGTGATACTGGGCTTGTTATCAGGCTTTGCTGAAGGTCACTTAATAGTAGGGGGCGACTTTAACTTCACCTTAGACCCATCTCTAGACACCTCTGCGGGACGCAGTAGCACCCCCCCTTCATCATATTCGCTCATTGCAAAAGGATCTACAGGCCCTGCAACTGCTAGACGTATGGCGAGTCCTTCACCCTCGAGACCGTGACTACTCTTACTTATCCCCTGCGCACGGTTCCTATAGCCGGATTGATTTCTTTCTGTTAAGCCTTAATGCTCTGACATGGGAGCCCACAGCTTCAATCGGACACATACTTCACTCTGATCATGCCCCCATATACCTGATTCTCACTCTACCACAGAAATCCCGCAAAGCGTGGACGTGGCGCTTGAATGATAATCTCCTCAGAGACACCTTGTGTGCCACTGAGGTCAGGGAACGTATTACCTCCTGTACACAGTCTCTAGGGACTGATGACCCTACCTGCCTGCCTAGCCAATGGGAATCACTCAAAGGCGACCTGGGGGGAATTTTTGTTAAACATGGTACTCGCCTGAAAAGGGAAAATTCGGCCCGGATAGGTGAACTGACGTCACAAATTCAGATGCTAGAGCAGCGCCACAAATCCTCCCTAAGTGCGGCGGACCTGGCTGACTTGTCGACGGCTAGGGACACCCTGAGATCACTGCTCCATCAGAAATACCTTCACCATTGGGCAAGCTTTCAGAGTTACCTATATGACCATGCTGACAAATGTGGTCGCCCCCTGTCCTGTCTTCTCCATCCACGGAGCCTACATACCTAAAATTAGGGGACCTGGGGGGACAGAAGTGTACCGTCCTGATGAGATGTGCGGGAGCTTTAATTCCTTTTACTCTTCATTATATGCAATAGATGGGCCTACCCAGCCCCGGTGTGACTCTCTCATGACCCAAATAGAATCTTACATTGAGGACACCCGCTTGCCTACTTTAGATGAGATAAAAAATACACCAACAGGGAAAAGTCCAGGCCCAGATGGCTTTACCCCAGCATTTTATAAACAATTCAAGGACAATCTATCCCTGTTATTGGCCAAAATATTCAACGCTGTCTCCATGGCCTCTTGGGAGGCTCACATCAGTGTTTTGCCGAAGCCGGGGAAGGACTTGTCTCTCCCAGCCAGTTATAGAGCCATTTCTTTATAAACATTGATATCAAATTGTACTCTAAAATACTGGCGGAAAGGCTGGCCCCTCATTTGCCATCGGTAATTCATACTGATCAAGTCGGCTTTGTTCAGGGTCGAGAGGCCCGTGACAATCTGAACAAAAGGATCCTTCTCATGTCACATGCCCGTGCACAGTCAATTCCCTCTTGCTTGTTATCCATCGACGCATAAAAGGCGTTCGACCGGGCACATTGGGGCTTTATGGAGGCAGCGTTGAGGCAAATCGGACTAGGTCCAAAATTCCTGAGCAAAATACTGGCGCTGTATTCTGGCCCCACATCCAGGTTCAGGGTTAATGGTCATTTATCCACTTACTACCCTATAAAGAATGGCATGAGACAGGGCTGCCCATTATCCCGCTGTTATATGTAATTGTGATGGAGCACCTGGCCACGGCCATTCGTAGGAACCCTAACATACATGGTATCCAGGTTGGCACTCGAACTGGGGGAGTACATCCATTTTTAAAACATTGATCCTACCAAACCAGGATAGTTTCCTTCTTGTTCGAGTGGAGTGTAATTCAGAGCATACAGTTTGGAAAGATCATGTGGGAGCAATACCCCCAAGTATCGTATGGAACTTGTTTGCCACTGGAACAGGTAATTATCTTTGATATGTTGTATCTCAGCTTGGGGGAGTGAAATATTTAGAGACTTAGAATAATTAATCTTAAAATTGCTAACTGTGCTATATCTGTTAAATTCCTAAATAATTGAGGCAAAATATATCCTGGGCTGGGACACGTAAACTAGCAAGTCATTGGCGTATACCAAACAATGTTAATATGTTTTTTGCCAGTTAGGAGAACCTCGGGCCCAGGAACAGGTACTAGGTGAGCTGTTTGGTTTCGCATAGCTATCCACCAGTGCCTAGGTGAGCTCCTATCCCCTGTAATGGGTAAAGTATTAGGCCGCCCTTTATAGTCTTTCCTTTTACTGGTGTGGCGCAATGTATCTTTGGCATGGGGCTCAATCCTCTAGCAGCCCTGCCTTACCGATTGCCTTATAATTGGTGCTCCTTAAGTGAGTTATGTGAGTTACTTTGGGGATATGTTTAACCCCCTGTATGACATATGATGTACCATACTATGTCTCCCTGTGGCTATATTCGGTTTTATTGTTCATTGTTTATTGTTTACCTTTTGTCTTTTGTCAATAAAATGATTCAACAAAACAGTATCATGAGAATGAGCAGAAACAACATAATACTAGAGTCATAACTGCACCCTTTTCGCTAATGAAATAGTAACTATACCAGACAGGGGGTGACAGACATGACAAAACTAGACATACAGGACAAGGGGGGGCTTCACAATCAACTCTCTGTTATACTTTAGTAACGTTAGGCAACCACATCTCTCTATAGTTTCTGAAAGGCAGGGGTCAACCCTAACCCAGGGAACCCAGGCCATATTAGCTTTACCCAGGTCTGAGGAGTCACCGGCCACCAGCTCCTCCATCCTACATATGTATCGGAACTCCTGTATCCACTCCACTGCAGAAGGAGGGTGTGCGCTCTTCCAATGTCGAGGAATGACCGTCCTCGCTGCTGCAAGGAAGTGGGGACAGAGGCCCCTTTTGATGGAGGAGATGGTGCCCGGCAGTACAGAAAGAAGAGTGACCTGTGGGCTGAACTGTATAGTTTTACCAAAGAACTTGCTGTAAGTGTCAAACACTATTTGACAGAAGTCCTGAATCCCCGAGCACCTCCACCAGATGTGTAGGATGGATCCCGCACCGCATCTCCAGCAGATCTCTGAGACTCCTGGGTAAATTCTGTGAAGTGTCAGGGGACACCTGTACCATCGTGAAAGGACCTTATAATTTTTCTCTTGCGCACTGCAAGGTAGGGGCAGTTTGTGGGAGAATAAAAAGGCCTTTTCCCACTCGGCGTCAGCTAGGGTTGATAACAGCTACGTTTCCCAGGCCGCCACTTACCCTGGATTGCCCCGAGAGGATTCGGTAAGCAGGATACCATACAGCTGGGATAGCACGTGGGCAGGGGGAATGGGAGTCCGATGAGATCCTCCAGGACAGTAGGGGACAGTAGAGAGAATGCGTAAATCCCACGGGTCATTTGAACGGTTGCAGCCACGGGGTAGTCTGAAGGTGAGGGTAAGATCTGTTTCAAGGGATACCCCAGTTTGGGGTCTGGGAGGCCTACCCCCCCCCCCTTGCAGTTTTGGGTCTGGCTAGTAAAGAAAGAACCCGGAGGGCGGATCGGTAAAGTCTGGTATAGGTATAGGAAATGAGGGATTACGTCCATTTTATGTTGAATCATTTTATTGAACATTGTAAAACAAGAACTCACATAACATTAGACAGGAGCCTACAGTAATCAGTGTAAAACATACAATGTATGGTAAACATAAGCATATATCCAGGTCACACATTATGTCTCCAGTGGAGTCCCGAATGAGTATAATGCCTTTCCGGATGGAGAAGGGAGCGGTTTCTACAGTTAAACTCTGAAAAGTACCCATCATTTGACCGCTGCCTCCCCATCCCTGATAACATGTCAACCTACTCCTTTCCGGGTAGTATAACAGTTTAGTTTCCTGAGTTGCAGTGAACTGCGCGCCTGGAATGAGCATGTTAATAAGACTAAAACACAGAACTCGACAAGACAGATAATTAGACAGATACAAAAGGGATAGTATATACAAGGGGGAGGGATCCTGTGGGGTGTGTTCCGAATAGTGGAAGGAGAAGCATCAGGAGTTCCCCGTCTTCTGCAGAGAGGCTATATATAAATACCGCTACATGGGCTTTAGGGAAGTCTATGCTGGGGCCTGCTCTTCGAAGAGGGCCTTAAAGTCCTGAGAGTCCCTAAAACTCATCCAGGGGGACCAAACATGAAGAAACTTTTCATGGCCTTCAGGTGTTAAGATAGCTAGTTCTCCATGCGGAACAGGTGAGACATTTCTGTGGCCCATTCGGTGAGGGAGGGACATGTGGTGGACCGCCAGTGGCGAGGTATTACCGCCCTGGCTGCAATTAAGCAAAAACGTAGTATGTCCTTCTTTTGAGCTCCGATTTGACCAGGGAGAACTGAGAGAAGGGCCACATGTGGGCAAGCAGTCACTGTTTTGCCCGAAATTTGCCTGTATATGCTGAACACCTGGCTCCAGAAGGGTTTAAGAGCTTCACAGCTCCACCAGACGTGCAGCATATCTCCTTTATCAGTTCCACAGCGCCAGCATATGTCCGAGACCGAGGGGAAGGCTAGGTGCAACACTGTCGGCACCCGGTACCATCGTGCGACTATCTTATATCCCTTTTCCTGTGCTGAGCAAGCGGAGGACATCTTGTGCGTAAAAAGGAAAGATTTGTCCCAGTCTTCCTGTGACAGGGGAGTTCCCAGCTCGCGTTCCCAGCTCCTAACAAATGGGAGTTCTGAGGTCTTAGAGTCATCCGTCAGAATAGAGTAAATTTGGGAAATGGCATGTGGTGGGGCTGCGTCCAGTCGAAATAAACCCTCAAAGGCTGTAAGGGAATCGGCGAAGGCCGCCGAGTCACCCGCCCCCACTATGAAGGACCGTAATTGTGAGTATTCGAACCAAGAACTACCCGTATGGCCCTGACGCGGATGAAAAATCCTTATGGAGAGGCAGTGGAGATCCCTGCAGTAGGTCGTACATCCGTGGGTCCTCTAGAACCCCCCAGCCCAAAAAGGACAACTTAGCCATTCCCGGTTGGAATCCCGGGTTCCGGAAGATCGGGGTGAGAGGGCCAAGCTCCCGGGACAAGCATTTCTTCGCTATTAGTGATCTCCACAGGCGCAGCGCGTCCCTTAGCAAAATTGCCTGGGGCGCCGGAGCAGGGAAGGTTCCCGCTGGAACCCAAGGCAACAATTTAAGAAGTGATGCTGAACATGTTTGTTCCAGAGCGACCCATTGTTTGGAAACCATGTTATACGTCCAGTCAAGCAATCTGAGGAGCAATGATGCTCGATGATACAGTTTAAGGTCAGGGAGGCCCGCCCCCCCATTGACTTTGGTCTAATCAGCGTCTTCCAGGCTATTCTAGGGCGTTTAGATCCCCAAATGAATCGCAACATAGCAGATCGTAAAATGCGGAAAAAGCCCGCAGGGGGTAGAATCGGCACGCCCTGAAAAATGTATAAAAACCGTGGAAGCACATCCATTTTTAGGACGTTAATCCTGCCGAACCACGAAAGGCGTTTACAATCGTATGTTTGGAGATCTTTCAGGGTGCGATCCAGAAGGGGTGAGTAATTAAGAGTGTATAACTTCGACAGATCGGTCGGAATCATTACTCCCAGATATTTGAGGGACGTCTGCTGCCACTGAAAGGGGAAGTTGTCTTTAATGTGGTCCACCTCTGAAGCAGGAAGTGATATGTTGAGAGCCTCAGTCTTAGTATAGTTGATTTTAAAGTCACTAACCGCGCTATATCTCTTGAACTCTTGTATGAGCGACGAGAAAGAGATCCTTGGTTGAGAAACGTACAACAACAAATCATCTGCGTACAACGCAGCCTTACAATGTCTGGATCCCATTGTGATCCCATGGATATTGGGGTTTTTCCGGATAGCTGTGGCTAAGTGCTCCATCACTATGACATATAGTAAGGGCGAGAGCGGGCACCCCTGTCTAGTACCATTCCTGATGGGGAAGGACCCGGAAAGGTTCCCATTAACTCTCACCCTAGCGGTGGGGTTGGAATATAGGGCTAGAATTTTTCCAGGAACCTAGGACCCAGCCCGATCTGTCTAAGTGCCGCCGTCATGAAACCCCAGTGGAGACAGGTGGGTATGGAGCGCGCCTTCGCGTGTGACATTAAGAGAATAGTTTTGTTTAAGTTATCCTGTGCCTCCCTTCCCAGGATAAATCCGACCTGGTCAGTGTGTATTACTGACGGGATGTGGGGGGCCAATCTTTCCGCCAACACCTTAGAAAATAACTTCACATCCACATTTATTAGGGATATGGGTCTGTAGCTGGCTGGGAGCGAGGGGTCCTTACCCTGTTTGGGTAGCACACTAATGTGGGCTTCCATGTTACTGGGGGAATAGCCTGACTCCGAGGATACGGCACCGTATACCTTGGCTAGCAAGGGGGACAGCAATTCTCTGAATTGTTTAAAGAAGGCCGGTGTAAACCCGTCCGGCCCTGGACTTTTACCAGTGGGTGTGTCTTTAATCACCGCAGAGACCTCTGCCTCCTCTATATCCTGCTCCAATGTATCGGTTACTTCCATGGACAAGACTGGTAAGCTTGTCTCCACCACGTACGAGTCTATGAGGGGTGTTTGGGAAGGGGACGATGTCGAACCCTTTGTATCCCTAATGTTGTATAGCGAGGTGTAAAAAGAAGCGAAGCTGTTGCTTATCTCATCAGGGTGGAAAACCTCCAATCCCCCTGGGCCTTTGATCTTAGGGATGTAGGAAGCCTGAGAGCGGGGGTGTAGTAATCTGGACAGAGGTATACCGCATTTGTCTGCATGATCATACAAATAGCTCTGAAACCGAGCCCTATGTTGCAAGTATTTCTGGTCCAAGAGAGACCTTAAGGATTCCCTAGCCCCTGCCAACTCAGCCAGATTGGATGCAGATAAGGAGAACTTATGGCGCAACTCCAATTTCTGGATCTGTGCCGTGAGAGCGATAATTCGTGCATTATTTTCTTTTTTAAGGCGGGTACCATGACGAACAAAAATATCTCGCAATGCCCCCTTGAGTTGCTCCCAACTCCGAGGAGAGTGAGCCGTTTCGCTCCACTCCGGGTCATTGCTAACGGAGGCTATATGCTGTCTGATCTCCTCTGCACAAATAGCATCTCTGAGGAGGTTGTCGTTTAATCTCCACCGCCAAGGACTGCGAATATGACGCTGAAAGGACAATGTCAAGAAAACAGGGGCATGATCAGAGAAGAGGATGTTCCCAATTGTTGCCGTGGGTTCCCATTTAAGAGCGTTGTGGCTCAAAAGGAAAAAATCAATTCTACTATAAGATCCGTGTGCTGGAGAAAAGTAGGAATAGTCCCGATCCCGGGGATGTAAGGTCCGCCAGATGTCGACCAGCTGCAGGGCATGCAGGTCCCTCCGCAGGCCACGGAGGTGGTTGAGCGGGATAGCACCCCGCCCCCCTGACGTGTCAACTGAAGGGTTTAAGGGAAAATTAAAGTCGCCCCCCACTATAAGGTGACCCTCCATAAAGTCGGACAGTGTGCTCAGCATTGTCCTGCAAACAGGGATGGGGCCGTTGTTGGGAAGGTACCAGGTGGCGAGAGTGAGCAACTGCCCGAAGGCTCTTACCTTCGCAAAGACATATCTGCCGCCTTCATCTACCTTTGTCTCCAGGACCTCCAATGGCAGAGATTTGTGAAATGCTATTGACACTCCCTTCGATTTGGCCTCAGGGTTGGCGCTGTGGATCCAACGCACAAAGTAACGATCCCGGATGTCTGGCATGCTGGTGGAGCGGAAGTGAGTCTCCTGTAAGAAGAGGATGTTAACTCTCTGTTTGTGCATGTCATATAGGATCTGTGGGACATTAAGTCCCCTAACGTTGAGGGATGCTAGGCGAACAGTATCCATAGCTATTCTGGTTCCCTTCTAACCTCACGCCGCCCAACTGGGAGGATAGCGACCAATACAGGATCCTCAGGTGTTGTAGTAAAGGGAATGGGTAGGGGTATAGGAGGGGAAGGGCTATACACTAAGACGAGACACTTGCTAGACAAACACTCAACAGACTAACACTAAACAGTGGGGAAACAACACTTATAATACCATAGACAGGCCCGCTGGCTACGGATTCCCCGGTGGGTAGTGAATTGATTACGAAAGGCTCCCCCTCCCCCCACCCCCACAACCGCATGTTACACAGTATATCTATATAAAGTCAATAAACCAAATCCAGTTTCAAGAGAAAAATACAGAGGAAAAGAGAAAACATTATTAAGTAATTAGGGCAGTAGTAAACATTTGGCATGCAGAGGAGGTCACAATGGGACATCCAACTACTCGTGAACCCCAAAGGGTCCGACTGTCAGTGTAAACCAGCGATAATAACCGTGGGAGCCTCGTCCGCGTCCCAAGATCCGTCCCAATGTGACCGCCCCTCCACTTGGTGCCACAACCCTGAGAAAGAAAACAAATCTAAACCATCCCCCGCTGAGGGTCCCCCCTACCCCCCACTCTCACTTGCTGTAACTCCACCTGCTCAGCCCATGAGGGGCCAGCTCCACTGGAGGGGGTGAAGGGGCCTTCCTGAGGTAGCCCAACGGGGCCATAGGGCTCCACTGGTGTTTCCACTGCCCCTTGGGCCTGCATTGTAGTAACCACACATAGGGGCGAGCAGGGCCCAGACTGTTGGTGTTGGGGTGTCCCCAGAATCGTTCCCCCACTTGGGCTTCGCGGGGCAGTGTGAACTTGGGCTTCCACTTGCACTGTCCTGATAAGGTTATTAATCCCCCTGCGCCCCACAGTACCTGAAGGGCCGTGCACGGCCGCCATCTTGCCCATATGGAGCTGCAGGGATTCATCTGCGCTGGCAGCTCCCTCTCCGGACTCGTGCCGCTCTGCCTCCTCATAAGGCTGTAGCTGGCTGGATTCCCCCGGGTGGCGAGTGCTGAAGTCAGTCGGGGCATCGGCGCTCGCTGTGGCGCCCGCCGGCACGCGGTCGCCCGCCATCTTGGCCACGTGGAGCCGAGGTGATGCCGCCTGTCCTGCTGCTTCGGGCTCCGGTACCCCCTCGATTGCGGACATCTGCGGAGGATCCGTGATAGGTAAGTCGGTCCGCGGGCCATCTGTTGCAGGGGCTTCCCGTGGTGCTGGTCTTAGAGCCGGAGTCGGGGCGACCGCGGCTGCGGGCTGGGTAGCGGCGGCCGCCGCCATGAGGAATCGTCCAATTCCGCGTGCAGAGGACCGATTTAGCGGCGCTGCTGGGGTCCGGGTACCCCCTCTCCTCTTAGCTCCCATGAACAGGTGGATCAGGACTGGATTCGGTGCCGTTAGCGGTGCTGGAGCAGGGTACGGGCAGGACAAGCTCTAATGTGCGGCCATCTCCATCCGCAGTCAGGCCACGCCCCCCTATGTCCATTTTAATGATGTTAATACATCTGTCCCAGGACAGATTATTATTACGATATCTAGCCAGGTCCCCTATGGTGCGGTCTAGGAGGGTCTTGTAATTAAGGCTGTAAAGTCAGGAAAGGTCTGCCGGGATACCTATCCCCAGGTAGTGAATAAATGATCTCTGCCATTTAAAGGGAAATTGGGACGCTAGGTGAGATGCTTCGGGGAGAGAGATGTTTAGGGCCTCTTTTTTGGAAAGATTAACTTTGAAGTTACTCAGGCGGGCCGAATCGGGTGAATTCCACAAGGATGGATGGGAGGGAGACCCGGGGCTGTGACATGTACAGAAGCAGGTCGTCTGCATAAATGGTGTACAGGAGTGGAGAGAGGGGGCAACCCTGACGGGTTCCATTTTTAATCGGGAATGGTGTGGAGATCCCCATTTGGTTCAGGGCTGAGGAACCCCCAGTGCACATGGTCAACGGCTTTTTCTACGTCCACTGAAAGCGAGCATAGCGGCTGCTTTGTGGTCTTGGCCCGTAAGATCAACAGCAGAGTCTTGTTAGTGTTGTTCCAGGCTTCCCTCCCCCGTAGGAAGCCCACCTGGTCCCCATGGATAACCAAGGGTAGGAAGGCGCCTAACCTATTAGCCAAGAGCTTCGAGTATAATTTTAAGTCCACATTGATTAGGGAGATGGGACGGAAATTCTTATAAAAGCATGGTTTAAACCCCTCCGGCCCCGGGGATTTGCCTGCTGGAGTTGATTTTATCACCTCTGAGAGCTCTTGCTCGGTAAGGTCTTCCTCAAGGGACCCCAGCTCCTCCCCGTCCAAACAGGGGAGAGCTGTTTCTGCTATATATGCATCGATTTTTGCCTGTAGCTGTCCTGGGGTCATATCCATATATTGGCCCTGTATGTTGTATAGTTCCTGGTAATAAGAGCGGAAAATGTCAGAGATAGTGATATGGTGATGAACCTGTCCTGGATTGTCGGGATGTATATGGCGGAGCCTCGCTAGGGGGCCGCTGCATTTGTTCATAAAAGAATCGCTTATTCCTATCCCAGTATCGGAGGTATTTCTGGTCTAGTATGTCCCTTAGTTCCTCCCTGGTGTTAAGGAGCTCGTTTAGAGCCGCTTGTGATCCTCTCGCTTTGTGGGCCGCCGCTAGAGTCTGTATTTTATCGAGACATTGGCGTCCTTTTCCCACTTCAGACACGACCCATGTTTGATGAATTACCCCAGATTGCACCCATCAACATTTCCCACTGCACCGGGACGGGGGTCAAGTCGTCAATGTGAGATCTGCTGCTTCATGTGGGACACTCAAACAGCATCTTTTCATAAATTGTCATTCAGGCGCCAAGCCCAGAGAGTTGCAAATGGACCTGGTACATTCAAGGTTACCGAGATCGGGGTGTGGTCGGACCATAGTGTCGGGGTGATGGTGGATGAAGGCTCAGCCAGAACATGTCAGCTGTATGACTGATGGACGTGGGAGTAATAGGAGTAGTTCCAGCCATGTGGATTGAGGATGCGCCACACATCTACTAGTTGTAAGTCATGGAGCACATTTGGGAGGGGCCTACATGGGGTCTGTGGGATGAGCAGTCCATGCCAGGGTCCATGACAAAGTTGAAGTCACCCCAAAGCACCGTCACCCCTTCTGCAAAGTCACACAGTTTGGCTAGTATTGAGCCACAGGCCGCAACCTGCCCCTTATTGGGAAGGTAGAGGGAAAACAGGGTAATCAGGTGTCCCCACAATCTCACTTTAAGAAAGACATAACGTCCTATGGGGTAAATCTAGCACCTCATGTGTCAGCCTCTTGTGGAGCCCAATGGAGACCCTTCTAGATTTGGAAGAAGGGTTCGTGCTGTGGAACCAGGTAGTATCTGTTTCAGAGCTTTGGTGCGGAAGTGAGTCTCCTGGAGGAAAAGAACATTGGCTTTATGCATTTGGAATAGTATCTGGTTACGTTTCTGAGGAAAGGTCAGACCATCTCTTGCATTAAGAGATTAGCAGCACTTTATGGTAGCCATTAAGAAGGTACACCGAGGGGGGGGTAAGGATGCACACAGGGAGGGTGGGTAACACAGGAAACGTGTAGGGGCAACAAAGACTAGTCAAACACTACAGACAAGACAATAGATAAACAGTGGAAACAGAGGTGGGGTCAAGGACCAGGAAGGTCTAGCCACCCCTGACTCCAGCCAGCAGAAGCCCCGCGAGGGGAAGCCAGCTCTCAGGTGGTTTTGGGCCCCGGGATCTATATGCCCAATCAAGCTCCAAAGGTCTCATTGAACAGGTGTTGCAGGGTAGCGTCCAGATGGCGGGGGAGTCCTCGTACCCTTATGAGTTTGGAGATATTGGAGTTGCATAGAATGCGTAGCAAGGAGCTCCTCATGGCAGTTAAGTCTGGAGTTGGTAGTTGTGGCAGTGTGTTCTGTTGCAGACACCCTCTCCTCAATGACCCAAGCCTCAGACCGTGTGGACTGCGCCTTCACCTGGGAGGCTGCGGCGGCCATCTTGGACGTGGCAGTGGGGAGATCTGGGGAGAAGAACTTCTCGATCCCTGGAGCTGCAATGGTCGGCGAGAGTCTCCGTCCCCTTCTTCTTCTTTCTGTCCCCCATTTGACTGCTCTGATGCCGGTGGGTTACGGGGCTAGAGCGGGAGCACCTACCTCCTGCATAGCCAGGCCACGCCCCCCTCTGTTTGACTTTAACCATTGAGTTTTGTGTTGTATTTGGGCAAAGTGTCTCATCAACCTTATACGTGATAAGTGGTGGCAGGTGAATGCACTGAAAGCAAAAAGTTTTCTGGGATGGGATAAAGAAAACCACACCTCTTTTAGCTACGGCAGCTCCCTTGATATCAAGCATGACCTCTCGAATAACGAGTACCCGAGCATTTTAGTGCTCGCTCATCTCTACAAATTTCCCAAATGGCTAAGATTGTGCAGCATCCATGCCACCACTTCAGAAATTAGAAACGGCAGCAAAAAATGGCAGTCTTACAAAGAATTCTCCCGTTTCCAATTGATTTAAACGGTCATTTCAATAAAATGCACCACATGGAAATACACAGATAGTTTATGGCCTTTATTGTTTTAGAGAGTGATAAATTCCCGACTCCTCCCATTTACAAAGGTGAACCAATGTAATATGTAAGTAAATCTATAAGAGAAGAGTGGAAAATGCAAGATTTGATTTGTTGAAGCTTTGCCAAATTTTCAAAAGATTTGGTTTGGGTCAGATTCAGGTTATATACCAATTTAAAATAGTAGCAACATTGGTTTGTCAAAAGAGAATCAGAGGAACTTTGGATTAAATTTTGAGCAGGAAAATTTGTACTGTATCTACACAACCACAGATGAACTCATCTCTAGAATCTATATATTTGGATCAATGTATTAACGTACACTGGCTTCTTAGTGAATTTGGGTGCATTCTCCATATAGACCTGTAGACCAGATAGGAACTGGCAGAATTTTCTACTATAGTCTCCACCGGTTTTCCAGCAGAGACCATAGTAAATGTGATAGGTTCAGGCCCAGCCGCCCTCCACCCCAACACTCCCTTAGAAGGGGAGATTCGTGTGGTTTCTCGACCAGAAAACTGCTGGAAAAGCTATAATGAATCTCTCCCCGTGTCTAGTGTCATAGGAACAAGGTAAATCACGTATTTCTTATCTATAGATACTGATTTCAGTCGTGTCAGCATTCCATGATCCCTAAAAAATGGAAAAATACAAAGATATATCTACTATTATCTTGTACCATTTTGGTAGTAAGAGATCAGACCGGTCCTGCAGAGATTTCTCTTCCAGGTTTTACGTTTTTAGGTCTTACCACAAATCAGGCCAGATTTTCTATATTGATTTTAAAAATAGATACAACAATTTCATAACCTTTTTTTATGTTTATTGAACAGAAAACTGTAGTAATATTCTATATACTCCCATAAAGATGACTTATCTCAATTGACCAAAGGGACTACATGCACTATGAGAAACAATCATTACATTAAATTATTTTGGTGTATAGATGTTCATGATCATTACACATTATATATTATATATTAGTATATTTATATTATTCACTATTTCCAGATTAATCAAAATTACTAAACATGATCATTTTTTAAGTTATTTTTGATATTTTTTGAGATTTCGTCATGAAAAGCTTAATGTCTACACCAACTAAATGGCACCGAATAAATAATCCTACAGTGACACAAAGTCTGCTCCAGAAATTTGGAAAATTCCTTATTTGAAATACTATATGACAGGCATACCCCATTGGAAGTGTCTGACAGCAGTCAACTTGACAATATGCCTTGACAATCTTTTGCTGACTTCTACCAATTTCTCTCGCTTTGCAAACACCATTGTACAATAGGATAGTCCTGTATTTCTGCAATCCTTTGGCATTTATCCTGCCAAGTTAAGATCAGAACTCAAAAGCAGTTATGTTTCAGCATTGTCAGTGTTACCGGAGGCTATCTTCACAGAGAGGTAGTGTTGACTTTCAGATGTAATATATATTGCCAGCATGGCATAGGCACATACATAAAAGAGTCAGAAAGAAGCAGGAAAAAAAGTCAAAAGAAGAGTAGATAGAGCAGTAGAGATAAGTGTTCGCACTCCACATGCACCCTCCATGAATCATACAATATACTCAACAAAATGTACAAGTGGAACATCGCTCTCCAAGATGTACAAACACAAGATCTTCTTTCATATATATTGAAGATTAGACAAGAAATACCAAAAGTCCGCAAGTTCTGAAGTAAAGCTATTTTATTTCATTTTTTTATGTATTTTTAATAAAGCATTAAAGTTTGTTGGATTTTATTCATTTTTGAATGCTGGAGAAATTCCCTTTTTGTTTTCATTGGATTTGGGATTAGGGAACCGACCCAGCTTCCTTTCCCACTCCTGTGCAACTTCAACAAGTAGTTTATAATTTGGAGATTCTGGGTTGGCTGAGCTGTAATTGCAACTTCTATTTTTATCTTTTCTTGAATTATTTTATTACTTTGCCTTGATTTACATTTGAAACAGAACCGAACTATTCCAATAAACTGATTTTTTTAAAGAGTTTTTTTGAAAATAACAAGGTGTAACTTGTTATAACAAGGTGTGTACTTAGATAAAATTCCTGGACAATTTGTAGGAAGCAAAATTTATTTTGCTTTTGCTGAATAAATCGTCAAAGCAGTGGAATTTAGCATTTCCAAAAATAAAATATTCTACTTAGGGAGAAAAAAAATCAATTGGCCTGGGGGCACAGTTTGTCAGTCAGTTGAAGCGAAAGACCTGAGGCTACTTATTTTAGAGAACTTTATGGATTGATGGATTTACAACTTTTCCAGGCAGTGGGAGAAACAAGCTGAATTCTGAAAAAAAAAACTATCAAGCTGAACATGAAGTTCTACGTTATAGAGCAAGAGAAACTAAACAGATAGTTAACAGTGTCCTGTTTGCACGAAGCATGTTATAGAGCAGGAGGATCTGAGCAGGTTCTACAGTGTCATATCTTCGTTTTTGATAATGTTTTTATGCAATTTTGGATCATGACGCAGTTTGTACAACCCCCCCAACCCCTCCAATAACCCATACCCACCTTTCCAAATGCCTATCCTTCCCTTCCTGACTCTAAGGTTATACCAAGCACAATTGATGATGCATCATTTGTGGCCCCAATAATCAGAAGGTCGAATACAGAAAAAGCAAAGCTCCACTTGTCTTAGATTTAGTGTACTATTTGTTTACTAGAGAGGGTCATATCTGTCAGACTTCATCCAGTGTAAACCCCGATCAGTTCTCTCGTTGAGTGTCATTTCTGTAATGTAGCGCCGATAAGGTAAATGGTATTGTCCATAGAAACCAATCAGCTCCCATCTAATATTTTATTAGTGTATTGACTATGCTCTTTCTCTACACCGCAAGAACCTTCAACGTTCCTCAAGTAATGAGATCCAACACTTTGAAACCAATCAATTGTTATTAACTGATGCTACGTTGCGCCTCTCATTTCTTGAATCTAGTGTATACAATATGGCATAGTCAGTAGCTACAAACATGGGAGCTTATATTATATCAGTTTTCCAATTCAATTGTTTAGGTTAATATTTACTTTTAATATATTGTGTGTATTCGCATACAATGAGTATTCCTCCTTCACCATAGCATTATAAGCCGCTTTACTAAGGGCTCTTGCCTAAAGGAATCTTAACGGGTGATTTGTGTGCAGTAATCTCTTATGCAATACAAGTCCACTCCTCTCTACTTTGAAGTCAACCAATAATCTGTACTGTTGGATACATTTAAATACAATGGGGGACTGGTATAGGAGCCCTGATATAATTGCAATTACAAGTGAAACTTCAATAATTGTAATTATTTTCCCAATTAATTAATTATTAATTAATTCCTTCATACATATAGTGCTCACAGATTACACAGCGCTGCACAGAGCTTGCCAAATCAGTCCCTGTCCCCAATGGGACTCACAATCTAATCAACCGACCAGTATGTTTTGAAGTGTGGGAGGAAACCTGAGGACCAGGAGGAAACCCACGCAAACATGCAGAGAACATACAAACTCTTTGCAGATGTTGAACTGGGTGGGACTTGAACCCAGGACCCTGCGCTGTAATCACAATATCTACACGCCAAGTGGGCATGGATGGAACATTAAAGGGGAGTGGCCAGTGGTAAAGTGGGCCGGCATGGAGTGCACTACTTAAAACTTGCACAACTACCTAAAACTTGCACAAAACTCCAGCAGCAATTAGGTGACATAGTTTTGGCCATTGGCACAGTCACCCACCAGATACATAAGGAGGCATAATCCAATGGCTCCAAGGGGCAGGGCTTCAATCATACACAGGCACACAATAAATCTCCCCCATAAAATTTAAAAAACGGGTTTGTGTTTTAATGTGATTAAATAAAAAAGTGCTAGAATTACAATACTCCATATATATTGCATATATATACACTCACCGGCCACTATTTTAGGTACACCAGTCCAACTGCTCGTTAACACTTAATTTCTAATCAGCCAATCACATGGCGGCAACTCAGTGCATTTAGCCATGTAGACATGGTCAGGACAATCTCCTGCAGTTGAAACCGAGCATCAGTATGGGGAAGAAAGGTGATTTGAGTGCCTTTGAACGTGGCATGGTTGTTGGTGCCAGAAGGGCTGGTCTGAGTATTTCAGAAACTGCTGATCTACTGGGATTTTCACGCACAACCATCTCTAGGGTTTACAGAGAATGGTCCGAAAAAGAAAAAACATCCAGTGAGCGGCAGTTCTGTGGGCAGAAATGCCTTGTTGATGCCAGAGGTCAGAGGAGAATGGGCAGACTGGTTCGAGCTGATAGAAAGGCAACAGTGACAACGTTCTTTCCTAAGAAATTACCCGTATTAGCCACGCTGCCATTTACTTAAAATCCTCAAGTACAAGGAAATCTTTTCCATTAATACCTATAAAAGAACTCAAGAAACCACTATTTCTTTGTCCTCTCTATACAACGCTCCTGCAGTGCCTGATTATCACATCTTTCCTTTTATCAAGGATCACAGCGGCGCGTGGGATCGACAACTTTGTTTTCCTTTGACCGGCCTACCTGTTCCTACAGAGAGTCCCTGTAGGTTTGTCTCACTACCGTGATTTGTATGTAGTCCGAAACGGTATCTTTTGCATTGTAACACCATCCGCCAATTTTTTTTTTGGCTGGTGAATTGGGGTGCTCTGTGCCAATTAGATTTTTTTTTAATGTGGGATTGTCATAAGACCGGAGCTAAATACAGACTTCATTGTATATACCCATTGAAACTGTTTATCGCTGTTTTATATTACCTAAGGTGTAAAGTACATGTCAATGCACCATCCAGAGTCCTTGCTGTAACTAGGGTAAGTATGTAATTCAGTTTTCTTAATATGAGGACCTCCTGTATATGCGTAAAATCCTGTACTGTAATGAGAATGACTTCGAACAGAAAGGGAATATTTTTGTTTATATCAGCAGTGAATTTGTAGAGTAAAAGATCTCCAAATCCTTT
Source organism: Engystomops pustulosus (assembly GCA_019512145.1). Taxonomy (NCBI): domain Eukaryota; kingdom Metazoa; phylum Chordata; class Amphibia; order Anura; family Leptodactylidae; genus Engystomops; species Engystomops pustulosus. Next base: position 34,504,602 of record CM033641.1, read on the forward strand.
GCACTTAACTACTTTGTAGAGACTACCACGTGTTTCCGCACCATTACCGTATGACAATATGTCTGATACAGTATGAGAGTATGGTGAGCAATGGCTCTGGACCTTTATCAACTGAACTCGAGCCTCCGCTAACCCGCTGACTGTTCGATACAGTTAAACCTTCACACGTATGTTTGGTCTATTTTACTGGAGGAAGCATACTTTACGCTTTGTATTCCTTAACGTATTGCACGCTATCGGCTTAACTTTGGTGCGTACTCTCTGGCAGTACCTGTCTACTACTTGTCACATGCGTGCAATTGCATCGCGTACTCAAAAGTACGCACAGCTCCAATATTAGAGTTTGAGGACTGCTAGGAAAAAAACAAACATTAAGTCCCCTTAAGGTCTTGCGAGCTCTCATTAGAAAAGGAAGATATTGTGATGATTAGCACAAACTGTTATAAAATTGGTAAAGTAACTCAGTTTACTGGACTTCAAGCTATTAAAAAAAGACCTATTTTTTTTTAGTCAAAGATCTATTTTTAAAGTGAAAATCAATAAACATCGCTAAGTGCTATGTGTCAACACTATAGTATTTTGTCATGGCAAAATCTGCAGCATTGAGCACACTGGGTCTTCTGTACTAGGGTCCGTGGACGCACTTTCTTCTTACTTCCGTCGATTTCAGTCTCACAATGCTGTTACAGGTTTTAACAGGGCATTTGTCACACCGATCGTATTTTGGCTCAGCATCGCTGATTTTCAGGGACAGAAATTGGGGGCTGGCCGTCAATGATCCGACAGATTAGTGAAAAGCGCGGGATTTAACTTTCAAAATATGTTTTGCAAGATCCCACTTCCATGCACCCAGGCAGAAGAGGTGACTGCATCGGACTCGAGCAGGGGAAGCGCACATCAATTATATTCTGGCACTACATCTTCAGCCGAATCGCAGCACAGTGCATGATCGTCGACAATGCACGTCTGTGACGTCCTACGGCCGTGTACGTAATGCCCCAACTGTGTCTCACCTCCCAATACCGAGACATTCTGCAAATTATCCCCGCAGTCCTACTCCTGCCCTGATTTTTGCTGTGCAGAAGACCACTCCTTTTTCTTTCCCATGCCGATGGAGTTGGTAAAATGGCTCTCACCCTCCCTCATCCTCCGCCGATGAAACAGGCCAAAACTTTGCCCTGGTTGTGACCCTTTTGTGCACTCAGTCATGTGCCCTTATCCATACACTTTGATAACCTACTACTCAAGACATACCTAATGCAGTCGGAGACTTACAGTAGATGGTTCATAGCTGCAGACAGGGTACTTACGAACCCAAGATGTAAAGACTGCAATGAAGACCACCGATCAGAGAAGTTCATAAAGCCTTTTAAAACTATTTTCTACCCTTTCTGCTCTGTTTCTAAATAACTTTACCCACTAGACAAACAAATATTTTTCGTACTTAAAGTAAGACCTCAGTGACACGATTTTTTTGAACATCAGAAAAAGTGGATTTTTTCTTACTTATAACAGAATATAATATATTTTACAATTAGAGACATAAAATTTCTACTTGAAACTGTGAAATTATGACATTTGAAGGTAGCCCAAGTAATATAATCATACACATACAACTATAAGCACACATACAGTGACTATTTGAAGGTGGGTGGAATTTTTGGGACCTCCTTCAATGAACAAAAACACAAAATACTAATGGTCCCTCAATTAGCCATGGGATCTTACTAAAAATCCAATATTTTACTATGATAGCATTCACGAAGACTGTACAAACAAAACATTGGGGCTTATTTACTAAGGTCCCGCGGATGCATTTCTGTCGGTTTTCCGACGTTTCGGGGATCGCACGGGGATTGTGTTGCACACGATCGTTGCATTCACGCGACCACAAATCTGGGGGGATTCGGACACGTCGGGATTTTAACGAATCAGTTATTGTTCCAAGCCAACACTTACCTTGCAACCTGGCCGGAAGATGGTAACTTCGTCGGACCTGAGCAACAATGCAGGATACCGGCGCACTATCTACATGAATTGGCGGCTCCCATTATTCGAATAGCCTATATAGTATTGCTTTCGAATTCTATAACATAGGCAGGTCCGAAGACCCCACCCCTCTAGGCACAAATGTGCCTTTTAGCTATTGTAGGGAAAGAGGTTCTAGAAAAAAAAATGCCCCCCCCACCTTTAAATGGGATTGGGTGGAGGGCCCATAGATGATGTTGTGACTCCTTGTTCTACAAAAGGTATCTGGCCTGCTGCAATCTACCTTCCTTCATGGACGATAGAACATATGTGTGTCACTGCTAACGTGTGCAGTTAAGAGTGAAATAGAGAGTGACTGTTCTGGGAACAAATATTTGCGCCGGCGTTCTATTCTCACTGACAGTTTGACGTGCGCCCGTCCAAGTACGATCTTTGTATAACAACTGGTCTAAACTGGAAAAAACATTCTGTGAATGTGTCACAAATAGACAGTTCATACAACATATCCAAATCAACAGGACGAAAGCGAGAACAATCTACAAATCTGTCATGTTTAAGGGTTTACGCTAAAAATGTAACCAATTGTTGTTAGTCAACGTTTTTTAATTTGACCTTTTTTTTTTTTGTTTGTTGCGTTTCATATATTTAATATTTTATTTTCGACCTGTTCTTCTTGTGAAAATGTGGATGAATAGAGGTTTAAAGTTTTTGCTAACACAAAAAAACCGTCAGATTACCAAGCTCTTCAAAGCAGTGTTCCTTCAGTGCAGTCAGATAAATGTTACTTGGCAGTATGGTATGTAATGCACTTTATGAGCAAGGAGTCAAATGACGGAAGCCATATGAAAACGTTGAGATAACCATGGCAACTCCAGTAGTAGAAAACAAAATACTTAGAATTATTCAAGGGAAATGTAATGATTGAAATTTGTACCATTCAGTAGTGCGTTCTATAGGTCTAACTATACTAAAACCTTTTAAATCCACTCAGAAAATAGAAGAGAGCGACGGAATCATGGGATCCCATGTTTCTGAGCATTACCGTTAAAGATTAATGCATCATGCATCCACATGATAGTTTGGAACTACTGTTTATGAGCGGACCAAAATGCCCCAAGTTAAGGTTCTTGTTCGGCTGCAACACCCTTGCCTTAATGGTCCTTCCTGCATTGTAAGCAGTACTATGTCTGCTAATGACGCCCCCCCATCTTGTTGCAAGTCGGTGTCTGCCATAGGCAAGGGGTTCCACTTGCCTCGGTGAGTAGTGCATCACCTTTCCAGATCATAGTTGTAACTGCGTTGCCAACACAGGTTGTAAAATTAGGTCTAGAGCCAATGTCCCACATACTATTTTTACGTGTATTCCCGGAATCACTATTGTCCAATGCGCATGTAGAATAAAAAAACTGCGGCACTACTTCATAATAAGGAAAAACGACTTCATTATTAAATGTTTTATTCTCTTGTCTTCTGAGAAAGTGACTGGTAGAGGATTAAAAGTTTGTTTAGAAAAAACGTCAATTTCCATGCTCCTCAGAGTCAGTGTTCAGAAAGAACCCTGAAAATGTTGAATGGACTGATGGTTCTTTGACAATTACCACACCTAGTTTCTGTCATTTCTTCTGACGAAAACAGCAGTGGTAATGCGGATTAAAATGCTGATGAAAAAAGAAGCAAGTCGAAGCATTTTTTCCGAGTCAGGTACTCTGAGAATTTCTGAATTCACACTAGTACAATAGAGTGGATTGTCTAGGCTTTATTATTGTTTATGTAAAATATGAGTTTTTCTTATCAGTTATGAGATAATTAATGCAAGATCGCACTGGTCACGTTGATATTAGGGGGAGATTTATCAGGCACTGTACGTCCGTTTTGCCACTTTGATGTCTTTAAGTGCCCTCTACAGTCAAATGGTGCAAATAGAGGTATAAGGGGGGCACACCTGGAGGTGTGGACCGTTCAAAGCCTGTGCGCTTAGTCTCTAACCTCGGCAAACCTTCTGCCTGCACAGTTTGCAGGCTGTAGCCCATATACCACCAGGTAGGTGCCTACCAAGAATTTTTCCATGGAGGGGCGGGGGGGCTAATCATATTCGGCACACAAGCCGCTCCCCATTATCTAATTAACGTATAACTAGTCATGCACCTGTGACTCACAGTCAGGACTGTAATGAGCCAAGCACCTTTGACACCCATGAGCAGGGATATTAAAGAGCTGGCACGTGTGTGACATCACATGAGCAGGATGTAACAGCCGTGCGCACCTGTGTGACATCACATGTCCAGGGATATAAACAAGCGTGCACCTGTTTGACATCACATGAGCAGGAATGTACGAGCTGCACCTGTGTGACATCTACATGTCCAGGGGATTTATTCAAAAGCCTTGCAATGACTGGTGACATCACATGTCCAGGGATATAACGAACCATGCAGCTGTGTGACATCACACAATGTCCATAGACACAGGTGTTACCTACAGGGAAGTAAAAATTGAAGCTCCTGTGATGCATGGCCAGAAAACGAAAAATAAAGCGTGATCTAGAAAACATGTGAAATTGATCCAGAAAGTTATATGAAAACTCAAATACTGATACAATCATCCATTATTGCTGTAATTGTGTTATAGTGGACAATCCCCTAATCTACGTCTTAAGGTCAGTTGATACAAAATAAACATTTTTCAGAACTGACTGGAGCTTTCTAAATATAAAAAGTGGGGAGTTGCTGATGAAATGGTTATGGGAATTGATTAGGGGAGTCTTCCCATATTCTTGAGGCGCTTATGTAGTGTAGCGCCAGGACAGGCAAGTGAAGTTATGGACAGAGCAAGAATACAATACTATTACTGCTGATTGGTCACCAATGAAATTGGATTGTACTGTGGCATGTGGTGCTTTAGTAAGGCTAGAATATGGAGCCATTTATTAGGCATGGTGGAAGTAGGGTTTCTGTATGAATATGATTGACTCTTCAGTAAGTGATAGTATGGGTATGTAGTTATTCCAGGAGCTTTACGTTTATTTTGTCTATAATGTGAACACAATCTATAAAAATGTCTCAGTTATCTAACCAGCGTAAGTATTTAAAACTTTAGAGATCTCCAGAGTTAGAGATAACATCTGGTTGTAATATTAAGAATGGATCGAACCTATGGGTTTGGTTTGTAGATTGGAGCTAGAATATGAACATTGTTTTCAGGCACAACAATCATCTTTCTATCTGAATGGTTAGCTGATGGATAATGAGGCACCAAGCCACAATATTGCACATGGATCAAAACGCCCAGATTCAGAACCAGAATTCGGTGTTTGGTCTTCATGTTTTTTAACACTAGTAATACACAATGATCGGTATTAGGCCCTGTTAACCCTTTAAATTCTGCGAAAAGAAGCAATGACATCATAGAGTGGATATCTTAAGGAAAATGTGGCACAAATTCGGAACACGCCAGCAGTTTCCAGAGGCATTAAAGGGTTAATACACTGTGATTGGTGCCAGCACTGACCGCAGGTGCTACTGGGGACGTTCAAGTTCAGGTGAACTGAAACGGTCCATTCATCCTGTTAGCTAATACTGTCATTCATCCAAAGCTTAGTGGGGGGGGGGGGGGTGATGGGGCAAGGGAAAATTTTTAAAACTTAAAATAATTAATGAAAGGAGGCTTTTTATTGCCTAGCATCCTAGAGGGGCAATTGGACAATAGAACAATTGGAGCAATATCAGTTAGTCTGATTCAATATGGAACCCAATCCAATCTTTTGAAAAGCCAAAGCTTCTGGCTATTCATTGCTCTCTTCTGTAAGTAAGGTCTTGTTTCAAATCTCAAATCCAAAACTCTAGATATATATAGTTTAAAAGACAAACATATGTTCAGTTCTGTTTGTGTACACGAATACTTTTGCAAAGTTGATCCCTTTGTATGAAAGACTTGGGACAAAGTAAAACTTCATTTTTGGTTATATCTTAAAGGGGTGTGTATTATGTTTAATATTTGTGATCCTAAGATATGTTATAAATACATGATGATGTAGGTTCCACTCAGAGTCCCACAACTATCCATGCCGGTGGCTGAGTATGTTGGGTATATGCTCTCCATTTTAGTCTACAGTAGTTACGAAAGTGCATAGACGCTCTCTATAGAAAAGTTTTGGTGCTCCCTTATATGAATGACGATTCTCACCATGTATGGCAACTTTCCATTCAGCCTTATAAGGGGGTCAACAGCCCCTCGGAATCTTACATCTATCTTCATGTATTTTGGTGTATTTATGAAATATCCTGTGATATGCTCAATTATATTAAAATATCAAATTTAACTATGTATTTTTAATTCTCGTTTGCGGCATCAATTTTAATAAACCAAATATTGAAGCAACCTGTAGATAAACTGTCCCTGGTGACATAATATTTAATTCATATTCATGGGTACTGACCCTTTTTAATTCCATTTAAATAACAAATTATTCAGTTTCATTACTAACCGTTATTAGTTTTTACAGTAAATCTTACAAGAGTGTTGCCATATCTGATGTCCCGTATACGGTATTTGCTCCTATAGCGCTCGGCTTGATATATAACGGTAAGTTAAAAACACGTCATTTTATTACAGTATATTTAAACTGAATAACAACAACAATAAAATTTATAATCCAGCACTTCTCGGTTGTAAAAGTGTCTGTAAAAGTATATGAGTCCCTCAAGACATAAACAGTAGTGAACCAATCTGTATGGAACTCCGGAGAGGAGAACGGTGTTCTCTAATTTGTAATCCTGTGCTGTCTCTAATAAAACACTTGTACTCCGAATATGCGGGAGATATATTGATAACACAACCTACATGGATTCTGGCTTTCTATCTAATTTATAATTATTGAAGAATATAGTAAGCGATAGTAAAAAAAAAATTTTGGCGCCGACCATATACCTATCACCGGCCATCTTTTAGGTAACCATGCTAGTAACGGGTTGGACCCCCTTTTTCCCTTCAGAACTGCCTCAATTCTTAGTGCAATAGATTCAACAAGGTGCTGGAAGCATTCTCAGAGATTTGGTCCATATTGACATGATGGCATCACCAGTTGCCGCAGATTTGTTGGCTGCACATCCATGATGCGAATCTCCCGTTCCAACCACATCCAAAGATGCTCTATTGGATTGAGATCTGGGAGCGTGGAGGCCATTTGAGACAGTGAACTCATTGTCATGTTCAAGAAACCAGTCTGAGATGATTCCAGCTTATGACATGGCGCATTATCCTGTGAAAGTAGCCATCAGATGTTGGGTACATTGTGGTATAAAGGGAGGACATGGTCAGCAACAATACTCAGGTAGGCTGTGGGCGTTGCAACGATGCTCAATTGGTACCAAGGGGCCCAAAGAGTCCAAGAAAATATTCCCACACCATGACACCACCACCACCAGCTGAACCGTTGATACAAGGCAGGATGGATCCATGCTTTCATATTGTTGACACAAAATTCTGACCCTACCATCCGAATGTCGCAGCAGAAATCGAGACTCATCAGACCAGGCAACGTTTTCCAATCTTCTACTGTCCAATTTTGATGAGCTTGGGCAAATTGTAGCCTCAGTTTCCTGTTCTTAGCTGAAAGGAGTGGCACCGGTGTGGTCTTTCTGCTGCTGTAGCCCATCGCCTCAAAGTTCGATGTATTGTGCGTTCAGAGTGCTCTTCTGCCTACCTTGGGTTGTAACAGGTGGCGATTTGAGCCCCCCCATATATAAAACTGAGACCCTCCATATATATATATATATATATATATAACTGAGACCCTCCATACACTTTATCATTTTTGTGGCTCTACGTTGAACCCTCTCCAGCTCCAGGGCCTCCTTTTTATGGACCGGTGCCCAGAACTGGACAGCATATTCCAGGTGAGGCCGAACCAATGCCTTGTATAGTGGTAATATTACATCCCTATCACGAGAGTTCATACCACTTTTGATACATGACAAGATCCTTCTAGCTTTAGAGGCAGCTGCTTGACATTGCATGCTGTTACTCAATTTATGATCTACTAGTACCCCCAGGTCCTTCTCAACAAGGGACTCTCCCAGATTTACTCCCCCAAGGACATATTTTGCCTTTGGATTATTGGCCCCCAGGTGCATAACCTTACATTTATCCACATTAAACCTCATTTGCCAAGGTTTAATGTGGATAAATGTAAGGTATAGGAAACCTGTGTCCGGTAATTCAGTTCTTCATGCTACCAGTAACCATCCGAGACATGTTATCCAGAATTTGTCTTATGGTGAGTTTATTCGGGCAAGACAAAGTTGTAGTGATCAAGAAACTTTTCTCGTGAGTATGATAGGATTAAATAGAGGCTGTCCCGGAGAGGTTGTATGAAACACAATTTGAAAAAGCGCAGGGAAGAGCCACCATAACGGAACGCAGCTTCCTTCTCATGGGGTCACGAAAGAAAAGTGGAACAGATAATAATATACAGAACAGAGTTGTTTTTCCACCATGTACAGTCAGGATTTACATGATAAAATATCTACCCATTCTTACTACTAACAACACAATACGTGATATTACGCAATGGCGGTCTTGTTGCCCGGAGGCCCTGCACAATAGACAACATTGTTTCACCTGCATTATATACAAGTAGGAGTAAAACACCAAAATCTACTTGGTTATCACTTGTGGGATCATATCCCAAACATTTCTGCCACACATGGTGGAGATATATCCGGGTTACAGTGATAGAGAGGGTGACAGCCCCAAAAAGGGGAGGAGATAGGACCCATAATTTACGTAAATGAGAAGTATACTGGATACTTCAACTGGAAACCAGGTATCCCGAAGGTCTAAATAATCGGACCGACACCATGTAGTTATAGTAACATTTGTGTATCGGCATTGGCTTAGCAGTTTGTTGGTTTTGAGTCACATTATTGGTAGAGACTTTTGCGCGTGACTGTTCAGGTCTGATTGGACAGGTGAGTTTGTATCATATCTTCTGGAGTTTAGACCATGACTAAGGACTGATATGTGATTTATCCGAAACGTGTAGGTCTTGGAACAAGCTTGAATAAGCTTGAATAAGTGATTACAAGTATACTTGCCATATGACGTGCAATTACATGTAACAATGCTACTGATTGTGATTTGTACCTTTTACAATAAAACATCTTAACAAACCTGCTGCTTACAAACGTTGTTATGTGCATTCCAGTCAATGAAATATGGAAGACAATTGAGAAGACCTAGTTTCTTGTTGGATTATATAATGTGGTCACATCTTGGGGAGTTTGTGCTGAGTGTATCTTCGGTCTGTATCTTGACATATATATCCTACATCAGTTAAACCCGGTTCCCAGTAGCGGCTGCCATGTCACCAGGCCCTGGGGTTGTGATGGAAGAGTTGCACCATCGATCCCATATTTTGTGAAATTTCGCAGGACAGTTTCTATGTTTGTATATCACCTTTTCATAAGGTATTGTATTCACCAAGCCCTTCCACATGCTGCACGTGGGGGGTCTAGGATCCATCCACCACAGTACAGTGGCTTTCCTAGCTAAAAATAAAGTTTCTCTCAGGAATACCCTTTCATAGTGTGTCAGGTAACTCAGGTGTATAACATGCAATTGTATCATTCTATTATTTGCAGCAGGTGAGACAAAGAGGTGTGACTGACACAGCTCTTCCACCTGCTCCTCGTCAAGGCTGGGCATTAAAGATTTCCACTTATCCAAAGCTTGCAATGGAGTGGAGGATGCTTTAGCATTGATCAAATGTGAGTATATCAAAGAAATAAGTCCTGCGAGGCCCTGGGATTATATCACCCCAATTAATGGGTATTTGGTGACATGCAGATCGGGGTTTGGGAACTGTGCGGATAGGGCATGACGGATCTGGAGATACCTATAAAATTGTCTGTGGGGGATATCGTATCTTTCCCGCAAATAGTCAAAGGAGACCAGTACATCATTAATATATATATCCTCTAGGGTCTTTATCCCTATACCCAACAAGAAGTGTGTTAGTGTGCTATTTCCCCATAATGGGGTCTGGGCTATGACTCCTTCAACCGCGGCAATCTTTTTGGCTGCCTGCCACACTTTACGTGCCGTTTGATGTGCGGGTAGGAGTCTTCCCTCATATGAATTAGAACCCTCAAGCCCTTCACATAAGGACTGGATGTTCAGGTAGGAGGCCAAATGTTGTTCAGTGGGGTCAGTATTCTTGGTGCACAGCCAAGGGCCCAGAAACTTCAACTGGCCTGCTAGGTAGTAAGTTTAATCCACATTTATTGAAAGAAATAAACAACAATTACAAAAATAAAATTGCTTCCGAAATATGAGGGGTCTCGCAGGACCTGAGCATAACAGTATCATGAGGGGGGCGTGGCCTGGCTGTAGACAGTGATGGCTGCACATTGACAGCGCTCCCACAATCTTCAGGTACAGCATCGGTATCCAGCGACTCCCCTTACTCCTGATGGGTGCTAAACGGAGGGCACAACTGAAGCCACCCCTGGTATCGGCAGGAAGAGCCGGTGTCCAAGGGATAGGCAGATACCTGGCCGATTTGTCCGGGACCCAGGCTTCCAAGATGGTGGCCGCTACAACGCCCGGAGAGGAGAGCCAGCCGGGGCTCCCCACCGCTGGGAAAAGATAGGAGTCGGCGTCGGAATCGGCACCACAGCGGTGCTCGGAATCCCCGACAAGCCAGGACCCACAGGTCGGAAGAAGCAGGCCTGCCGGGATCCCGCCGGAGACAAACGTGGCCAAGATGGCGGCCGCTTCGGGGGCCTTCGGTGAAGGGGAACATGTGGCGCAGGAGCGCACACTCCAGCCGGAAGCCCTGTGATGGGCGCAGGTGCGACTCAAGCAGACACCGGAGGAGCACGACACAACACCCCCGATGCCCCAAATACTCCATTGATCCATTCTCCTGCTCCATCTTCCATGACTCCTGATCCCTCTCAACTTCTAGGAATGGACTCTGGTCCTAATTCCCATAATGGCCAACAGGCATCACATCCAGTCTTCTCTCCAGGGGACACCCCTGGGTCTCAGCATATGTTGCTTTCACAAGAATTGGGCGCTCTTGCTGAGTTGCGCGCCCTGAGCTCTTATCTCCGCACTATACCTACCAGAGATGATATGGAGTGCTACATGGCAAGATTAGAGCAATCTTACGCTAATGAACTTAATGGCGTGCGAGAGGAGGTTCGGCAGATTGGAGGTCGGGTCACCGCAGTGGAAGCGGCTCATCAGGCTGTTACGAATGTCTAGACTCACACTACGCTACTCTCTCTACTCATGCTTATCAATTACAATATCTGAATGATCAGATGGATGACGCAGAGAACAGGGGGCGCCGCAACAACATTAGGGTGCGTGGCCTTCCAGAAACAGTGGAAAATCCTCAGCTTCATGAAACGCTACGCCACATCTTTAACTCCATACTAGAGGCCCCAGTGGACTCGCCCTTAGAGCTGGATAGGGCACATCGATCCACACAGGATCAACTTGTGGGGATTCCCATTCCGCCTGCAGATAAGGAGAGTGGATCGGAGATTTAGTATCCGCCATCAGAGCGAGATTCCGGCCCTAGCTGCAGCATTGGAGATTCCTGTTCCTGATATAGTGGAATGGTCAGGTTTCCCTGTTCTGTTGCAGGGGGTGCCCACCCTCCCTGGGAGACTCCCCAGACGTCGAGCCCGGCGTGGACCCGGGTGTGGAGGAGACAATATGGGCCGCGACGATAGCTCTGTTGCACAATACGAATGGAGGCCTCCTTCAAGTCAGAGAAGTCGATATTGCCATTATAGTCGATATTATTGACATTGTTAGAGGCCTATGCTGCTGTTAATAATTGTTCGACTGAGGAGATTCACATTGTCTGCTTTAGCCCTGTGCCTCTAACTGCGGCTACCTCCTCAAGTTCTAGTTCTCATTTTTCTTCTCTTCCTCCTTTTCCTTCCCTCTCCTTTCCTTTCCTTTCCTCTCCTTCCCTTCTTCCTCTCCCTGACTTTCCTTTTTCATAATGCATAATATACGGTTGTGGTGGGGTGGGTAATGGCATAGTTCACAGCTAGCTCACTACCTACCGGGGATTCCGTGGTCAGCAGGCTGCTCATGGTATTGTTATTGTTGTTTCCCCATTATATTGTTCGTTGTTTATCCGTAGTTTGTCCTATCATCCTTGTCCTTTGTCGTGTTCTGTTACCTGTTTGTCCTTGTTAACATTTGTTTATACAGAGACAGGATCCGCAATGTCTCATATATTTTTGTGGCACCCCTGTTACATCATCCCCTTCTTTGGGTGTATTACCTTTCGTGTGTCCCTCTGGCTGGTGGGTCTTGAGCATCAACATGCATACTCTAAAGATAGGGTCGCTTAATGCAAGAGGATTGAATGTCCCACAGAAACGACCTCAGATTTTATATGATATGCACAAGCAGCGGGTTAATATTCTCTTTTTGCAGGAGACACACTTCAGGTCTTCCAGCGTGCCTAGCATACGTGATCCCTATTATCCGCATTGGTTCCACAGCGCCAACCCGGAGGCAAAATCAAAGGGGGTGTCCATTGCCTTTCATAAATCGCTGCCGCATTAAGTGTTGGCCAGGAGAGAAGATAACGAAGGTCGGTATGTTTTTGTGAAGGTCAAAATATGGAGTCAAATTCTCACTCTGGCTACCTGGTACCTGCCTAATAGCAACCATGTCCCTTTTTTTAGAGTGATACTGGGCTTGTTATCAGGCTTTGCTGAAGGTCACTTAATAGTAGGGGGCGACTTTAACTTCACCTTAGACCCATCTCTAGACACCTCTGCGGGACGCAGTAGCACCCCCCCTTCATCATATTCGCTCATTGCAAAAGGATCTACAGGCCCTGCAACTGCTAGACGTATGGCGAGTCCTTCACCCTCGAGACCGTGACTACTCTTACTTATCCCCTGCGCACGGTTCCTATAGCCGGATTGATTTCTTTCTGTTAAGCCTTAATGCTCTGACATGGGAGCCCACAGCTTCAATCGGACACATACTTCACTCTGATCATGCCCCCATATACCTGATTCTCACTCTACCACAGAAATCCCGCAAAGCGTGGACGTGGCGCTTGAATGATAATCTCCTCAGAGACACCTTGTGTGCCACTGAGGTCAGGGAACGTATTACCTCCTGTACACAGTCTCTAGGGACTGATGACCCTACCTGCCTGCCTAGCCAATGGGAATCACTCAAAGGCGACCTGGGGGGAATTTTTGTTAAACATGGTACTCGCCTGAAAAGGGAAAATTCGGCCCGGATAGGTGAACTGACGTCACAAATTCAGATGCTAGAGCAGCGCCACAAATCCTCCCTAAGTGCGGCGGACCTGGCTGACTTGTCGACGGCTAGGGACACCCTGAGATCACTGCTCCATCAGAAATACCTTCACCATTGGGCAAGCTTTCAGAGTTACCTATATGACCATGCTGACAAATGTGGTCGCCCCCTGTCCTGTCTTCTCCATCCACGGAGCCTACATACCTAAAATTAGGGGACCTGGGGGGACAGAAGTGTACCGTCCTGATGAGATGTGCGGGAGCTTTAATTCCTTTTACTCTTCATTATATGCAATAGATGGGCCTACCCAGCCCCGGTGTGACTCTCTCATGACCCAAATAGAATCTTACATTGAGGACACCCGCTTGCCTACTTTAGATGAGATAAAAAATACACCAACAGGGAAAAGTCCAGGCCCAGATGGCTTTACCCCAGCATTTTATAAACAATTCAAGGACAATCTATCCCTGTTATTGGCCAAAATATTCAACGCTGTCTCCATGGCCTCTTGGGAGGCTCACATCAGTGTTTTGCCGAAGCCGGGGAAGGACTTGTCTCTCCCAGCCAGTTATAGAGCCATTTCTTTATAAACATTGATATCAAATTGTACTCTAAAATACTGGCGGAAAGGCTGGCCCCTCATTTGCCATCGGTAATTCATACTGATCAAGTCGGCTTTGTTCAGGGTCGAGAGGCCCGTGACAATCTGAACAAAAGGATCCTTCTCATGTCACATGCCCGTGCACAGTCAATTCCCTCTTGCTTGTTATCCATCGACGCATAAAAGGCGTTCGACCGGGCACATTGGGGCTTTATGGAGGCAGCGTTGAGGCAAATCGGACTAGGTCCAAAATTCCTGAGCAAAATACTGGCGCTGTATTCTGGCCCCACATCCAGGTTCAGGGTTAATGGTCATTTATCCACTTACTACCCTATAAAGAATGGCATGAGACAGGGCTGCCCATTATCCCGCTGTTATATGTAATTGTGATGGAGCACCTGGCCACGGCCATTCGTAGGAACCCTAACATACATGGTATCCAGGTTGGCACTCGAACTGGGGGAGTACATCCATTTTTAAAACATTGATCCTACCAAACCAGGATAGTTTCCTTCTTGTTCGAGTGGAGTGTAATTCAGAGCATACAGTTTGGAAAGATCATGTGGGAGCAATACCCCCAAGTATCGTATGGAACTTGTTTGCCACTGGAACAGGTAATTATCTTTGATATGTTGTATCTCAGCTTGGGGGAGTGAAATATTTAGAGACTTAGAATAATTAATCTTAAAATTGCTAACTGTGCTATATCTGTTAAATTCCTAAATAATTGAGGCAAAATATATCCTGGGCTGGGACACGTAAACTAGCAAGTCATTGGCGTATACCAAACAATGTTAATATGTTTTTTGCCAGTTAGGAGAACCTCGGGCCCAGGAACAGGTACTAGGTGAGCTGTTTGGTTTCGCATAGCTATCCACCAGTGCCTAGGTGAGCTCCTATCCCCTGTAATGGGTAAAGTATTAGGCCGCCCTTTATAGTCTTTCCTTTTACTGGTGTGGCGCAATGTATCTTTGGCATGGGGCTCAATCCTCTAGCAGCCCTGCCTTACCGATTGCCTTATAATTGGTGCTCCTTAAGTGAGTTATGTGAGTTACTTTGGGGATATGTTTAACCCCCTGTATGACATATGATGTACCATACTATGTCTCCCTGTGGCTATATTCGGTTTTATTGTTCATTGTTTATTGTTTACCTTTTGTCTTTTGTCAATAAAATGATTCAACAAAACAGTATCATGAGAATGAGCAGAAACAACATAATACTAGAGTCATAACTGCACCCTTTTCGCTAATGAAATAGTAACTATACCAGACAGGGGGTGACAGACATGACAAAACTAGACATACAGGACAAGGGGGGGCTTCACAATCAACTCTCTGTTATACTTTAGTAACGTTAGGCAACCACATCTCTCTATAGTTTCTGAAAGGCAGGGGTCAACCCTAACCCAGGGAACCCAGGCCATATTAGCTTTACCCAGGTCTGAGGAGTCACCGGCCACCAGCTCCTCCATCCTACATATGTATCGGAACTCCTGTATCCACTCCACTGCAGAAGGAGGGTGTGCGCTCTTCCAATGTCGAGGAATGACCGTCCTCGCTGCTGCAAGGAAGTGGGGACAGAGGCCCCTTTTGATGGAGGAGATGGTGCCCGGCAGTACAGAAAGAAGAGTGACCTGTGGGCTGAACTGTATAGTTTTACCAAAGAACTTGCTGTAAGTGTCAAACACTATTTGACAGAAGTCCTGAATCCCCGAGCACCTCCACCAGATGTGTAGGATGGATCCCGCACCGCATCTCCAGCAGATCTCTGAGACTCCTGGGTAAATTCTGTGAAGTGTCAGGGGACACCTGTACCATCGTGAAAGGACCTTATAATTTTTCTCTTGCGCACTGCAAGGTAGGGGCAGTTTGTGGGAGAATAAAAAGGCCTTTTCCCACTCGGCGTCAGCTAGGGTTGATAACAGCTACGTTTCCCAGGCCGCCACTTACCCTGGATTGCCCCGAGAGGATTCGGTAAGCAGGATACCATACAGCTGGGATAGCACGTGGGCAGGGGGAATGGGAGTCCGATGAGATCCTCCAGGACAGTAGGGGACAGTAGAGAGAATGCGTAAATCCCACGGGTCATTTGAACGGTTGCAGCCACGGGGTAGTCTGAAGGTGAGGGTAAGATCTGTTTCAAGGGATACCCCAGTTTGGGGTCTGGGAGGCCTACCCCCCCCCCCTTGCAGTTTTGGGTCTGGCTAGTAAAGAAAGAACCCGGAGGGCGGATCGGTAAAGTCTGGTATAGGTATAGGAAATGAGGGATTACGTCCATTTTATGTTGAATCATTTTATTGAACATTGTAAAACAAGAACTCACATAACATTAGACAGGAGCCTACAGTAATCAGTGTAAAACATACAATGTATGGTAAACATAAGCATATATCCAGGTCACACATTATGTCTCCAGTGGAGTCCCGAATGAGTATAATGCCTTTCCGGATGGAGAAGGGAGCGGTTTCTACAGTTAAACTCTGAAAAGTACCCATCATTTGACCGCTGCCTCCCCATCCCTGATAACATGTCAACCTACTCCTTTCCGGGTAGTATAACAGTTTAGTTTCCTGAGTTGCAGTGAACTGCGCGCCTGGAATGAGCATGTTAATAAGACTAAAACACAGAACTCGACAAGACAGATAATTAGACAGATACAAAAGGGATAGTATATACAAGGGGGAGGGATCCTGTGGGGTGTGTTCCGAATAGTGGAAGGAGAAGCATCAGGAGTTCCCCGTCTTCTGCAGAGAGGCTATATATAAATACCGCTACATGGGCTTTAGGGAAGTCTATGCTGGGGCCTGCTCTTCGAAGAGGGCCTTAAAGTCCTGAGAGTCCCTAAAACTCATCCAGGGGGACCAAACATGAAGAAACTTTTCATGGCCTTCAGGTGTTAAGATAGCTAGTTCTCCATGCGGAACAGGTGAGACATTTCTGTGGCCCATTCGGTGAGGGAGGGACATGTGGTGGACCGCCAGTGGCGAGGTATTACCGCCCTGGCTGCAATTAAGCAAAAACGTAGTATGTCCTTCTTTTGAGCTCCGATTTGACCAGGGAGAACTGAGAGAAGGGCCACATGTGGGCAAGCAGTCACTGTTTTGCCCGAAATTTGCCTGTATATGCTGAACACCTGGCTCCAGAAGGGTTTAAGAGCTTCACAGCTCCACCAGACGTGCAGCATATCTCCTTTATCAGTTCCACAGCGCCAGCATATGTCCGAGACCGAGGGGAAGGCTAGGTGCAACACTGTCGGCACCCGGTACCATCGTGCGACTATCTTATATCCCTTTTCCTGTGCTGAGCAAGCGGAGGACATCTTGTGCGTAAAAAGGAAAGATTTGTCCCAGTCTTCCTGTGACAGGGGAGTTCCCAGCTCGCGTTCCCAGCTCCTAACAAATGGGAGTTCTGAGGTCTTAGAGTCATCCGTCAGAATAGAGTAAATTTGGGAAATGGCATGTGGTGGGGCTGCGTCCAGTCGAAATAAACCCTCAAAGGCTGTAAGGGAATCGGCGAAGGCCGCCGAGTCACCCGCCCCCACTATGAAGGACCGTAATTGTGAGTATTCGAACCAAGAACTACCCGTATGGCCCTGACGCGGATGAAAAATCCTTATGGAGAGGCAGTGGAGATCCCTGCAGTAGGTCGTACATCCGTGGGTCCTCTAGAACCCCCCAGCCCAAAAAGGACAACTTAGCCATTCCCGGTTGGAATCCCGGGTTCCGGAAGATCGGGGTGAGAGGGCCAAGCTCCCGGGACAAGCATTTCTTCGCTATTAGTGATCTCCACAGGCGCAGCGCGTCCCTTAGCAAAATTGCCTGGGGCGCCGGAGCAGGGAAGGTTCCCGCTGGAACCCAAGGCAACAATTTAAGAAGTGATGCTGAACATGTTTGTTCCAGAGCGACCCATTGTTTGGAAACCATGTTATACGTCCAGTCAAGCAATCTGAGGAGCAATGATGCTCGATGATACAGTTTAAGGTCAGGGAGGCCCGCCCCCCCATTGACTTTGGTCTAATCAGCGTCTTCCAGGCTATTCTAGGGCGTTTAGATCCCCAAATGAATCGCAACATAGCAGATCGTAAAATGCGGAAAAAGCCCGCAGGGGGTAGAATCGGCACGCCCTGAAAAATGTATAAAAACCGTGGAAGCACATCCATTTTTAGGACGTTAATCCTGCCGAACCACGAAAGGCGTTTACAATCGTATGTTTGGAGATCTTTCAGGGTGCGATCCAGAAGGGGTGAGTAATTAAGAGTGTATAACTTCGACAGATCGGTCGGAATCATTACTCCCAGATATTTGAGGGACGTCTGCTGCCACTGAAAGGGGAAGTTGTCTTTAATGTGGTCCACCTCTGAAGCAGGAAGTGATATGTTGAGAGCCTCAGTCTTAGTATAGTTGATTTTAAAGTCACTAACCGCGCTATATCTCTTGAACTCTTGTATGAGCGACGAGAAAGAGATCCTTGGTTGAGAAACGTACAACAACAAATCATCTGCGTACAACGCAGCCTTACAATGTCTGGATCCCATTGTGATCCCATGGATATTGGGGTTTTTCCGGATAGCTGTGGCTAAGTGCTCCATCACTATGACATATAGTAAGGGCGAGAGCGGGCACCCCTGTCTAGTACCATTCCTGATGGGGAAGGACCCGGAAAGGTTCCCATTAACTCTCACCCTAGCGGTGGGGTTGGAATATAGGGCTAGAATTTTTCCAGGAACCTAGGACCCAGCCCGATCTGTCTAAGTGCCGCCGTCATGAAACCCCAGTGGAGACAGGTGGGTATGGAGCGCGCCTTCGCGTGTGACATTAAGAGAATAGTTTTGTTTAAGTTATCCTGTGCCTCCCTTCCCAGGATAAATCCGACCTGGTCAGTGTGTATTACTGACGGGATGTGGGGGGCCAATCTTTCCGCCAACACCTTAGAAAATAACTTCACATCCACATTTATTAGGGATATGGGTCTGTAGCTGGCTGGGAGCGAGGGGTCCTTACCCTGTTTGGGTAGCACACTAATGTGGGCTTCCATGTTACTGGGGGAATAGCCTGACTCCGAGGATACGGCACCGTATACCTTGGCTAGCAAGGGGGACAGCAATTCTCTGAATTGTTTAAAGAAGGCCGGTGTAAACCCGTCCGGCCCTGGACTTTTACCAGTGGGTGTGTCTTTAATCACCGCAGAGACCTCTGCCTCCTCTATATCCTGCTCCAATGTATCGGTTACTTCCATGGACAAGACTGGTAAGCTTGTCTCCACCACGTACGAGTCTATGAGGGGTGTTTGGGAAGGGGACGATGTCGAACCCTTTGTATCCCTAATGTTGTATAGCGAGGTGTAAAAAGAAGCGAAGCTGTTGCTTATCTCATCAGGGTGGAAAACCTCCAATCCCCCTGGGCCTTTGATCTTAGGGATGTAGGAAGCCTGAGAGCGGGGGTGTAGTAATCTGGACAGAGGTATACCGCATTTGTCTGCATGATCATACAAATAGCTCTGAAACCGAGCCCTATGTTGCAAGTATTTCTGGTCCAAGAGAGACCTTAAGGATTCCCTAGCCCCTGCCAACTCAGCCAGATTGGATGCAGATAAGGAGAACTTATGGCGCAACTCCAATTTCTGGATCTGTGCCGTGAGAGCGATAATTCGTGCATTATTTTCTTTTTTAAGGCGGGTACCATGACGAACAAAAATATCTCGCAATGCCCCCTTGAGTTGCTCCCAACTCCGAGGAGAGTGAGCCGTTTCGCTCCACTCCGGGTCATTGCTAACGGAGGCTATATGCTGTCTGATCTCCTCTGCACAAATAGCATCTCTGAGGAGGTTGTCGTTTAATCTCCACCGCCAAGGACTGCGAATATGACGCTGAAAGGACAATGTCAAGAAAACAGGGGCATGATCAGAGAAGAGGATGTTCCCAATTGTTGCCGTGGGTTCCCATTTAAGAGCGTTGTGGCTCAAAAGGAAAAAATCAATTCTACTATAAGATCCGTGTGCTGGAGAAAAGTAGGAATAGTCCCGATCCCGGGGATGTAAGGTCCGCCAGATGTCGACCAGCTGCAGGGCATGCAGGTCCCTCCGCAGGCCACGGAGGTGGTTGAGCGGGATAGCACCCCGCCCCCCTGACGTGTCAACTGAAGGGTTTAAGGGAAAATTAAAGTCGCCCCCCACTATAAGGTGACCCTCCATAAAGTCGGACAGTGTGCTCAGCATTGTCCTGCAAACAGGGATGGGGCCGTTGTTGGGAAGGTACCAGGTGGCGAGAGTGAGCAACTGCCCGAAGGCTCTTACCTTCGCAAAGACATATCTGCCGCCTTCATCTACCTTTGTCTCCAGGACCTCCAATGGCAGAGATTTGTGAAATGCTATTGACACTCCCTTCGATTTGGCCTCAGGGTTGGCGCTGTGGATCCAACGCACAAAGTAACGATCCCGGATGTCTGGCATGCTGGTGGAGCGGAAGTGAGTCTCCTGTAAGAAGAGGATGTTAACTCTCTGTTTGTGCATGTCATATAGGATCTGTGGGACATTAAGTCCCCTAACGTTGAGGGATGCTAGGCGAACAGTATCCATAGCTATTCTGGTTCCCTTCTAACCTCACGCCGCCCAACTGGGAGGATAGCGACCAATACAGGATCCTCAGGTGTTGTAGTAAAGGGAATGGGTAGGGGTATAGGAGGGGAAGGGCTATACACTAAGACGAGACACTTGCTAGACAAACACTCAACAGACTAACACTAAACAGTGGGGAAACAACACTTATAATACCATAGACAGGCCCGCTGGCTACGGATTCCCCGGTGGGTAGTGAATTGATTACGAAAGGCTCCCCCTCCCCCCACCCCCACAACCGCATGTTACACAGTATATCTATATAAAGTCAATAAACCAAATCCAGTTTCAAGAGAAAAATACAGAGGAAAAGAGAAAACATTATTAAGTAATTAGGGCAGTAGTAAACATTTGGCATGCAGAGGAGGTCACAATGGGACATCCAACTACTCGTGAACCCCAAAGGGTCCGACTGTCAGTGTAAACCAGCGATAATAACCGTGGGAGCCTCGTCCGCGTCCCAAGATCCGTCCCAATGTGACCGCCCCTCCACTTGGTGCCACAACCCTGAGAAAGAAAACAAATCTAAACCATCCCCCGCTGAGGGTCCCCCCTACCCCCCACTCTCACTTGCTGTAACTCCACCTGCTCAGCCCATGAGGGGCCAGCTCCACTGGAGGGGGTGAAGGGGCCTTCCTGAGGTAGCCCAACGGGGCCATAGGGCTCCACTGGTGTTTCCACTGCCCCTTGGGCCTGCATTGTAGTAACCACACATAGGGGCGAGCAGGGCCCAGACTGTTGGTGTTGGGGTGTCCCCAGAATCGTTCCCCCACTTGGGCTTCGCGGGGCAGTGTGAACTTGGGCTTCCACTTGCACTGTCCTGATAAGGTTATTAATCCCCCTGCGCCCCACAGTACCTGAAGGGCCGTGCACGGCCGCCATCTTGCCCATATGGAGCTGCAGGGATTCATCTGCGCTGGCAGCTCCCTCTCCGGACTCGTGCCGCTCTGCCTCCTCATAAGGCTGTAGCTGGCTGGATTCCCCCGGGTGGCGAGTGCTGAAGTCAGTCGGGGCATCGGCGCTCGCTGTGGCGCCCGCCGGCACGCGGTCGCCCGCCATCTTGGCCACGTGGAGCCGAGGTGATGCCGCCTGTCCTGCTGCTTCGGGCTCCGGTACCCCCTCGATTGCGGACATCTGCGGAGGATCCGTGATAGGTAAGTCGGTCCGCGGGCCATCTGTTGCAGGGGCTTCCCGTGGTGCTGGTCTTAGAGCCGGAGTCGGGGCGACCGCGGCTGCGGGCTGGGTAGCGGCGGCCGCCGCCATGAGGAATCGTCCAATTCCGCGTGCAGAGGACCGATTTAGCGGCGCTGCTGGGGTCCGGGTACCCCCTCTCCTCTTAGCTCCCATGAACAGGTGGATCAGGACTGGATTCGGTGCCGTTAGCGGTGCTGGAGCAGGGTACGGGCAGGACAAGCTCTAATGTGCGGCCATCTCCATCCGCAGTCAGGCCACGCCCCCCTATGTCCATTTTAATGATGTTAATACATCTGTCCCAGGACAGATTATTATTACGATATCTAGCCAGGTCCCCTATGGTGCGGTCTAGGAGGGTCTTGTAATTAAGGCTGTAAAGTCAGGAAAGGTCTGCCGGGATACCTATCCCCAGGTAGTGAATAAATGATCTCTGCCATTTAAAGGGAAATTGGGACGCTAGGTGAGATGCTTCGGGGAGAGAGATGTTTAGGGCCTCTTTTTTGGAAAGATTAACTTTGAAGTTACTCAGGCGGGCCGAATCGGGTGAATTCCACAAGGATGGATGGGAGGGAGACCCGGGGCTGTGACATGTACAGAAGCAGGTCGTCTGCATAAATGGTGTACAGGAGTGGAGAGAGGGGGCAACCCTGACGGGTTCCATTTTTAATCGGGAATGGTGTGGAGATCCCCATTTGGTTCAGGGCTGAGGAACCCCCAGTGCACATGGTCAACGGCTTTTTCTACGTCCACTGAAAGCGAGCATAGCGGCTGCTTTGTGGTCTTGGCCCGTAAGATCAACAGCAGAGTCTTGTTAGTGTTGTTCCAGGCTTCCCTCCCCCGTAGGAAGCCCACCTGGTCCCCATGGATAACCAAGGGTAGGAAGGCGCCTAACCTATTAGCCAAGAGCTTCGAGTATAATTTTAAGTCCACATTGATTAGGGAGATGGGACGGAAATTCTTATAAAAGCATGGTTTAAACCCCTCCGGCCCCGGGGATTTGCCTGCTGGAGTTGATTTTATCACCTCTGAGAGCTCTTGCTCGGTAAGGTCTTCCTCAAGGGACCCCAGCTCCTCCCCGTCCAAACAGGGGAGAGCTGTTTCTGCTATATATGCATCGATTTTTGCCTGTAGCTGTCCTGGGGTCATATCCATATATTGGCCCTGTATGTTGTATAGTTCCTGGTAATAAGAGCGGAAAATGTCAGAGATAGTGATATGGTGATGAACCTGTCCTGGATTGTCGGGATGTATATGGCGGAGCCTCGCTAGGGGGCCGCTGCATTTGTTCATAAAAGAATCGCTTATTCCTATCCCAGTATCGGAGGTATTTCTGGTCTAGTATGTCCCTTAGTTCCTCCCTGGTGTTAAGGAGCTCGTTTAGAGCCGCTTGTGATCCTCTCGCTTTGTGGGCCGCCGCTAGAGTCTGTATTTTATCGAGACATTGGCGTCCTTTTCCCACTTCAGACACGACCCATGTTTGATGAATTACCCCAGATTGCACCCATCAACATTTCCCACTGCACCGGGACGGGGGTCAAGTCGTCAATGTGAGATCTGCTGCTTCATGTGGGACACTCAAACAGCATCTTTTCATAAATTGTCATTCAGGCGCCAAGCCCAGAGAGTTGCAAATGGACCTGGTACATTCAAGGTTACCGAGATCGGGGTGTGGTCGGACCATAGTGTCGGGGTGATGGTGGATGAAGGCTCAGCCAGAACATGTCAGCTGTATGACTGATGGACGTGGGAGTAATAGGAGTAGTTCCAGCCATGTGGATTGAGGATGCGCCACACATCTACTAGTTGTAAGTCATGGAGCACATTTGGGAGGGGCCTACATGGGGTCTGTGGGATGAGCAGTCCATGCCAGGGTCCATGACAAAGTTGAAGTCACCCCAAAGCACCGTCACCCCTTCTGCAAAGTCACACAGTTTGGCTAGTATTGAGCCACAGGCCGCAACCTGCCCCTTATTGGGAAGGTAGAGGGAAAACAGGGTAATCAGGTGTCCCCACAATCTCACTTTAAGAAAGACATAACGTCCTATGGGGTAAATCTAGCACCTCATGTGTCAGCCTCTTGTGGAGCCCAATGGAGACCCTTCTAGATTTGGAAGAAGGGTTCGTGCTGTGGAACCAGGTAGTATCTGTTTCAGAGCTTTGGTGCGGAAGTGAGTCTCCTGGAGGAAAAGAACATTGGCTTTATGCATTTGGAATAGTATCTGGTTACGTTTCTGAGGAAAGGTCAGACCATCTCTTGCATTAAGAGATTAGCAGCACTTTATGGTAGCCATTAAGAAGGTACACCGAGGGGGGGGTAAGGATGCACACAGGGAGGGTGGGTAACACAGGAAACGTGTAGGGGCAACAAAGACTAGTCAAACACTACAGACAAGACAATAGATAAACAGTGGAAACAGAGGTGGGGTCAAGGACCAGGAAGGTCTAGCCACCCCTGACTCCAGCCAGCAGAAGCCCCGCGAGGGGAAGCCAGCTCTCAGGTGGTTTTGGGCCCCGGGATCTATATGCCCAATCAAGCTCCAAAGGTCTCATTGAACAGGTGTTGCAGGGTAGCGTCCAGATGGCGGGGGAGTCCTCGTACCCTTATGAGTTTGGAGATATTGGAGTTGCATAGAATGCGTAGCAAGGAGCTCCTCATGGCAGTTAAGTCTGGAGTTGGTAGTTGTGGCAGTGTGTTCTGTTGCAGACACCCTCTCCTCAATGACCCAAGCCTCAGACCGTGTGGACTGCGCCTTCACCTGGGAGGCTGCGGCGGCCATCTTGGACGTGGCAGTGGGGAGATCTGGGGAGAAGAACTTCTCGATCCCTGGAGCTGCAATGGTCGGCGAGAGTCTCCGTCCCCTTCTTCTTCTTTCTGTCCCCCATTTGACTGCTCTGATGCCGGTGGGTTACGGGGCTAGAGCGGGAGCACCTACCTCCTGCATAGCCAGGCCACGCCCCCCTCTGTTTGACTTTAACCATTGAGTTTTGTGTTGTATTTGGGCAAAGTGTCTCATCAACCTTATACGTGATAAGTGGTGGCAGGTGAATGCACTGAAAGCAAAAAGTTTTCTGGGATGGGATAAAGAAAACCACACCTCTTTTAGCTACGGCAGCTCCCTTGATATCAAGCATGACCTTAATCAGCCAATCACATGGCGGCAACTCAGTGCATTTAGCCATGTAGACATGGTCAGGACAATCTCCTGCAGTTGAAACCGAGCATCAGTATGGGGAAGAAAGGTGATTTGAGTGCCTTTGAACGTGGCATGGTTGTTGGTGCCAGAAGGGCTGGTCTGAGTATTTCAGAAACTGCTGATCTACTGGGATTTTCACGCACAACCATCTCTAGGGTTTACAGAGAATGGTCCGAAAAAGAAAAAACATCCAGTGAGCGGCAGTTCTGTGGGCAGAAATGCCTTGTTGATGCCAGAGGTCAGAGGAGAATGGGCAGACTGGTTCGAGCTGATAGAAAGGCAACAGTGATTCAAATCGCCACCCGTTACAACCAAGGTAGGCAGAAGAGCATCTCTGAACGCACAGTACGTCGAACTTTGAGGCAGATGGGCTACAGCAGCAGAAGACCACACCGGGTGCCACTCCTTTCAGCTAAGAACAGGAAACTGAGGCTACAATTTGCACAAGCTCATCAAAATTGGACAGTAGAAGATTGGAAAAACGTTGCCTGGTCTGATGAGTCTCGATTTCTGCTGCGACATTCGGATGGTAGGGTCAGAATTTGGTGTCAACAACATGAATGCATGGATCCATCCTGCCTTGTATGAACGGTTCAGGCTGGTGGTGGTGGTGTCATGGTGTGGGGAATATTTTCTTGGCACTCTTTGGGCCCCTTGGTACCAATTGAGCATCGTTGCAACGCCACAGCCTACCTGAGTATTGTTGCTGATCATGTCCATCCCTTTATGGCAACAATGTACCCAACATCTGATGGCTACTTTCAGCAGGATAATGCGCCATGTCATAAAGCTGGAATCATCTCAGACTGGTTTCTTGAACATGACAATGAGTTCACTGTACTCAAATGGCCTCCACAGTCACCAGATCTCAATCCAATAGAACATCTTTGGGATGTGGTGGAACGGGAGATTCGCATCATGGATGTGCAGCCGACAAATCTGCGGCAACTGTGTGATGCCATCATGTCAATATGGACCAAAATCTCTGAGGAATGCTTCCAGCACCTTGTTGAATCTATGCCACGAAGAATTGAGGCAGTTCTGAAGGCAAAAGGGGGTCCAACCCGTTACTAGCATGGTGTACTTAATAAAGTGGCCGGTGAGTGTATATGGTCGGCACCAAAATGTTTTTTTTTTTACTATCGCATTACTATATTCTTTTCAATAATTCATAAATTAGATAGAAAGCAAGAATCCATGTAGGTTTGTTCATCAATATATCTCCCGCATATTCTGCAGTACAAGTGTTTTATTAGAGACAGCACAGGATACAATTAGAGAACACAGTTCTCCGGAGTTCCATACAGATGTGGTTCACTACTGTTATGTCTTGAGGGACTCATATACTTTTACAGACACTTTTACAACCGAGAAGTGCTTGGGTATTATAAATTTTATTGTTGTTGTTATTCAGTTTAAATATACTGTAAATAAAAATGACGTGTTTTTAACTTTACCTTTATATAGTCAAGCCGAGCGCTATAGGAAGCAAATACCGCATACGGGACATCGGATATGGCAACGATCCTTGTAAGATTTACTGTAAAAACTAATAACGATTAGTAATGAACTGAATAATTTGTTGTTTAAATGGAATTAAAAAGGGTCAGTACCCATGAATATGAATTAAATATTATGTTCACAGGGACAGTTTATCTACAGGTGCTTCAATATTTGGTTTATTAAAATTGATGCCGCAAACGAGAATTAAAAATCAAAGTTAAATTCTGATTTTTAATATTAATGACATATCCACAGGATATTTCATAAATACACAAAATACATGAAGATAGATAGAGGAAGATTCCAGAGGTGGCTGTTGACCCCCTTCTATAGGCTGAATGGAAAGTTTGCCATACATGTGTGACCACTCGTCATTCATATTTAAGGGAGCACCAAAAACTTTTCTATAGAGAGCGTCTATGCACTTTCGTAACTACTGTAGACTTAAATGGAGAGCATATACCCAACATCCTGCAATTGGCCCAGCCACCGGCATGTGATGGTTGTGGGACTCTGAGGTGGAACCTAAATCTATCATGTATTTATAACATATCTTATGGATCACAAATATTAAACATAATACCACCCCTTTAAGATATAACCAAAAATGAAGTTTTAGTTTGTCACAAAGTCTTTCATACAAAGGGATCAACTTTGCAAAAGTATTCTGTACAAAACAAGAACTGAACATATTGTTTGTCTTTCAAACTATATATATCTAGAGTTTTGGGATTTGGAGGTTTGAACCAAGACCTTACTTACAGAAAGAGAGCAATAAATCATCTAAGAAGCTTTGGCTTTTCAAAAGATTGGATTGGGGTCCATATTGAATCAGACTCAACTGATATTGCTCCAATTGTTCTATTGTCCAATTGCCCCTCTAGGATGCTATGGAATAAAAAGCCTCATTTCATTAATTATTTTAAAAAAATTTCCCTTGCCCATCATCCCCCCCCCCCCCACTAAGCTTTGGATGAATGACAGCACTGTTAGCTAACAGTGATGAATGGACCGTTTCAGGTTCACCTGAACTTGAACATCCACCAGTAGCACCTGCGATCAGTGTTGGCACCAATCACAAGTGTATTAACCCTTTAAATGCCTCTGGCTAAACTGCTGGCAGTGTCTGAATTTGTGCCACCATTTTCTCTAAGATATCCACTTCTCATGATGTCATTGCTTCTTTTTCCGGCAGAATTTAAAGGGTTAACAGTGCCTAATCCGATCATGTGTATTACTAGTGGTAAAAAACATGAATACCAAACCCGAACTTCTGGCTGAAGTCTGGGTTTTGATCCATGTCGAATATTGTGGCTTGGGTCTCATTATCCTATCAGCTAACCATCATATAGAAAGATGATTTGGTGCCTGACAAATGCCATATTCCTAGCAAATCTACAAACCAACCAATAGGTTCGATCATCTTAAATTACAACACAGATGTTATCTCTAACCTCTGGGGATCTCTAAAGTTTTAATAATGACCTGTGGTTTAGATAACTTGAGACATTTTTTAGATTGTGTTCACATTATAGACAAATAAACTGTGAAAGCTCCTGGAATAAATCATACCCATACTATCAACTTACTGAGGAGTTCAATTCATATTCAATACAAGAACCTCACTTCCTACCATCCTAATAAATGGTCATATTCTAAACCTTACTAAAGCACCACATGCTCACAAGGACAATCCAATTACATTGTGACCAATGCAGTAATAGTATTGTATTCTTGCTCTGTCATAACTCATATTGCCTGTCCTGGCGCTACACTACATAAGCGCCTCAAGACATATATGTGGAGATCCCTAATCAATTCCCATAACCATTTCAGCAACTCACTACTTTTTTTATATTATAGAAAGCTCCAGTCAGTTCTGAAAATGTTTATTTGTATAAATGACCTTAAGACGTAGACTTAAAGGGGTTGTCCACTATAAGCACATTACAGCAAATAAATGATGATGGTATAAGTTATTGAGTTTTCCAATATACTTTCTGAATCAACTTCATAATGTTTTCTAGATCACTGCGTCTGTTTTCTTGCTGCCATGCAACAGGAAGCTTCAATTTTTACTTCCTGTAGGTAAACACTTGTCTATGGACATGTGATGTCACACAGCTGCATGGTTCGTTATATCCCTGGACATGTGATGTCACCCAGGTGCACGGCTTGTTAAATCCCTGGACATGTGATGTCACACAGGTGCACGGCTCGTTACATTCCTGCTCATGTGATGTCACACAGGTGCACGGCTTGTTATTTCCCTGGACATGTGATGTTACACAGGTCCACGGCTTGTTACATCCCTGCTCATGTGATGTTACACAGTTGCGTAGCTCTTTATATCCCTGCTCATGTGATGTCACACAGGTGCACGGCTCATTACATCCCTGCTCATGTGATGTCACACAGGTGCACGGCTCGTTACATCTCTGGAGATGTGATGTCACACAGGTGCATGACTCGTTATATTTATTTATTATGGGGCAGGGCTTGTGTGCCGGAATATGATTAGTCCCCGCCCCTCCGACGGAAAATTCTTGCCAGGACCTACCTGGTGTATAATTGTGCTACAGCCTGCAAACTGCCAGGCATGAAGGTTTGCAGGTTATAGCTAGCGCACAGGCTTTGAACGGTCCACCTCCAGGTGTGCCCCCCTTATACCTCTATTTGCCCATTTGACGTGTAGATGGCACTAAATAATCATAGTGGCAAAAATTGACGTACAAGGCCTGATAAATCTCCCCCCTAATATCAACGTGACAGTGCGACTTTGCATTAATTATCTCCATAATGAGAAGAAAAAACTCATAGTTTAATAAAACAGAAATAAAGCCTAGAAATCCACTCTATTGTCTAGTTGTAATTCAGAAATTCTCAGAGTACCTGACTCTGAAACAAATGCTTCGACTTGTTCTCTTTTCATCAGCATTTTATCCGCCAGTTACACTGCTGTTTTCTTGTCAGAAGAAAATGACTATGAAATAGGTGTGCAAATTGTCAATGAACATAGTCCATCAAATTCTTTCAGGGTTCTTGTCTGGAACACTGCTGTGAGGAGCATGGAAATTGAGTTTTTCTAACAAACTTTTAATCTCTATCCAGTCACATTTTCTGAGCAGACAGAGAATTAAAACATTTTAATAATGAATTCGTTTTTATTATGAAGTTGCAGCAGTTTTTTTCTTCTATGGCGCATTGAAAAACTAGTGATTCCGGGAAATACACGTACAAATAGTCATGTGGGAACTTGGCTAGACCTGAATTTTAAAACCCTTTTCGGCAACCAGTTACAGCTATAATTGGTGCTTGCAAGGGTGCACTATCCATGAGGCAAGTCAACCCCTTGCCTCAGGCAGCACCATTTGCAACAAGATGGGGGGCGGCATTAGAGACACAGCTACCTGCTACATAGCAGGAAGGACCAATTAACGGCAAGGGGTTGAGCCGAACAAGAACCTACTTTGCATTTTGGGTCCGCTCATAAACAGTAGTTCCGAACTATCAGTGTGGATGCAGATGCATTAATCTTTAACTGTGATGCTCAGAAATGGATCCATGACTCCTGTCTCTCTTCTATTTCTGAAGGGATTTAAAAGGTTTAGTATAGTTAGACCTATAGAACGTACTGGAATTTACAAATTCACTCATTAGATTTCCCTAGAATAATCTAAGTATTTTGTTCTACTCTGGAGTTGCCATGGTATCATCAACGTTTTTCAATGGACTTCCTGTCATGTGACCTCTGCTCATAAAAGTGCATACATACCATACTGCCATAGTAACCTTTATATGACTGCAGCTGATAGGAACACTGCTGTGAAGAGCTTGGAATCTGAGGTTTTTTTTGTTAGCAAACTTTTAACCTCTATTCAGTCACATTTTCACAGAAGACAGGGAAATAAAATATTAAAATAATGAACACAACAAAAAAAAACAAGGCAATTAAAAAATTTACATAACAACAATTTGGTTACATTTTTATGTATAACCCTTAATACATTCAGATTTGTAGATTGTTCTCTGCTTGTCCTGTTATTTGGATATTGTTGTATGATGTCTATTTGGACACGATACAGAATGTGTTTTCAAGTTAACCAGTTGGTTATACAGCAAGATCGTATTGGCGCACGTACAATATGCATGAGATAGCAGCCGGCCAAAACTTGTTTCCAAGAACAGTCACTCTCTATTTCCTCATTAACATGCACGTTCAGCTTAGCCAAACACATATGTCTATCTCCATGGAAGAGGAAGGTAGTGCAGCGGCCAGATACCTTTAGTAGAACAGTGAGTCACAAATCCATATGGCATCCAACTCAATCCCATTTAGTGATTTCTAGAACATTTTCACAATAGCTAAAGGCAACATTTGTGCCTAAGAGGGTGGGGGCTTCGGCCTATGGTTATAGATTGAAGCAATCTATATAATGGAGCTATTCGATATAATGGAGCCGCGATTCATGTAGATAGTGTGCCGGATATCCTGCATGTGTCGCTTCCCCGCTCAGGTCCGCCGAAGTTCACCATCTTCCTCCAGGTGCAAGTAAGTGCTTGGCTTGCGACACAAATTGATTCGTTAAATCCCGCACGTAGTCCGAATCCCCCCAATTTGTGTCGCGTGAAATGATCCTGTGCAACACAATCCCCGTCGTGATCCCCGAAAACGTCGGAAAACCCAACGGAAATGCATCCGCAGAACCTTAGTAAATAAGCCTCAATGGGGCACATTTACTTACCCGGTCCAGTCGCGATCCAGCGGCGGGTTCTCCGGCGCTGATTCGGGTTCTGCCGGGATTCACTAAGGTCCGTGCGCCGATATTCACCAGGTGTCGCA